>JAINUV010001451.1:0-600000 GCA_020205505.1 Panax japonicus
ATTTAATGGAGTATTGAAGTCAAAACTTTAACCAACAGAGTATAATAAAGAATGGAATAATAACAGAAATTACCATGCATGCGGTACTTCACATAGACATGTTATTCCAATAGAATACTAATAAAGATGGAACCAGGTCCGGCATAAAACGCACAGACATGATATTCCAACAGAATAATAAAGACGGAATCAGGTCCGACATAAAACGCACAGACAGGATATTCCAACAGAATAATAAAGACAGAATCAGATCCGGCGTAAAACGCACAGACATGATATTCCAATAGAATAGTAAAGACGGAATAATAAAAGAATGTCACCAAGTATAGGGTAGCTCGCGTATACAGGTTATTCAAACAAAATAATAAAGAATGAAATAACATAAGTTCTCTTCATGAATACAAAAGAATAACACCCCTTACGAGTACAATAAATAATATTCCCTACCTTAAGAAGAAGTGTACTGGATATATAAATAGTGAAGTAGCAGAATACTTTCTTCTTTCTCTCTATAGTTTATCTCTCTAGAGTTTCAGTGAATTCGTAAGAAAATAATGAAGGAATGAGCTTCTATTTATAGAAAAATGGACTGCATAGTAACTAACTCATGAACAGTCCAGATTGATTTACTTTAATCTGACGGTCCATATTTAAAGCAAAATCTTTTAAATAAAATATAATATATTCTATTTATAATCTAATAAAATGAATAACTTTTATAAAAGATTTTATTATGCAAACACTATGTAGGCACTATGTAAACACTATGCATAATAAAATATAATATATTCTAATTATTGTCTAATAAAATGGATAACTTTATAAAAGTATTCTGTTTTATATAAAAAGATTTTACTATACAAAATACTATGCAGACACTATGCAACACCATGCATAATAGAATAAAATATATTCTATTTATAGAATAACTTTATAAAAGTATTCTATTTTATATAAAAAGATTTTCTGTATTATTACATTAATAATACCAACAAGACTGAGTGACTTATCATGTAAGCATCAATAATTAATACCGTGTGCTGCTATGCAACCACGCGTATTACTGTACTTTTAACACCGGGTGTTTCAACAGTTAACGGTAAAACTTCCGCCGTTATTTTCATAAAATATTTTTGTCGTTTTCTCAATCCGACAATAATTCTGTTGTGGGGTCCACCAATAATTGTGCCGTTGTACGAATATTCCCTGTTAAAATGAATATTCCCCGACCAATCGAATATTATATAACAACTTGCATACTTTGCAAAATTTATAAATATTACCCACAACTATAACATTATATCAATTTCACTCCATAATATTCAAAAATAATATTTATACAAAATTCATCTTTATTCAAAAAGTTGGGGTTTTACAATCTCCCTTTCTTATAAAATTTCGCCCTCGAAATTAGGGTACGTACCTGGTATATCGAAGAGGTAAGGATACCTTGATTTAATTTCAGATTTTAACTCCTAAGTCATTTCCTCAACATCGTGGTTTTTCCACAAAACTTTGACTTGAGGTATAACCTTGGAGCGTAGAATATGTTTCTTCTTATCCAAGATTTGAATAGGAACCTCTTCATACGTCAAATCTTTCGCTATTTCATCAGGTTCTAACTCAATAATGTGGTTTGGGTCTTCCACATATTTACGTAACATGGATATGTGAAAAACGTAATGAACACGAGACATACTTGGCGGTAAAGCGAGTCTATAAGCCACAGTTCCTACTCGATCATGGATTAAAAATGGGACGATGAATCAAGAATTGAGCTTTATTCTCTTTCCAAATCTCGTAACTCCTTTCCATGGAGCAACACGTAACAACACATGATCTCCTATATCGAATTCCACGTCCTTTCGATGAAGATCAGCATAACTCTTTTGTCGATCTTGTGAGGTTTTTATACGTTGTCGGATCGTTTGAA
This sequence comes from Panax japonicus, assembly GCA_020205505.1. NCBI lineage: Eukaryota > Viridiplantae > Streptophyta > Magnoliopsida > Apiales > Araliaceae > Panax > Panax japonicus. Next base: position 1,934 of record JAINUV010001451.1, read on the forward strand.
TCTTTTCCATAGTCATACGTACCAACTCCGGTCCCAACAACATTGCTTCACCCACCTAATCTCAGCATACTGGAGAACAACACTTTCTTCCATACAACGCTTCGAATGGAGCCATGCCAATACTTGCTTGATAACTGTTGTTGTAGGAAAACTCCACCAATGATAAGAACTTGTCCTAACTTCCCTTGAAGTCAAGGACATAGAGTCTTAATGGATCTTCAAGAGTTTGAATCGTCCTCTCCGACTGCCCGTCCGTCTGAGGATAATATGCTGAGCTAAATCGTAAATCCGTGCCCATAAATTTTTGCAAACTAACCCAAAATCTTGAAGTGAATCTTGGGTCTCGATCAGAAACTATGGATACTGGCATACCATGCAATCTTACAACCTCGTTTATGTACATACGAGCAAGACGTTCAAGTGTATAAGTTTCTCGTATCGGTAAAAAATGAGCAGACTTGGTCAATCTATCAACAATGACCCAAATTGCATCTATGCCTTGAGAAACTTTGGGAAGACCGGTAACAAAATCCATGGTAATGTGTTCCCACTTCCATTCTAGAATTTCAAGTGGTTGCAATGGACCTTTTTGCTCTTGATGCTCCGCCTTGACACGTCGACAAGCTAAACACCTTGAGATAAACTCCGGAATCTCTCTCTTCATATTGCTCCACCAAAATGTATGTCGAAGATCACGATACATTTTGGTACTTCCAGGATGGATTGCAAACGGTGTGTTGTGCACCTCCATCATGATTTTATACTTTAAATCAGGGTCGTTAGGAACACAAAGTCTGGAGTTGACTCGAAGTATTCCTTCTTCATCGATTCTTGCTTCTGGCATAACACATTCTTGCACTTTCTTCCTCATACGCATCAGCTCCAGGTCTGTAGCTTGAGCAGCTTTAACTTTATCAATTAAAGTCGATTCTACTCGTATATTCGCCATCATCACGTGGGTCCCTGGAGTCTTTATTTCTATCTCCATCCTTTGCAAGTCATACAAAATGGGCCTTTGCGTTGACAATATTGCACTCGTACCCGCATATGATCTTCTACTCAATGCGTCAGCTACCACGTTCGCTTTTCCAGGATGGTATTGGATGGTATTATCATAATCTTTCAACAGTTTAAGCCAACGTCGTTGTCGCATGTTGAGTTCCTTTTGAGTGAAGAAATATTTGAGGCTTTTATGATCCGTAAAGATCTCCACTTTCTCCCCATACAAGTAATGCCTCCAAATCTTTAGCGCGAAGACAACAACTGCCAACTCTAGATCATGAGTAGGATAATTCCTCTCATATTCTTTGAGTTATCGTGAGGCATAGGCTATGACTTTCTCATGTTGTATGAGAACACATCCTAACCCTTTACCCGAAGCATCACTGTAGATGACAAATTCCTCCAAACCAGATGGTATTGCCAGAACAGGTGCTGAAATGAGTCTCCTCTTGAGTTCTTGAAAACCTTTCTCACATTCCTCACTCCAACCGAACTTTTTATCTTTCCGAGTCAGCTGAGTTAGTGTAGTAGCGATTCGAGAAAACCCTTCTACGAATCTCCGATAATAACCAGCTAAGCCGAGAAAGCTACGTACTTCGGTCATTGATTTAGGTTGCTCCCAGCTTTGAATAGCTTCAATCTTTGCTGGGTTAATAGATATTCCATGACTTGATACCATGTGTCCAAGGAATGCTACTTCCTCAAGCCAGAACTCACATTTCTTTAACTTGGCATAAAGCTTGTATTCACGAAGCTTTTGGAGTATCAGCCTCAAGTGTTGCGCATGATCTTCATGGATTTTAGAATAAATAAGGATGTCATCAATAAAGACGACCACAAAGTGATCTAAATATTCCTTGAATACTCGGTTCATCATATCCATGAAGGCAGCAGGAGCATTAGTCAATCCAAAGGACATGACTAGGAATTCATAATGCCCGTACCGAGTTCTGAAAGTCGTCTTTGGAATGTCATCGGTTCTAATCTTTAATTGGTGATATCCGGAATGAAGATCAATCTTTGAAAAGAATTTGGCTCCTTGCAACTGGTCAAACATGTCATCAATACGTGGCAATGGGTACCTATTTTTGATGGTGACATGATTCAACTCTCGATAATCAATACAAAGTCGCATACTCCCATCTTTCTTTTTCACGAATAGAACAGGAGCACCCCAAGGAGAAGTACTAGGACCAATGAAATCGATGTCTAACAATTTCTGTAGTTGGGTCTTTTACTCCTAAAGTTTAATAGGAGCCATTCGATATGGGGAAATAGGTTTTGTACCAGGTTCAAGGTCGATACAAAATTCAATTTCACACTCTGGGGGTAGGCCAGGAAGTTCTTCAGGGAATACGTCAGGAAATTCATTAACAATAGAAATATCATTCAAAACTGACGTATTTTTGTTTAGATCCGTGACATGAGCTAAGAAAACTTAACATTCGTTTTTTAATAAACGAACATCTTTATGGCTTAAGATGACAGTGATTGATTTTAATGGTTTGGTGTCTTGAATTCGCATAGCCGATTGGTTAGGAATATGAAAGCTTACAACTTTACGAAAAAAATCAATTTTTATATGATGAGTAGTTAACCAATCAATCCCTAGAATTACGTCAAATACAAGTATTTTTACAGAAATAAGATCGACATGTAATGTAAGGGTACTGATTTGAACCAAACAAGACTTATAAACAGTGGATATAATGAAGGTTTCTCCCAACAGAGTTTCTACAGATAAGTCAAAGTTTAATTTCTCTGGAGTCAAATTTAATCGTTGAGCGCAAGTAGGAGAAATAAAAGAATGGGTAGAACCGGTATCAAATAAGGTATAGACTTCGCTAGAGTTTATGATAAGCTTACCCGTGATGTCCTCATTCGGGTTCCTTTCTTTCTGGGAGGTCACAACAAACGCTCTCCCTTGCACTACCGGCTTTGACTTTTTTGGGACGGCCTTTGGTGCCTCCATCCTGGCTGAACTTGTCTTCGGTGAACGACAAAATCGGGCTAAGTGACCTTCTCTTCCATAATTATAACATGCTTTGGATGATATCGCGCAGTTTGGACTGATGTGTCCCTCCCCTTTGCATTTGAAGCATATGATAGGGGGTCATTCTCCTTCCTTAACAACGGGTGCTGGTGCTGACGTCCTTCCATCATTGTTGAATCTCCTTTTCTTGAAATGTCCATTTTTACTGTCTTGGCCATGATTACCACCGAAGTGGTTACCATTTCTGGCATGTTGATTCCCTCCACGTTTGTTGTCACCGTTTAGATGACTGATACCACTGGTATTTTCATGCTGCCGGCTGCTTTCTCTTGGTTACGTTGACTCGTTACTGCGCTCCAATAACTGAGCCATATTTACAACATATGAGTATAAACACAGTTTATGAGAAATAAGATATTGACGTATCTCCGGTTTCAAATCTCTTAAAAACATTCGCGTCATTCGCTCCTCATTATTGACCAAATGGGATGCAAACCGGGATAACTCCGCAAATTTAGCCTCGAATTACGACATGGTCATATTTTTTTGTTCCAATTTGATAAACTACACTTCTTTCACGTGACAAATACTCCCGGGAAAGTACTTGTTGTTCAATAGCTCTTGGAACTTCTCCCAAGACATCTTGAGTGCGTCAGACTGGGTACGTTTTACAGATTCCCACCAGTAATCTGCCTCTTCATGCAACATGAAGGTGGCGAAGGGAACCTTTTGCTCCTTGGAGCATCCCAAGACATCAAATATGTTGGTGATCTGCTTTATCCAAACTTCCGCCTTAAGTGATTTTGGCTCTCCAATAAACTCCGGTGGTCCCAGCTCCTTGAACTGTTTAGCGGTGACCGTTCGAGAGTTTCCACCTACATTTTGAATAGGAGCCGCTCTAGCCTGATGTTGCATGAATTGCATAAAGCCTCTGAACAATCCATCATTCATCATTTGGTCCGTGTTGTTGTTTGCATGAGGATTGTCGCCTTCCTGATGCACATTATCCTGATTATTGATATGTGGAGACTCAACGGTCCCTTTTTCTCCATTGCTATTCTCAACATTCTCGGATGTCATTCTCAGATACTTCCATAAAACAAGGGTTAGTTGACATGAAACATATTATCTCTAAACTCTGACCAACCAATTTAAATACAAAATAAATTTAAGTAGGTCATACTAGCGAAGGAAATCCCTGTCTCTCCCCTCCTAGTTCTAGTCTCACATCTTAGCCAGGGATCATATCCCTAAGCTTTGATACCAACTGTGACGCCCCCAAAATTAGGTATACATCACCCTTCTTGAGTCGCCAGAAACGTGGTACAGAATTCAAATACAACTTAATAATACAACTAACGTGTACAATACGACAAAACATAAACTATGAGTTTGAATACAAATATTGTCTACTAGAGAGTATACAAACTCAAAAGGAGTCCTCATTACAATTATTATCACACTATTTCACAGAATAGTGAGGACTACTAATGCAACATCTAGGACCATCACTCTGTTCCCCGACTAGTCCCAGCTACGTTCTCATTTCCTGAATAGAACAATGAAAGAAAGGGTGAGCTCAACTAGCCCAATAAGAAATATTATGACTAAGCTAATGCAGAATAATTTATTGTTAGCCTTCAACAGAGTTAAACTGATAAAATATAATAACTATCAATTTTAACTGCAGCGGAACAAGCAATCCATTAGTAGAGTCAAGTAGAGAATAAAATCTACTATCTTTTATGATTTAAAAGGTTTTTCATCACTTTTATCACTGGAACTCAGCTTAATAAATAATCCACATCATCGAATCACCCCTGCATTACGGCCAATGATATTCTTTAGTATCACGACCACAATTATCCATGCACTACGTGCCAAGAATATTTGTGTATTCATTAATGATCATGATCATGCCAACAACTGTCCATCAATGCACTACGGGCCACAGAGGACTTTTAAAAAATATAAATATGAGGATGATGACAATGATATAAGAATTCAGTAAAACAAGTTCAAGAATTAATTTGTCCAAGTACCAATAACGTCCAAATTATCAACATGATACTATTTTGTAGAGTAAAATTCAAGAATACTCAGAAAAATATTTCCATGAAAAGATACTGCATGAAGCGCAATTATAGAGGATATTCCACTAATTTCATGGAGTATAGAAGTCAAAACTATAACCAACTGAGTATAATAAAAAATGGAATAACAAAAGAAATCACCATGCATGCGGTACTTCACATAGACGGGTTATTCCAATAGAATACTAAATAACGGAACCAGGTCAGGCAAGATTCGCACCGACAGGACGTTCAACAAAATAATAAAGAATGGAATAATAACAGAAATCACCATGCATGCGGTACTTCGCATAGACAGGTTATTCCAACAGAATACTAATAAGGACGGAATCACGTCCGGCATAAAATGCACAGACATGATATTCCAATAGAATAATAATAAAGATGGAACCAGGTCCGGTGTAAAATGCACAGACAGGATATTCCAACAGCATAATAAAGACGAAATTAGGTCCGGCGTAAAACGTACAGACAGGATATTCCAACAGAATAGTAAAGACGGAATAATAGAAGAATGTCACCAAGTATAGGGTAGTCCGTGTATACTTGTTATTCTAACAGAATAATAAAGAATGAAATAACATAAGTTCTCTTCATGAATACAAAAGAATAACACCCCATACGAGTACAAAAAATAATATTCCCTACCTTAAGAAGAAGAGTACTGGATATATAAGTAGTGAAGTAGCAGAATACTTTCTTCTTTCTCTCTATAGTTTATCTCTCTAGAGTTTCAGTAAAATCGTAAGAAAATAATGAAGGAATGAGCTTCTATTTATAGAAAAATGGACTGCATAGTAACTAACTCATGAACGGTCCAGATTGATTTACTTTAATCTGATGGTCCATATTTAAAGCAAAATCTTTTAAATAAAATATAATATATTCTATTTATAATCTAATAAAACGAATAACTTTTATAAAAGATTTTACTATACAAACACTATGCAGACACTATGCATAATAAAATATAAATATTCTAATTATTGTCTAATAAAATGGATAACTTTATAAAAGTATTTTATTTTATATAAAAAGATTTTACTATGCAAAACACTATGTAGACACTATGCAACACTATACATAATAGAATATAATATATTCTATTTATAGAATAACTTTATAAAAGTATTCTGTTTTATATAAAAAGATTTTCTGTATTATTACATTAATAATACCAACAAAACTGAGTGACTTATCATGTAAACATCAATAATTAATACCGCGTGCTACTATGAAACCACGCGTATTACTATACTTTTAACATCGGGTGTTTCAACAGTTAACGGTAAACCTTCCGCCATTATTTTTATAAAGTATTTTTGTCATTTTCTCAATCCGACAATAATTCCGTTGTGGGGTCCACCATTGATTGTGCCGTTCTACGAATATTTCCTGTTAAAACGAATATTCCCCGACCAATCGAATATTTTATAACAACTTGCGTACTTTGCAAAATTTATAAATATTACCCAGAACTATAACATTATATCAATTTCACTCCATAATATTCAAAAATAATATTTATAGAAAATTCATCTTTATTCAAAAAGTTGAGGTTTTACATGAGGGTTATGCCATAATTTACCATATTTGGCCCACCGTTATTGTAAAAACCCAAAACCCTAATAAGACTCGTATGTATAAATCCCGTTATATAAATAAAATTTCTCTGTTCTGAATATGTTACATGTTATTATATACTTGGTTTGACAAAATTGACCGAATAAATTTTTATTCGAAAAACGTCGTGCTTGACACCTCGTGCTTAATTTTTTTTTTCCCATAATCGAACTTTTCGATAAAATTATTTTGACAAGTTTCTATGTCATGCTTACACTGACAAAACGCTTTATCGTGCTTGTCAGGATTAGTGAGATAACCTTAATTAGCAAAAACCTAACCCTAATAAACCCTAATTAGCTAATCTAACTCAAATTAGCTTATGTTAACACTTAATCATGGTTAATAAAATTCTATTAGGTACTAATTAACATTACTTAACATTCCTAATCATTAGAAACAAAACCTTAATCAAGATTAGTGAAGATTTAAGACTAATTAAGCTACTAACTTAATTAACTAGCTCACAAGTAGGTTGGGAGTCGCCATTACAAGTTTTAAAACATCATATGACATGTTTCCAAACTCCCAAGCATCAGAAGAGTCACAGATCAGATCTTTATGGAGGCAAGTAGGTGAAAAAATGACCAAAAAGCCAAGTTGGAAAATTCTATAAATAGTAACCTTAGGGCTGAGTAAACCTACGAATTCTCAAAGCCTAGATACACTTATAAACCTACTATATCAAGCCTAGGTGTTATCAGCAACAAGATCAGAAGCTAGAATCACAAATTTCTCAAAAAAAGGGGTAAACCCTAGTTCATAAATTTCTCTTTGATCTTATGTTAGATTTGTTGTTTAGATGTTTAGAATATTGTATTAGGATATTAGAAAGTATTCTAGAGTGGTAGAACACGTTTTCATAACATCTAGATGCCTTAATTAAGCGTTTTATGAAATTTGGGAATTTTGAAAAATATGGTCTGACAGCCGAATGTCAGGGCTTTTTGATTCATATGTGTTTATGTTTTGGTCTGTTAATCAATTGATATTTGTAGCCTGTAAGTAGGTCTTTAATCTGAAAAAGAAAACAGGTTCAGATGAACCATAGATTCCAAGATATAATCAGTCAAAGTGGGTTGACCGTTCATGTAAGCTGATTTTCTGGGTTACCCAGAAAGCTCAAGAACAGCTGAACTGACTACTTTGACCGACCTGTTTAATCATCTTCTGATTGTTAATTATTTATGTTTTTGTTATAAATTGGTACTTTGGTATACATACTACATATCTATGATCTTCAATCAAACAAACAACTCATAGGATTACTGGAATTATTGCTCAAAAGTAGTTGACCGAGCATGACCAAGTTTTCTGGGTTTTCCAGAAAACTGAAGAACACGAAGAACAGTTGTTAGCTGTACTTTGACCGACATAAATAGAGATCTTAGAATTACGATTTGTTCATGCTAATGTTATATATATGTACCCTGGTATATAGACTACATGTTACAACAAACACAACATACATCTAATACACCGAATCAAAGTTATTCAAGCCAAAAAATCGTTGACCGGCCTTGACCATTGTTCTGGGTTACCCAGAAACCCAAGAACAACTCTGACAGTAACTTTAAATCTTTATAATTTTTTGTTAGATGTAGATTAAAGCCTGCTTATTACATGAGTACTACAACACCAATATTTGCTCTGACCGAAACTCATTACCAAAACCGAGTTATTTAATGGTCAAACTAGCCATTCGACCACGAGCAACGGCTGCCCAGAAACTCAAGAATACCTACAGCGACACTTTCTGTCACTGTAGAGCTTTAGCGACGAACAAAAATTATTTTTCTAGAAATAAATTATAAAAAATTAGAAATAATTAATAAAAACAGTTTTAAAAATTATATCAAATTATTATAAATTATTTCTGATATTTCTACAAAAATGTAATAATTATTTTATTTAGATATTATTTATAATTAACTTAAGTAATTAGAATAATTACTTTTAAATACTAAATAATTATGTAAAAATATTATTATTGAAATAAAAATCATAATAAATGATTATAAATTATTAAATAATTTTTTTATAAAATTTTAGTAAATATAAATTATTTATAAATAGAAATAAATGGTTTAAAAATCATTTAAAGGATAAATAAAAAATTTAAAAATACTTTAAACCTTCTAAAATATATTATAAGGATAATTAAATTATTTAAAAATATAACCAAATTTTATAAATAAAATTTAGTTCATTTATCAAAGGTATTAAAAGTCAAACCCTATTAAATCTAACCCGGTATTAAATAAATGTTTTATTTGAGTATTGTTATCAATACTAACGTGTTAGATTTATATTCTTGAATGTCATAGGTACTTAATAGCGTTTGAATAGTATAACTTGACTGATCTACACTCAGGAAAGTCTTCTATACCCAATTTATTACTTATGCAAAATTTATCAACCTTGTTTATTCGCTGAACAAGATTCTATCTTGCTATACTGTTGATATAATACACCTATGTTGAATTACCTATTATTGAAAAGTTATTACTATAGTTCCAGCATGACTAAGAAATGAATTATTTATTCATATGATACTGTTTATTGAGCATAAACTGTTGTGTCAAGCCAAATTGTTTTGGTAAGGCAATCATATACTGAAGTTGAGTATCCCGTAAGGGAGCAAAGTGTAGTCAATGAATATATTGACAGTAAATTGTAAGTGTAAATGAGCACTGTAGGTGATATGCATACTCCTAGGATGTTGAATAGGTTGATCCCCTATCTCATATCTGAACAAAATTTCTAAGTCTTTGTGACTGACAGAAATGATAAAAATTCCAGAACTAGTTGGAATTAGAAATCCAGAAATGGTAACAACTATCAGTCAAAATTTGAATTGTTATAATTCTTCAAATCCTATATTGTTATAAATATACAACTTGCTGAGCATGTCATAGCTCACCCTTGCAAATTATTCCCTTTGCAGTATTAGATGGTAATCCTGGAACATCTGGAGTAGATAAAGGGAAGCAACCCTACATAGATTAGATTATATTCTTGTCTGTATGAATACCTTGTAATAAGAGCTCGTTATGAGAATTTTGTAATCGAATCATAATATTATGATATATATAACATCTTTTATTTTCGAAACCATGTTTTCTTACATATATAGATATAAAGTAAGATGTCTTCTAATCTATTGGAGATCCTTGGGAACTATTTATCTGAGTGAGGGTGTTAATATCATGGACTGTTCATGTTGTTATTAATACTCTGAATTTCAGATAGATAGTTACTATCGATACGTTACTATGTATTCACATGACATAGACTATACATCTGGGTGAGGGTATTGGTAATATGGACTGTTCATGTTATTACTGATACTCTGAATTCTGGATAGATAGACTCTAGTCACAGATACAGTTCATATATTCAAGTGAGGGTATCCAAACACAGTAATAATTCTCTTAGGAATTACCATCTGTTATGGGATACTGTGAATCTTGAATCTATGGGAATTATATCTGATAGTCCCTCTATCTAATGTAATATTTTGAATCAGATACCATGGGTGTATAGATTTAAATGCATTATGTTAATTCTCTGTAAACACCATACCGGATACCACAGGAGTATAGGTATGGGGGTGTTACAGTTATCAGTCTATGCATTTACAGTACATATTTATAGCACTGAAAAATGAAAATATAATTAATATTATATTATTATTCTCATCCCTTGATCAATATCCAAATTTAGGGTTTGGATTCTATATCTGATTTATTTTTCATACCTAACATTATTAATTAAGTTAAAATAATTAACATAATAATCTGAACTAAAATTCATATAATAAAATATTAATTATAATAATTCCGATAATCATTTCATATATTATATAAAAATCATATTTTCATACAAAATAAATAATAAGGGCAATTCTACTATAAAATTAATTATTATAAGTATATACGTTATAATGATCAATAATTCTAAAATAAAATTATTTGAAATTATTCATGTAATAAATAAATCTTATTTATCACATATATACATACACATTACTTGGCACATATTCCCTTCTTCAAATAAAAAAAATTTATATGCAAAATTTCTTATTTATTTACATAGAAAATATTGGGTTATTACATTCACCCTCCCTTATAAGGATTCCGTCCCTGGAATCACCGTGTTAAAACTCAAACGTACATACATGGGTACGTAACATACACAATCATTCCAAGTAGATCTCGATCATATTTGATCGAACAAATCTTTAACTATTTATATAAAACTTATCTTTCTGATTAAACGGAAATTTGATTTCTAAAAGAACTCAAATTCCCCCCCTCAAAATTTATTTATAAAATAATTTGCTATATAAAGAAACATCAAATATATACACGAAAATAAAAGTTATTCGAAAAATACCTAGAGTTCCATTCCCAGCTACCACAGTATCCTGGACCGTCATATTGAAGACACGTGCGGTTGGTTTGTTGGTTGAAGTAGGTCCTGTGATTGACATAATCCCGTTTCCTTTTTCCGTGGTTACACTCCCTGCCTCCATTTTCCTCTTTGGACAATCCCTCACCTTATGTTCAGTCGATCCACATAGAAAACACCCATTGTTCATCCTTGGGTTGGGGCAGTTGAGAGAGATATGACCCTCATGCACACACTTGTAACGTACAAACTTATCCTTCAGACACTCACCAGAGTGATTCTTCCGACATTTCCCACACTGAACTATCTGTTTCTTCACACCTTCCTGTTTCACCTGAAAATTTCCAAAATAATTTCCCTTTCTTTTTTCACCCCTATTCCCACTATTAGTTTCCACCTTCATAGCTCCTACAACCTTGCCTTTGTTCCTCTTCTCCTTGTTATAGAGGCTTATGGCCTCACTCCCCTCCTCAGCTATGATAGCCTTTTCCATGAGTGCTGCAAAAGTATTGATCTGCAACACTGCCACCTTGTTGTAGAGCCAGGGTTTTAATCCCAGCTCGAACCTTCTTGCCTTCCTAGCAGTAAAGAGGAATAGGACAAGCTCAAAAGTATTGAGAGCATCGATGCAATAGGACAACCTCTGATCGAGGAATCATAAAGAGGTAATAAAGTCTTCGACCTGCCCAAGCCATTAAAGTGATACATTTTACAGGGTAGGTAAAATAGTAGACTGCAGCATCAGAAAAAGTATGACAAGTCACATCAAGCAGTCTACCTCAAGCAACTTGAGATTAGTGAAGATATATGAATAGCCTTCAACAGTTACTTTCCAATGGAAGGGTTGGGAAGAAGTATAAATGAGAAAGAGCTTCAAAGATCAAAGGTTGCTGGAGTTGCCGAGTTTGGAGAGAAGGTGGACTGATCTAAACCATGTGAGATAGCGATCATTCTCATATTTATATTTTTTGAAAGTATAAATAGTTTCTGATCGAGACCCAAGATTCACTTCCAGATTTTGGGTTAGTTTGCAAAAAGCTATGGGCACAGATTTACAATTTAGCTCGGCATATCATCCTTAGGCGAATGGGCAGTCGGAGAGGACGATTCAAACTCTTGAAGATCTATTAAGACTCTGTGTCCTTGACTTCAAGGGAAGTTGGGACAAGTTCTTACCATTGGTGGAGTTTTCCTATAACAACAGTTATCAAGCAAGTATTGACATGCTCCATTCGAAGCGTTGTATGGAAGAAAGTGTCGTTCTCCAGTATGTTGGGATGAGGTGGGTGAAGCAACGTTGTTGGAACCAGAGTTGGTACGTATGACTACGAAAAAGATTCAAACGATCCGACAACGTATAAAAACCTCACAAGATCGACAAAAGAGTTATGCTGATCTTCATCGAAAGAACGTGGAATTCGATATAGTAGATCACGTGTTGTTACGTGTTGCTCCATGGAAAGGAGTTACGAGATTTGGAAAAAGAGGAAAGCTCAATCCTCGATTCATCGGCCCATTTTAATCATTGATCGAGTAGGAACTGTGGCCTATAGACTCGCTTTTTTGCCAAGTATGTCTCATGTTCATAACGTTTTTCACATATCCATGTTACGTAAATATGTGGAAGACCCCAACCACATTATTGAGTTAGAACATGACAAAATAGCGGAAGATTTGATGTATGAAGAGGTTCCTGTTCAAATCTTGGATAAGAAGGAATATATTCTACCCTCCAAGGTTATACCTCAAGTCAAAGTTTTGTGGAGAAACCACGATGTTGAGGAAATGACTTAGGATTTAGAATCTGAAATGAAATCAAGGTATCCTTACCTCTTCGATATACCAGGTACGTACCCTAATTTTGAGGGCGAAATTTCATAAGAAGGGGAGATTATAAAACCCCAACTTTTTGAATAAAGATAAATTTTCTATAAATATTATTTTTGAATATTATGGACTGAAATTGATATAATGTTATAGTTGTGGGTAATATTTATAAATTATGCAAAGTACGCAAGTTGTTATATAATATTCGATTGGTCGAGGAATATTCGGTTTAACAGGGAATATTCGTACAACGGCACCATCATTGGTGGACCCCACAACGGAATTATTGTAGGATTAAGAAAATGACAAAAATACTTTATGAAAATAACGGCAGAAGTTTTACCGTTAACTGTTAAAACACCAGGTGTTAAAAGTACAACAATACGCGTGGTTGCATAGTAGCACACGGTATTAATTATTGATGGTTACATGATAAGTCACTCAGTTTTGTTGGTATTATTAATGTAATAATACAGAAAATCTTTTTATATAAAATAGAATACTTTTATAAAGTTATTCTATAAAAAGAATATATTATATTCTATTATGCATAGTGTTGCATAGTGTCTGCATAGTGTTTTGCATAGTAAAATCTTTTTATATAAAATAAAATACTTTTATAAAGTTATCCGTTTTATTAGACAATAATTAGAATATATATTATATTTTATTATGCATAGTGTTTGCATAGTGCCTGTATAGTGTTTGCATAGTAAAATCTTTTATAAAAGTTATTCGTTTTATTAGATTATTAATAGAATATATTATATTTTATTTAAAAGATTTTGCTTTAAATATGGACTGTCAGATTAAAGTAAATCAATCTGGACCGTTCATGAGTTAGTTACTATGCAGTCCATTTTTCTATAAATAGAAGCTCATTCTTTTATTATTTTCTTACGAATTCACTAAAACTCTAGAGAGAAAGAAGAAAGTATTCTGCTACTTCACTACTTATATATCCAGTACTCTTCTTCTTAAGGTAGGGAATATTATTTGTTGTACTCGTAAGGGGTGTTATTCTTTTGTATTTATGAAGAGAACTTATGTTATTCCATTCTTTATTATTCTGTTGGAATAACTTGTATATGCGGGCTACCCTATACTTGGTGACATTCTTCTATTATTCCATCTTTATTATTCTATTGGAATATCCTGTCTGTGCGTTTTACGCTGGACCTGATTCCGTCTTTATTATTCTGTTGGAATATCCTGTCTGTACGTTTTACGCCAGACCTGGTTCCATCTTTATTATTATTCTGTTGGAATATCCTGTCTGTGCGTTTTACACCGGACATGATTTCGTCCTTATTAGTATTCTATTGGAATAACCTGTCTATGCGAAGTACCACATGCATGGTGATTTTTGTTATTATTCCATTCTTTATTATTCTATTGGAACATCCTGTCGGTGCGAATTTCGACTCACCTGGTTCCGTTATTTAGTATTCTGTTGGAATAACTTGTTTATGCGAAGTACCGCATGCATGGTGATTTCTTTTGTTATTCCATTCTTTATTATACCCGGTTGGTTAAAGTTTTGACTTCTATACTCCATGAAATTAGTTGAATATCCTTGATAATTGCGCTTCATCCAATATCTTTTCATGGAAATATTCTTCTGAGCATTCTTGAATTTTACTCTTCAAAGCAGTATCATGTTGATAATTTGGACGTTATTGGTTCTTGGACAAATTAATTCTTGAACTTGTTTTTATTGAATTCTTATATCATTGTCATCATTCTCATATTTATATTTTTTGAAAGTCATCTGTGGCCTGTAGTGCATAGATGGACTTGATATGATTATGACTAGGGATTATTCGATGTAATCATGACCGTAATATTACAAATGATGTGGTAAAATTCCTCATTGGCCCGTAGTGCATTGATGGACAGTTGTTGGCATGATCATGACCATTAATGAATACACAAATATTTTTGGCCCGTAGTGCATGGATAATTATGGTCGTGATACTAAAGAATATCCTTGGCCATAGTGCAGGGGTGATTCGATGCTGTGGACTATTTATTAAGCTGAGTCCCAGCGATAAAAGTGATGAAAAATCTTTTAAATCATAAAAGATAGTATATTTTACTCTCTACTTGACTCTTCTAATGGATTACTTGTTCCGCTGCAGTTAAACTTGATAGTTATTATATTTTATCACTTTAACACTATTGAAGGCTAACGATAAATTATTCTGCATTATCTTAGGGGGTGTTTGATAAAAATTGAATTAATCTGAATCTGAATCTGAATGAGCTGAATCTGAATCTGAATGAGCTAAATCTGAATGAAAAAAACTCTTTGATAACTAACATATCTTAAAGATCTGAATGACATATTTTTAATATTTTACCCCTCTGAAAAAAATTCAAAGTTGTTGTAAATTTATTTAATATTACATAATATAATAGTTAATATTTTTTTATTATTTTTATTATTACTTTTAATTTTTTTTACTTCATTCAGTCAACCATTCAGTCATTCAGACTAAAAATTCGGACTTAACCATTCAGCCAACGCATCTGACCGATTCAGCCATTCAGACGATTTTTTTTCAAAACAAACGCACTTAATGATTCAGCCACTTATCGATTCAGCCATTCAGACCCATTAAGTTCTTAACAAACAGCCCCTTAGTTATAATATTTCTTACTGGGCTAGTTGAGCTCACCCTTTCTTTCACTGTTCTCTTCAGGAAATGAGAACGTAGCTGGGACTAGTCGGGGAACAGAGTGATGGTCCTATATGGTGCATTAGTAGTCCTCACTATTATGTAAAATAGTGTGATAATAATTGTAATTAGGACTCCTTTTTAATTTGTATACTCTCTAGTAGACAATATTTGTATTCAAATTCACAGTTTATGTTTTGTCGTATTGTACACGACAATTGTTTTATTAAGTTGTATTTGAATTTTGTACCATGTATCTGGCGACTCAAGATGGGTGATGTATACCTAATTTTGGGGGGCGTCACAGTTGGTATCAAAGCTTAGGGATATGATCCTTGGCTAAGATGTGAGACTAGAACTAGGAGGGGAGAGACGAGGAATTCCTTCGCTAGTATGAACTACTAATAACAATAACAATAATATAAATTTAAACTTAATTTACATATGCATCAAAGTTTACTCCCATGTACGAGACCTTTAAACATTCATTACATCATAGATAATAAGTATCATTGTCTTAATAAACTTTAACTATTACACAGAATATTATAAATGTCATTCGAACAGCTTTCCTTTCCCCTTGTTCTTGACTGAACCTTCTGGTTGATCATACTTAACTGAAAACATTTAAATTTAAAGCAAGAATGAGCTTTTAATTTGCCCAGCAAGTAATAACAACAATATATATTAGCTGAAAGAATTAAATGTTTTCTTTGAAATACATTTCTACAACGAATTAACAGTTATGAAGTAAGCTGAACCAATAATAACAACATATCATTTCAATATGAAATTTTTGAAACTACGTACAGACTATAACTGGAGATCAGTCAACATACTATGAACATTGTTTTATATTTTCGAAAAGGTTAAACATAAATTCATCTGTAAACCGTCATAACTTATGGGCACGGGGGGTGATCAGCCTGTTATGCATTGTATTGATCAATACTACATGCAAGAACGATATTATCGTTCACTTTATCCACCTTAGGTGCACAAAAGTTTTCCTATATTCGGGATGTTCATACTTAGTCAGGAATCCGAACCAAAACAATCTGGTTGGATACAATAACGTTCTATCTTATTTAACAATATTTTTATGTCTAGCTGAATCAAATAGCTTAGACGGCTTTTAAGTTAACATATACATATTTGAAATTAATAAATATGTATCAACATATGATTAAATACAATAGTTATCCAATTGGGGACACTTGTCTAACCCTATATACGAATTAATGAACAGAATAAATATATGAATTATACAATAATACAATGATCGGATAATGTAAGAACTTGTATGAATACAAAGATTGGATACATAATCAATAATAATAGAGTTAATAATCTGGCACAATAATAATATAATTATGAAACTTTCTTACTCATGTCCATTGCATAAAGTAAATGCAAAAGTAGGATAATTGTCTGATGCGCTGCTTACAGTTCACAACTTAGTTTTATCGTTTATATCACAACCTATCATTAATCAGATCATTTGTTCGATTAGAACAATATACTATAACACATAGTACTGCATTTCGCAGTCAGCACATAACTTAATCACATTATTACCTATGTTTAACAACCATTGAATCACAAATAATCACATATCTAATTATATTATCTAAGTACTTAGATAATTTCTGAAACTTGTCGGTGTACCGACAGATTTATCGGGTAATTATCGAGTCCAAGACTCTGTCTTGTAACTTAGTATTAGTCATATTATTTTTAAATGACTTATAATAATTTTAAAACATTTATTATAATTTATCATGAATTTTCAAACATCGAAATCATTATTAAATGATTTAAGTATTAAACAATCCTATTATAATTAATATTTATTAATATTAAACTATTAATGAACTCATTTCCAAAATATTAAAGTTATTTATAATAACTTAAAATACTTTTAAAATATTAATATTACCCTTAAATGATTTTGAAAACATTAAAAATTATTTTTAAATAATTACCATTAATATTTAAATATTAATGTACTATTTATCAAAATATTAAAAGTCATTATTTATAACTTAAAATATTTTTAATTCATTTATATCCTTTTTAAATTATTTTTAAATTAATAAAACCATTTTTAACTATTTATTATTAAATAAATTTAATATCATTAATAATTATTAATATTAAATTATTAATGAACTTATCCTTTAAATATTAAAAGTTATATGTTATAACTTAAAATATCTTTAAACACTTTATTTTCATTTAAAATGATTATTATAATATTAAAATCATTTTTAAATTAAATTATTTAATATAATTATTAAATAACTTGAATATCATTAATAATAATTAATTAATGAAATTTACCTTTAAATATTTAAAGTTATAGTTTATAACTTAAAATATTTTTAAATACCTTATTATTATTTAAAATGATTTTTAATATAATAAAATCATTTTTAATTAATTTATTTAATTCATTTAGTAAATAACTTAATTATCATTAATATTAATTTATTAATGAAATTTATCACAAAATATTAAATGTCATTAAAAATAACTTAAAATATTTTCTTATATCATAACATAATTTTAAATGATTTTTAAAATATAAAAATTATTTTTATCTACTTTATTTAATATTATAATTAAATAAATTAAATACTTATAATATTTCAAAAATATTAAATATTTATGAAATGTATTTAAAATAATTAAAAACTAATTTTCAAAATTTAAAATAATTTTGAATAATATATTTGGTATTTTTAATAATTAAAAACTATTTTTTTTATTTATTTAATGAAATTAAATAATTTTCTGAAAATAATAAATACTGTCTGTCGATATAGGTGTTCTTGAGCTGTTCTTGGCCAAACCCAGAAACCAATATCAGTTGACGAGGTAGCTAGTTTGACCAACAATAGTTTGTAAACCGTGATGATTCTGGGCATGATCTTGGTCAGATCGTGTAGTACTCGTGCAAGACTACAGGATCCAGCCACCAACAAGTTCATAACATAACTGAATTTCAAGATCTAGGCTCATGAACAAGCTGTCAGAGCTGTTCTTCATTTCTGGGTTACCCAGAAATGAAGAACAGTTCGACTGTCCATTTTTGGGCTTCTACAACTTGTAATCCTTGTAATGGTTTAATGATTTAAATGATTCAGTATGTAATCAACATGTAATGGAGTAGATATATTACAAAACATTAACAAAATCACAACACAATTGACATATACAGATCGGTCAAACCTTGTTAGAAATACATGATTATACGTTTTCTGGGTTACCCAGAAAATGTATTTCATGTTCTTCCTGCTCGGTTTGACCGTTCATGAAATCCAACACGAATGATGTTTAGATTATATAAAAGTTTGAATCAACATTTAACATAACATACTACAATATTATTTCAACAAAAACTCAAAACATCTAAAATCGGACAGATCCATGGCCAACAAATACTTGTCAGACTCTAGTTCTCGGTTTCTGGGCTACCCAGAAAAGGTCCAGTCAATGCCGGTCAATGACCTTTGACCGGTTATAACTTACAATATACAACTAACCTAGGTCTGATTCTTGATCCAGATCCAAGATCACATAACAGACTACAACCACAAACTTTCAAAACACAAAAATCATTAAATATCATAGAGATATAAGGCCCGACATTTGTTGGCAGACACCAAAACAAATTTTTTCCCAGATTTTGAAGAACATCAAATCCGAGCCTCTAGATGTTATGGATCTAACATCTAGCAACCCAGATCATCATTAGACAGCTTATATAACATGTTTAAAAAAAAAAATCTAACATCTAACATCAAATCACATGATTTTTAAATTAGGGTTTTTGTACCTTTTCTAAGCTTTGATTTTGATTCTGTTCTTCTGATTTGATATTAGTGTTCATGGGGATTGATTGGGGACTGATCTAACACCAGAATTTCGTGGGTTTGAGCTTGAGAGAGAATGGCTAAGTGCTTGTGAATAATTTAGGCCAAAAATGAGCACTTTCTCTTTCTTAAATGTAGCAAATCATGTATGCAATGTATGGGATGGCTGATCATGTGATGTGTTATAGATTGTAGGCTTATAGATAGGTCTAGGGGCTGGCTGGCCAGATCTTGCAAACATTTGGCTAGCAATAATTCAACTAATGGGACAAAAGGGTATTTTGGTAATTTTATTTTAATTTAAGGGCATTCTTGTCCAAGGTGCTTTAATCTAGGATTTATTCACTTGAATTTACATCTTAAAGTTTTCCAATTTATTACTAGGGTTTAGAAAATTAAAAATTAAAGTGTAATAAAATTTTAATTTTAAACACACTAATTAAATTAGGGTTTTTAATAGAAATTAGGGGTTTTAATAGAAAATTAGGGTTTAAATAATTAGGGTTCCTTAACATCATTAGGGTTCCCAAATTAACAATTAGGGTTTCCTGATTATCATTATAATTTTCTAAAACAATAATTAGGGTTTCTCCTAATTACAGAAATTATATAATACACAGTAAAATTCATATAACACAATTACTACACAGCCTCGAATGCATAACCGAGTTTAACAATTAGGGTTTAATAACACGATATGAAGGATATGCCATAATTTACCATATTTGCCCTACCGTTATCAGTCTATGCATTTACAGTAAATATTTATAGCACTGAAAAATTAAAATATAATTAATATTATATTATTATTCTCGTCCCTTGATCAATATCTAAATTTAGGGTTTGGATTCCATATCTGATCTATTTTTCATATCTAACATTATTAATTAAGTTAAAATAATTAACATAATAATCTGAACTAAAATTAATATAATAAAATAGTAATTATAATAATTCCAATAATCATTTCATATATTATATAAAAATCATATTTTCATACAGATTAAATAATAAGGACAATTCTACTATAAAATTAATTATTATAAGTATATACGTTGTAATGATCAATAATTCTTAAATAAAATTATTTGAAATTATTCATGTAATAAATAAATTTTATTTATCAAATATATACATACACATTACTTGGCACATATTCCCTTATTCAAATAAAAAAAAATTTATATGCAAAATTTCTTATTTATTTACATAGAAAATATCGGGTTATTACAGAGTTCCTTTTGGGTGACGAAATATTTGAGGCTTTTATGATCTATATACATCTCCACTTTCTCCCCATACTGGTAGTGTTTCCAGATCTTTAATGCGAAAACGACGACTGCCAACTTCAAATCATGAGTAGGATAATTCCTCTCATATTCTTTGAGTTGTCGTGAGGCATAGGCTATGACTTTCCCATGTTGCATGAGAACACATCCCAACCCTTTGCCTGAAGCATCGCTGTAGATAACAAATCCATTCGAACCAGATGGTATTGTCAGAACAGGTGCCGAAATGAGTCTCCTCTCGAGCTCTTGAAAACTCTTCTCACAATCCTCGCTCCAACCGAATTTTGTATCTTTACGAGTCAGCTGAGTTAACGGATTAGCGATTCGAGAAAATCCTTCCACGAATCTCTGATAATAACCAGCTAACCCCAGAAAGCTACGTACTTCAGTTACCGACTTCGGTTGCTCCCAACTTTGTATTGCTTCAATTTTCGTTGGGTCGACAGATACTCCATATTTTGACACCACGTGCCCAAGGAATGCTAATTCCTCAAGCCAAAACTCGCATTTCTTTAGCTTGACATATAGCTTGTTATCACGAAGCCTTCGTAGTACCATCTTCAAATGGTGCTTGTGACACCCCCAAATCCTGGTACTTCATTTCCTTAAGATTTGTTGTTCACTTAATCAAAACATTCATTTATAATTACCCAATTATAATAAAATTGAATAATAAAACCTGCCCATACAGGGTTAAATTTAAATAAAAATCTCCTAGTTTATATAACCTTTAACAACAATCATTCAAATGCAGAAATTAAATAAACTTCATTACAATCTTTAAACCAAAGTCTGAAAATAAAACTATCAAATCTATTACAAGTCTTCAGTACTTGTTCAGCTTTCCTTTTCCCTTATTGGTGCTAGGTATGTCACCAGTTTCAACATTAGCTGTAAGAAATTTTACAGGCAAGAGTGAGCAAGCAAGGCCCACTTGAAATAATAATAAGTAAATCTTTAAACTTTTACATCAATTGCCAATATTAGGCTCAATAGAACTGGACAATATATTCTATTAACTTTCTGAAATATATTACTGAGGGTCGAATGACCACGAATCATGTCCAAAGTTATAAGTAATCTTTTTAAATTTTAACTTTAACAGTCATAGGACTATAAGGACTCCACGTACTTAGGGGGATCAACCCTTCGTACAATGTATTGTGCACAACCATTTCAACGCTAAGCGTAAACCTCTATTAAAAGAGTTGTTCATCTCAGTATTTAGAGTACAAGTTCGCACCAAAGGAAGTTTGGTTTAGATAAGCTTTCAATATAATTTGGAATTCAATGAACATCAACTAAAGAGTAGTTGAATAAGACCAATAACACTATACTATAGAATAATCATGATTGAATCAATTATAGTAAACTAAAGTCATGCATTAGGAATAATCTAATAGCATACAATTTGAATAACTATAACATACCTTGCTTGAACAACACTAAGCCAAGGTTAATTAGAATTCAATAATAATCATGCATAACATATATAGTTGTGCATGCTAAACTACAAGTTAAATACAAGAATAACTTGCTCCAAATAACTTACATCATTATATTGTAATCGAATTGAAAACAGTAATTGAATTAACAAGATAATAGATTAGAAAACTTGTATCGTCATGAGTAACTAGATACAATGACTTACTCAATAATAGGCAATCTAGCTCTACGAAAGTGTAGAAGTAGCAACTTACAACAATTGTAATTAAATTTAAAACAATAATGTACCAAATGAAATAAAACTCGCACAATGAAGTTTTGAGTTAGAGAACTTGTCTTTAGCACAAGCTAAACCTTACAACTTGAATCAATACCCTATACATATGTCATCATGACATAATTAGTCATTACCAATATTTTATATCTATATAAACAAAATATATACATCATGTAGATTAAATTATAAATTCACATAATCAAACTACGTTAATACTAAATAACTCTTGATAACATGCTCATTCATAGTTTAATACTTTTGAAATTATCATTTAACATTCATATTATTAACACATAATATTTATTTTAAAAATTTATATAATTAAACAAAACTGTCAGAACATTCTGCTAACTCTCGCTGCGGCGCCACAGTTTACACTATGGTTGGCGCTGTGGGGCGAGTCACAAGCCATTGATTGGCGTTACGGTGTGGCGCCGGCGCTGCAGCACAAGATTTGTACTGCTGGGCCGCGCTGCGGTGCTAGAGTCCAGAACTTGACGACCAAGCTCAGCAACAACAAGACCAAAAGCCAATTTGGCCTACAAGCTCGAATATAATAGACTAATTAACATGTAATACACATATAGAATTCATATAAACATATTGTGAAGACTTCTAACATGTTTCTACTCATAAAATAACATAAACATCAAATTTACAACACCCAATTTCAATGTTTTTGGCAAAAACTCCATTGTTGATATTTTTATTGAAAATCAACATTGTGATTTTGTTTTTTCAATCAAAACATAAATTTCAAAATATCATAGTTATGATTATACATATTCTATCAATTTTCCATTATCAATTTATCAATTTAACAACTAATTAAACCTTAATTTCTATTTTAAATTAAGCCATATTCATATATATTTTCATGTAAACATTGTAATATGGTTTTCTTCACAAAACACATACATAAATGAACTAGTTTTTCTATAATCATATATATAAACTCATGTAATCATCTTATAATCAATAATTTATCATATAACCTTAAGCACCATCAATTTATCTTTTATAAAATTCCACAGAGAACTTTTTAGGAAGAGGAAAAATAAACTTTTAAAGAAAAGGTTAAGCTCCTACCTTTGATTAAGAAGATGACGGCTACTATTGATTATCAAATTTCTTTTCTCCAATTCCTGTAAAGTCCCCGAACCCGGATACTTGAAACCCGAATTCGGTACTTCACGATACCATTTCTATGAGCGGAATAATTACTAATAATAATAACAATAATATAAAACTTAAACTTAAATTTACATTTATCAGAGTCTAATCCTAAGTACGCAACCTTTACTACATTCTTTACATGATATATAATACATATCATTAACTTAATACAGTTTATCTATTACAAATGATACCAATAACATGTTCTGTTTGCTTTCCTTTTCCCTTGTTCCTGGCCGAGCCTTCTAGCTGTTCACACTTAGCTGAAAACATTTAAATAAAGCAAGGATGAGCATTTGAGTGCCCAGCAAGTATTATATATATATAAACTGAAAGAATTTAAATGTTTTCTTTATAATATTCTTCTACAACCGGTCAATAGTTGTGAAGTAATCTGTACCAATAACAATAACATAACAACCCTCTTTCAAATTTTTGAAACTATGTATTGTCTATACATGGGGTTTTTGTGACACATTATGAACATTGTTTTCATTTTCGAAAGGGTTTAAACAGAAATTCATCTGTAAACCGTCCATGGCTTACGGGCACGAGGGTGTACATCCCATAGGCCTTGTATTGATCAATACTACATTGCTAGAACGATATTATCGTTCATCCTTTGTCCGCCGTAGCGCATAAATTTTTTCCCATTATCGGGATGTTCATACCTGTCGGGTTTTCATAACAAAGGTTTTATATAATTCAACATATATGTATATCAAAGGTGTATCAACATGTGATTAATTACAATAATTATCTAAGTGGGGACACTTGTATAATCATTTATAGAAATTAACGAACAGAATATATATCTGAATTATCATATACTAACATGTTGATAATCAATGGGCGTATATAATATAGGTTTAACAATCTGTATAATAATAATAATATAATTCTGAAACATTCTTACACTTGTCCATTGCATAAAGAAAATGCAAAGTTAGGATACTTGCCTGATGCGCTGCTTACAATTACGTAACTTAGATCTATCTGTTATATCGAAACCTATCATTAATAAGATCATTCTATCGATTAGAATCACATATCATAACACATAATACTGCTTTTTACAGTCAGCACATAACATAATCACATTGTCATACATGTTCAACAATCATGTTATCACAAACGAACATCAACTCATTCCTAATCATATTGTCACACCACTTTATCCACCATTGAATCACAAATAAAATAATTAACTAACTAAATTTCTAAGTCCAGATCAATTTCTGAAACATGTCGGTCTACCGACATTTTTATCGGGTATATATCGAGTCTAAGACTCTATATATAATTACATATCCATTTAGATATCTTAAACAACAGTCGCACTATTTTTCATGACTTTATAATAATTATAAAATAATTATTACCATTTATCATAATTTTTGAAATATCAGAATCATTAATAAATGATTTAAATAGTACACAATTCTATTATCATTAATATTTAATTAATATAAAACTATTAATGAAACCATTGCCAAAACATTAAAGTTATGTATAATAACTCAAAATATTATTAAAATATTAATATTATCCTTAAATGATTTTTAAAACATTTAAAATCATTCTTAAACAATTACCATTAATATTAAAATATTAATTTATCATTATCCAAATATTAAAAGTTATTAATTACAACTTTAAAATATTTTTAATTCACTTATATCCTTTTTAAATGATTTTTAAATAAATAAAACCATTTTAAAACTATTTATTTAATATAACTATTAAATAAATTTAATATCATTAATCATTAAATAAATGTCATTAATATTAAAATATTAATGAAATTATCCTTTAAATATTAAAAGTTATATTTTATAACTTAAAATATCTTTAAATACTTTATTTTCATTTAAAATGATTTTTATAATATTAAAAATCATTTTTAAACTAAATTATTTAATATAATTATTAAATAACTTTAATATCATTAATAATAATTAATTAATGAAATTTACCTTTAAATATTAAAAGTTATATTTTATAACTTAAAATATTTTTAAATACCTTATTCTTATTTAAAATGAATTTTAATTTAATAAAATCATTTTTAATTCATTTATTTAATTCATTTAATAAATAACTTAATTATCATTAATATTAATTTATTAATGATAATTATCACATAATATTAAAAGTTATCAAAAAAATAACTTAAATTATTTTCTTATACCATAATATAATTTTAAATGATTTTTCAAATATTAAAATCATTTTTAAATAATTTATTTAATATTATAATTAAATAAATTAAATACTTTTAATATTCCAAAAATATTAAATATTTATGAAATATATTTAAAATAATTAAAAACTAATTTTCAGAATTTAAAATAATTTTTAATAATTTATTTTGTATTTTTAATAATTAAAAACTATTTTTTTCTATTTATTAATTAATTTTCGAAAATTAAATACTATTTGTCGGTAAAGACCAACTATAGCGACAGAACCGTCGCTATAGGTGTTCTTCATGTTCTTGAGCTGTTCTTGAATATTCATAGCAGTTTGCAAGGTACCGAGTTTGACCAAGATATCCGGTCAGATCCTGATGTTACTGGGCATGTTATTAGTCAGATATTGTAGTACTAATGCACGACTACAAGATCCAACAACAAACAAGTTCATACAACATATAATCAACGAGATCTGTGCCTTCAAACATGTTGTCAGGTCTGTTCTTCATTTTCTGGGTTACCCAGAAATGAAGAACAGATCATGGGTGATACGTTGAGCCTTCACTACCTGCTAATCGTCCAATGTTTTAAGGATCTAACGATTCCAGGTTGTAGTCAGTATGGAAATGAAGAGATATAACATATAAAACACATCTAAAAATAACCAAATCAGAAGATATATGTTGGTCAAGGCGTGCCATAAAAACTGTCTTTGAACATTTCTGGGTTTTCCAGAAATGTTCTTCGGCAGATGGTCAACCCAAGTTTGACTGTGATTATATTTCACCCTGGCCACGATCTAAGTGTTATAATGACTTTAATGTGTACTCCATATACCGTTCTACAACATCAAAGTAATAACATAACATAAATAATTAAAAATCAGCGAGATCAAAGCTCTGAAAAACGTTGTCAGAGTGTTCTTAGTAATCTGGGTTACCCAGATTTTCACATGGTCCTGACCGGTCAACCCACTTTGACTGCCTATAACTTTGAATCCATAACAGATATGGACCCGATTCAAGCTTCAGAACAAAGATCTAATGACATACTACAAATATAAAACATAAAACACACAAAATCATTAACAACCAAAGATTTAAAGGGTCTGACATTTGGCTGTCAGACATAAAAACGAAATTTTCTAGATTTGAAAAAACACTAGATCTGAGCTTATAGATGTTATGGATCCAACATCTATCAACCCAGATCACTTAATAACACTACATACAACATATATTAACACTTAAACATAACTTTTAATAGAGGATCAAAGTTCGAAATTTATGATTATGTTTTATACCTTTATGCATCGATTCTTGAATCTGAACTTTAGATGTGTTAAGGGTGATGGTGAGGCTCGGTTTTGGGACTGGTAAGCTAATATTTTTCGTGGGTTTGGAGAGAGGGAGAGTTGCTTGAGCATATAATGAACAAATGGCCAAAATAATGGACTTTTCTCTCTCTTGCTCCTTATATAAGTCATGAATGCAATGGATTTGGCTGGGATTTGCAACTGATCAGTTGGTATTTGTCACATGGGGTGGTTGGATTTGGTCACCAACTTCCCCTAAGGTCAAAACCTACACATTCTAGCTTAATAATACAAGAGGGGCAAAAATGTCATTTGGTTTTTCAATTTAATGGCATTCTAGTCATTTGGCAAACCCTTAGGGTTTAGGGTTTGGGTTAGGGTTTATGGTTTGGACCATTTTAGGGTTTGACAATAATTTCAAGAATTTCCAAAATTAAGATTTGCACAAAAAATATAATAAATAAATAAAATAATAAAATTTTAGTTTCTAAAATACAAAATTAGGGTTTCTTAATTAATTTAGGTCATTAATTATAGCAGTTTTTTAATTAGGTTTAAGCAACACTAATTAGCATTTCATTTCCCAAACTGGCAATTAGGGTTTACAATAAGCAAATTAGGGTTTATAAAATAAATATTAGAGTTTCTAGAAATTAATATTTCTAAATATTAATTAGGGTTTACCTAATCAATATAAAAATTATATAATACATAACATGCATGCACCATATAACACAGTTATTGAACAGTGTCGAACTCAACCTGAGTTTTTAATTAGGATTTTTCATTTAGCAATTAGCTAATTATTATTTAGGGTTTCTAATTTAAGAAATTAGGATTTTAATTTCTATATCACCAGTCATTAATCACATTATTGTGATTACAAATTCTCAAAGTCGTGAATGACTTTCGCTTTAGGGTTTCAATTCAATCAGGGTTCCAAAATTATAATTAGGGATTATAATATAGAAAATAATAATAATAATAATAATAAGGGTTTTTTTTTAATAATTTAGGGTTTCTATAATTTTAATTAGGGTTTACCTAATTAATACATTTAATACATGCCATAAATTATATAACACACTTATAAAACAAATCTTGCACTCTAATTTGGATCTCAAATTAGGGTTTAACATTATTACTAAAGTTTGGTCATAATACTCCGTAATTGACCAACCATTATCAATACAGAAATACAGTACATATTCATAGCACTGAAAAATCAAAATATAATTAGTATTATATTATTATCATCATTCCTTATCCCATAACCAAAATTAGGGTTATCATTAATACTAAAACTGTTCCACACATTAACATTACACACATAACCATATATATATATATATCTATAACACTGACAAATAATAATATAATATTATTATTTTTATTCCTTGATCAAAACCCAAAATTAGGGTTTGGATTCCATATCTGATTTATCTGTCATAATTAACATTATAAATTAAGTTAAAATAATTAACTTAATATCTTGAACAAAATTCATATAATAAAATAGGTATTATAAAAATTCTATAATTATATCATATATTATTCAATTAATATAATTATCATATTTTCATGGAAAATAAACATTAAAAACATTTTTACTATAAAACTAATTATTATTAGAATATAATTTATAATGAGCAATAATTCTAGAATAAAATTATTCATAATCATTCATGTAATAAATATATTTTATATTCATCACATAAACACATACATAATACCTTTCACGCATTCTTACCTTTGAAATAAATAATTATTCTAAAATCATTTCCTATATTATTTAATTAATATAAGATTATATTTTCTTTGAAAAATAATTAATAAAACATTTCCAATAAGGAATTAATTAGTATAAAAATATAATTGATAATAATCAATAATTCTAAAATAAATTTATTTGCAATACTTAATGTAATAAATAAATTTTATTTATCACACATATAATTATAATTACACAATACCTTGACACATATCATTCATATTTATTTTAATAAATAAAAAAAAAATTTATACGCAAAATTTATGATTTATTTATATAGAAAATATCGGGTTGTCACAATTCCTTTCTCAAACCTGTTAGGATTTCTCTCAAATTTTCTATAGTTTTCTTCTTCTTCTTCTTTTTCTTCTTCAACTGAGTTTTTCTTCTCTCTAACATACGTACTAGAAAATATAACATATATAGTAATAATATATATTAATTATATAATATAACTCTAGATATCAGTTATGTAAGTTTTGAAATTTAAAAGCCATAAGGCTTGTTTGGCTAATCTTAATAAAATAACCCATTAATCCTGATGCCTTGTTTGATAAAACACAATTAGATAAAAAATTTAATAGGCATTAGGCCTTGTTTGGCAAAACTGAATTAAACTCCCTTAATTTATTTCAGTGTCTCCTTTATACCAAGGTTATTTGTCACACTTCTATTTAATTAAATAATTAATTTAATCAATTCAAATACTAATCTATTAAATTACTTTAACACAAAATTTAAAATTTTAAATCACAAATTCCAATTAAAATATTATAATTCATTTAATCATTATTAGCTCCCTAACTTAATTATTAAATTAAATTAGTATATAACCTCATAACAATTAATTTTCTTAGCTCCTTAATTATTTATTCAACAAATAATTAACTAAATCACATCAACTCAAATTGCCATTAAATACTTATATAATTCAATAAATATTTAATATTACAAATAAATATTTAATATTTAATATTTAATTATTTTTTCAACAAATAATTAACTAAACCACATCAAATCAAATTGAACAATTATTTATTCAACAATTAATCATATCCATTAAATACTTATATAAATTTATAAATATTTAATATTACACTTTAAAATTCAGGAATGTTACATCATTCCCTCCTTACAAGGATTCTGTCCTCAGAATCACAACTCAAACAAAATTATTCGTTACATTCTTCTCTACTTACAAAGATTCTGTCCCCAGAATCGAAGACACAGATTAAACAAATAACTCAGGGTACTCTTTCTACATTTTCTCTTCCAGTTCCCACGTAGCTTCTTCAGCGTTGTGATTGCTCCATATCACCTTCACAGAAGGTATCACTTTATTTATGAGCACTTGTTCTTTCCTGTCGACTATCTGGATATGAATCTCTTCATAAGACAAATCTTTCTCGAATTACAACAGTTTGTACTCGATCACATGTTTGTAGTCGGGTTTATATGGTCGTAACACCGAAATTTGAAAAACATTATGAATGTTTTCTAACTCTGGAGGTAGAGCTACCTCGTAAGACACTTCTCCCACTCTACGCAGCACTTCAAAGGGTCCAATGAAGCTCGGGCTTAGCTTTCCCTTTTTACCGAAACAAATTTTCCCTTTCCAAGGAGAAACTTTTAGGAATACAAAATTTCCTACGTCGAATGTACGATCTTGTCTGTGTTGATCAGCAAACTTTTTCTGTCTGTCTTGGGTTGCTACAAATCTTGTCCTGATGAGTTTGACAACATCAGCAGTTTGTTGTACTAGTTCTGGTCCTAGCAGTTGAAGTTCACCGACTTCATCCCAGCACAGTGGAGTTCTGCACTTTCTGCCGTACAATGCCTAATAAGGTGGTATGCCGATGCTCGCGTGATAACTATTGTTGTAAGCAAATTCCACCAATGGTAATTGTTCTTCCCAGCTTCCCTTAAAGTTCATGACACATACTCTCAGCATATCTTCCAATGTCTTAATTGTTCGTTCACTTTGGCCATATGTTTGTGGATGATAAGCCGTACTCATTCGCAACTGTGTCCCCATGCATTCTTGTAGTCTCTTCAAGAAATTCGATGTGAATCGCGAATCTCTATCGGACACAATTAATACTGGAACTCCGTATCTCGAAACGATCTCTTTAATGTACAATCTTGCCAACTGATCAAGATTGAATCTAATCTTTATTGGTAAAAATTGCGCTGACTTCGTCATTCTATCCACTATCACCCAAATTGCATCACATCCTCTCTGAGTAGTTGGAAGACCCACCAAAAAATCCATCGTGATGTGTTCCCACTTCCATTCCGGTATTTCCAACGGTTGAAGTAACCCGCTGGGTTTTTGATGTTCGGCTTTTACTCTTTGACATGTCAAGCATTTCGCTACACATTCTGCAACGTCCCTTTTCATATTCGGCCACCAAAAATGTCAGAACAAATCTTGATACATTTTCGTGCTTCCTGGATGAATTGAATATTTTGAGCTATGAGCTTCGATTAAAATTTCTTCTTTCAGCTCTGGTGTTGCTGGAACCCAGATTCTTCCCTCAAAACGTAGTAGTCCTTCAATGTCGATCTTGTATTTTACATCACTACCCTCAATCAGATTCTCTTTGATTTTCCCACACTCTTCATCTTGTAGTTGAGCATTCTTCACTTTGTCCACTAAAGTTGGACCAGCTTCTATCTGGAATAGTAGTTCGTCAGATTCTTTTGGAAATTTGATTTCCAAGTCCAGTTTTGTCATTGCTGAAATGAGCTCCTCCTGAGTTGTTATCAGCATCAACTTCTCCCGACCTTTCCTGCTTAAAGCATCTGCGACCATATTCGCTTTGCCTGGATGGTAAAAGATTTCACAATAATAATCTTTTATCAATTCAATCCACCTTCTTTGACGCATGTTCAAATCCTTCTGAGTGAAAATATACTTTAGACTTTTGTGATCTTCTCACATTTCTCTCTATAAAGATAGTGTCTCCATATCTTCAAAGCAAATACAACTGAAACCAATTCAAAATCATGAGTCGGATACCCTTTCTCATAATCCTTCAGTTGTCTTGATGCATACGCAATAACTTTGCTGTTCTGCATAAGAACATAACCCAACCCTTTGTGTGAGGCATCACTATACACCACAAAATTTCCTGTATCATCTGGTAATGTCAACATAGGTGCCATACTTAACCTTTTCTATAAATATTGGAAACTCTCTTCACACTTCTCTGTCCAAATGAATTTTACAGCTTTCCTTGTCAAATTTGTTAGCGGAGTGACTATTTTAGAAAAATCTTGAATAAATCTTCTATAATAACCGGCTAGTCCCAAGAAACTCCTCACTTCTGACGGTGTTCTTGGTTGTTCCCAATTGATTACAGCTTCCACTTTTGATGGATCCACTGAAATCCCATCCTTGCCAATAACTTGACCCAAAAATTGTACACGGTCGAGCCAAAATTCGCACTTAGAGAATTTTACATACAACTTTTCCATTCTTAGTGTTTCCAATGTTAAACGTAAGTGTTCCACGTGTTCTTCTTCGGTTTTGGAATACACCAGAATGTAATCGATAAATACCACTACAAACTTGTCTAAGAATGGTTTAAACACCCTGTTCATCAAATCCATGAACGTTGCAGGGGCATTTGTTAAACCAAAAGACATCACCAGAAACTCGTAATGTCCATGCAGAGTTCTGAATGCCGTTCTAGGTATATCATCATTTCTTACCTTCAATTGGTGATACCCACTTCTCAAATCTATTTTTGA
This sequence comes from Panax japonicus, assembly GCA_020205505.1. Lineage (NCBI taxonomy): Eukaryota > Viridiplantae > Streptophyta > Magnoliopsida > Apiales > Araliaceae > Panax > Panax japonicus. The sequence continues at coordinate 34,669 of JAINUV010001451.1, forward strand.
GAAATATTTAACACCCTTCAGCTGATCAAACAAGTTATCTATTCTAGGCAACGGATACCTATTTTTAATAGTGACCTTGTTTAACTCTCTATAATCAATGCAAAGATGCATTGTTCCATCCTTGTTCTTAATGAATAAAATTGGTGCTCCCACGGTGATACGCTTGGTTGAATATATTTCTTGTCTAGTAACTCTTGCAACTGTACCATCAGTTCCTTCATTTCTACCGGAGCCATTCTGTACGAGGCCTTCGATATCGGTGCTGTTCCCGGCGCCAAGTCGATCACGAACTCTATTTCTCTGACAGGCGGAAGTCCTGACAAATCCTCTAGAAACACGTCTTCGAATTCTCTCACTACTGGTATTTCTTCTAGTTTTACACCCTTCTTCTGAGTATCGACTATGTAAGCTAAATAGCCCACACAACCTTGACTCAACAATTTCTTGGCCTGGATAGTCGTCATACATTTCATTTGTCTAGGCGACTTGTGTAAAACCCCAACTTTTTGAATAAAGATGAATTTTTTATAAATATTATTTTTGAATATTATGGAGTGAAATTGATATAATGTTATAGTTGTGGGTAATATTTATAAATTTTGAAAAGTACACAAGTTGTTATATAATATTCGATTGGTCGGGGAATATTCGTTTTAACAGGGAATATTCCTACAACGGAATAATCATTGGTGGACCCCACAACAGAATTATTGTCGGATTGAGAAAATGACAAAAATACTTTATAAAAATAATGGCAGAAGTTTTACCGTTAACTGTTGAAAGACACGATGTTAAAAGTACAGTAATACGCGTGGTTGCATAGTAGCACACGATATTAATTATTGATGCTTACATGATAAGTCACTCAGTTTTGTTGGTATTATTAATGTAATAATACAAAAAATATTTTTATATAAAACATAATACTTTTATAAAGTAATTCTATAAATAGAATATATTATATTCTATTATGCATAGTGTTGCATAGTGTCTGCATAGTATTTTAATAGTAAAATCTTTTTATATAAAACAAAATACTTTTATAAAGTTATCCATTTTATTAGACAATAATTAGAATATATTATATTTTATTATGCATAGTATTTGCATAGTGCCTGCATAGTGTTTGCATAGTAAAATCTTTTATAAAAGTTATTCATTTTATTAGATTATAAATAGAATACATTATATTTTATTTAAAAGATTTTGCTTTAAATATGGACTGTCAGATTAAAGTAAATCAATCTGGACCGTTCATGAGTTAGCTACTATGCAGACCATTTTTCTATAAATAGAAGCTCATTCCATCATTATTTTCTTACGAATTCACTGAAACTCTAGAGAGATAAACTATAGAGAGAAAGAAGAAAGTATTCTTCTACTTCACTACTTATATATCCAGTACTCTTCTTCTTAAGATAGGAAATATTATTTGTTGTACTCATAAGGGGTGTTATTCTTTTGTATTAATGAATAGAACTTATGTTATTCCATTCTTTATTATTTTGTTAGAATAATCTGTATACGCGGGCTACCCTATACTTGGTGACATTCTTCTATTATTATGTCTTGACTATTCTGTTGGAATATCCTGTCTGTGCGTTTTATGACGGACCTGATTTCGTCTTTATTATTCTGTTGGAATATCTTGTCTGTGCGTTTTACGCCGGACCTAGTTCCATCTTTATTATTATTCTATTGGAATATCAAGTCTATGCATTTTACGCCGGACCTGATTCCATCCTTATTAGTATTCCGTTGGAATAACCCGTCTATGCGAAGTACCGCATGCATGGTGATTTCTGTTATTATTCCATTCTTTATTATTCTGTTGGAACATCCTGTCGGCGCGAATTTCGCCTGGCCTGGTTTCGTTATTTAGTATCCTGTTGGAATAATCTGTCTATGCGAAGTACCGCATGCATGGTAATTTCTTTTGTTATTCCATTCTTTATTATACTCAGTTGGTTAAAGTTTTGACATCTATACTCAATTAAATTAGTGGAATATCCTTGATAATTGCGCTTCATCCAGTATCTTTTCATGAAAATATTCTTCTGAGCATTCTTTAATTTTACTCTACAAAGCAGTATCATGTTGATAATTGGGATGTTATTAGTTTTTGGACAAATTAATTATTGAACTTGTTTTATTTAATTCTTATATCATTGTCATTATCCTCATATTTATATTTTTTGAAAGTCATCTGTGGCCTGTAGTGCGTAGATGGACTTAGTATGATTATGACCAGGGATTATTCGGTGTAATCATGACCGTAATGTTACAAATGATATGGTAAAAGTCCTTATTGGCCCGTAGTGCATTGATGGACAGTTGTTGGCATGATCATGACCATTAATGAATACACAAATATTCTTGGCCCGTAGTGCATGGATAATTGTGGTCGTGATACTAAAGAATATCCTTGGCCGTAGTGTAGGGGTGATTAGATGATGTGGATTATTTATTAAGCTAAGTCCCAGTGATAAAGTGATGAAAAACCTTTTAAATCATAAAAAATAGTAAAATTTATTCTCTACTTTACTCTTCTAATGGATTGCTTGTTCCACTGCAGTTAAACTTGATAGTTATTATATTTTATCAGTTTAACACTGTTGAAGGCGAACGATAAATTATTCTGCATTATCTTAGTCATAATATTTCTTACTGGGCTAGTGTAGCTCACCCTTTCTTTCACTGTTCTCTTCAGGAAATGAGAATGTAGCTGGGACTAGTCGGGGAAGAGAGTGATGGTCCTAGATGGTGCATTAGTAGTCATCACTATTTTGTGAAATAGTGTGATAATAATTGTAATGAGGACTCCTTTTGAGTTTATATATTCTCTAGTACACAATATTTGTATTCAAACTCACAGTTTATGTTTTGTCATATTGTACACGACAGTTACATTATTAAGTTGTATTTGAATTCTGTACCATGTATCTGGCGTCTCAAGATGGGTGATGTATACCTAATTTTGGGGGCGTCAAAGTTGGTATCAAAGCTTAGGGAAATGATCCCTGACGAAGATGTGAGACTAGAACTAGGAGGGGAGAGACATGGAATTGCTTTGCTAGTATGACCTACTTAAATTTATTTTGAATTTAAATTGGTTGGTCAGAGTTTAGAGATAATATGTTACATGTCAACTAACCCTTGTTTTGTGGCAGTATCTAAAAATGACAACCGAGATTGTTGAGAATTGCAATGGAGCACAAGAGACCGTTGAGTCTCCACATATCAATAATCAGAATAATGTGAATCAGGAAGGCGACAATCCTCATGCAAACAACAACACTGACCAAATGATGAATGATAAATTGTTCAGAGGCTTTATGCAATTCATGCAACATCAGGCGAGAGCGGCTCCTGTCCGAAATGTAGGTGGAAACACTGGAAACTCTCGGACAGTCACCGCTAAACAGTTTAAGGAGCTGGGACCACTAAAGTTTATTGGAGAGCCAAAACCACTTAAGGCGGAAGCATGGATAAAGTAGATCACCAAGATATTTGATGTCTTGGGATGCTCCGAGGAGCAAAAGGTTCTCTTCGCCACCTTCATGTTGCGTGAAGAGGCAGATTACTGGTGGGAATCTGTAAAACGTACCCAGCCTGACGCACTTAAGATATCTTGGGAGAAGTTCTAAGAGCTATTCAACGACAAGTACTTTCCCGAGAGTATTCGTCACATGAAAGAAGTGGAGTTTATCAAATTGGAACAAAACAATATGACCATGTCGCAATACGAGGCTAAATTTGCGGAGTTATCCCAGTTTGCATCCCATTTGGTCGATAATGAGGAGCGAATGACGCGAATGTTTTTAAGAGGTACATCAATATCTTATTTCTCATAAACTGTGTTTGTACTCAGATGTTGTAAATAGGGCTTAGTTATTGGATCGCGGAAACGAGTCAACGCAACCAAGAAAAAGCAGCCGGCAGCATGAAAATAGCAGTGGTATCAGTCATCGAAATGGTGACAACAAACATGGAGGGAATCAACATGCCAGAAATGGTAACCACTTCATTGGTAATCATGGCCAAGATAGTAAAAATGGACATTTCAAGAAAAGGAGATTCAACAATGATGGAAGGACGTCAGCACCAGCACCCATTATTAAGGAAGGAGAACGACCACCTATCATATGCTTTAAATGCGGAGGGGAGGGACACATTAGTCCAAACTGCGCGATGCCGTCTAAAGCATGTTATAATTGTGGAAGAGAAGGTCACTTAGCCCGATTTTGTCGTTCACTGAAGACAAGTTCAACCAGGATGGAGGCACCAAAGGCCGTCCCAGAAAAGTCAAAGCCGGTAGTGCAAGGGAGAGCGTTTGTTGTGACCTCCCAGAAAGCAAGGAACTCGAATGAGGTCATCACGGGTAAGCTTATCATAAACTCTAGCGAATTCTATACCTTATTTGATACCGGTTCTACCCATTCTTTTATTTCTCCTACTTGCCCTCAACGATTAAATTTGACTCCGTAGAAATTAGACTTTGACTTATCTGTAGAAACTCTATTGGGAGAAACCTTCATTACATCCACTTTTTACAAGTCTTGTTTGGTTCAAATCGGTACCCTCGCATTACCTGTCGATCTTATTTCATTAAAAATACTTGCATTTGACGTAATTCTAGGGATTGATTGGTTAACTACTCATCATGCAAAAATTGATTGTTTTCGTAAGGTTGTTAGCTTTCATATTCCTAACCAATCTGTTATGCGAATTTAAGCCACCAAACCATTAAAATCAATCACTTTCATCTCAAGCCATAAAGCTATTCGTTTATTAAAAAAGGGATGCCAAGCTTTCTTAGCTCATGTCACGGATCTAAACAAAAATATGTCAGTTTTGAATGATATTTCTATTGTTAATGAATTTCCTGACGTATTCCCTGAAGAACTTCCCGGCCTACCCCCAGAGCGTGAAATTGAATTTTGTATCGACCTTGAACCTGGTACAAAACCTATTTCCAAAGTCCCATATCGAATGGCTCCTAATGAACTTCAGGAGTTAAAGACCCAACTATAGGAATTGTTAGACATCGGTTTCAGTCGTCCTAGTACTTCTCCTTGGGGTTCTCCTGTTCTATTTGTGAAAAAGAAAGATGGGAGTATACGACTTTGTATTGATTATCGGGAGTTGAATCATGTCACCATTAAAAATAGGTACTCATTGCCACGTATTGATGACCTGTTTGACCAGTTGCAAGGAGTTAAATTCTTTTCAAAGATTGATCTTCGTTCCGAATATCAACAATTGAAGATTAAAATTGATGACATTCCAAAGACGGCTTTCAGAACTCTGTACGGGCATTATGAATTCCTAGTCATGTCCTTTAGATTGACTAATGCTCCCGCTGCCTTCATGGATATGATGAACCAAGTATTCAAGGAATATTTGGATACTTTGTAGTCGTCTTTATTGATGACATCATTTTTTATTCCAAAAGCCGTAAAGATCATGAGCAACACTTGAGGCTGATACTCCAAAAGCTTCGTGAATACAAGCTTTATGCCAAGTTGAAGAAATGCGAGTTTTGGGTTGAGGAAGTAGCATTCCTTGGGCACATGGTATCAAGTCATGGAATATCTATTGACCCAGCAAAGATTGAAGCTATTCAAAGCTTGGAGCAACCTAAATCAGTGACCGAAGTACGTAGCTTTCTCGGATTAGCTGGTTATTATCGGAGATTCGTAGAAGGGTTTTCTCGAATTGCTACTCAACTAACTCAGCTGACTAGAAAAGATACAAAGTTCGGTTGGAGCGAGGAATGTGAGAAGGGTTTTCAAGAACTCAAGAGGAAACTCATTTCAGCACCTGTTCTAACAATACCATCTGGTTCGGAGGGATTTGTCATCTATTGTGATGCTTCGGGAAAAGGGTTAGAATGTGTTCTCATGCAACATTGGGAAGTCATAGCCTATGCCTCATGACAACTCAAAGAATATTAGAGGAATTATCCTAGTCATGATCTAGAGTTGGCAGCTGTTGTCTTCGTACTAAAGATTTGGAGGCATTACTTGTATGGGGAAAAAGTGGAGATCTTTACGGATCATAAAAGCCTCAAATATTTTTTCACTCAAAAGGAACTCAACATGCGACAACGATGTTGGCTTGAACTGTTGAAAGATTATGATCATACCATCCAATACCATACTAGAAAAGTGAACATGGTAGCTGACGCATTGAGTAGAAGATCATATGCGGGTACAAGTGATATATTGTCAACGCAAAGGCCCATTTTGTATGACTTGCAAAGGATATAGATAGAGATAAAGACTCCAGGGACCCACGTGATGATGGAGAATATACGAGTGGAACTAACTTTAATTGATAAAGTTAAAGCTGCTCAAGCTACAGACCTGGAGCTGATGCGTATGAGGAAGAAAGTGCAAGAAGGTGCTATGCCGGAAGCAAGAATCGACGAAGAAGGAATACTTCGAGTCAACTCCAGACTTTGTGTTCCTAACGACCCTGATTTAAAGTATAAAATCATGATGGAGGCGCATAACACACCGTTTGCACTCCATACTGGGAGTACCAAAATATATCATGATATTCATCATACATTTTGGTGGAGCAATATGAAGAGAGAGATAGCGCTATTTATCTCAAGGTGTCTAACGTGTCAACGAGTCAAGGCGGAGCATCAAGTACCAAAAGATCCATTGCAAGCACTTAAAATTCCAGAATTGAAGTGGGAGCACATTACCATGGATTTCGTTACCGGTCTTACCAAAGTTTCTCAAGGCATAGATTCGATTTGGGTAATTATTGATAGATTGACCAAGTCTTCTCATTTCTTACCGATACGAGAAACTTATACACTTGAACATCTTTCTCGTATGTACATAAACGAGGTTGTAAGATTGCATGGTATGCCCGTATCCATAGTTTTTGATCAAGACCCAAGATTCACTTCAAGATTTTGGGTTAGTTTGCAAAAATATATGGGTACGGATTTATGATTTAGCTCGGTTTATCATCCTTAGATGGACGGGCAGTCGGAGAGGACGATTCAAACTCTTATGATCTATTAAGACTCTGTGTCCTTTACTTCAAGGGAAGTTGGGACAAGTTCTTACCATTGGTGGAGTTTTCCTACAACAACAGTTATTAAGCAAGTATTGGCATGGCTCCATTCGAAGCGTTGTATGGAAGAAAGTGTCGTTCTCCAGTATGCTGGGATGATGTGGGTGAAGCAACGTTGTTGGTACCGTAGTTGGTACGTATGACTACGGAAAAGATTTAAACGATCCGACAACGTATAAAAACCTCGCAAGATCGACAAAAGAGTTATACTGATCTTCATCGTAAGTACGTGGAATTCGATGTAGGAGATCACATGTTGTTACGTGTTGCTCCATGAAAAGGAGTTACGAGATTTGGAAAGAGAGGAAAGCTCAATCCTCGATTCATCGGCCCATTTTTAATTATTGATCGAGTAGGAACTGTGGCCTATAGACTCGCTTTACTGCCAAGTATGTCTCGTGTTAATAACGTTTTTCATATATCCATGTTACGTAAATATGTGGAAGACTCGAACCACATTATTGAGTTAGAACCGGACGAAATACCAGAAGATTTGACGTATGAAGAGGTTCATGTTCAAATATTGGATAAGAAGGAACACATTCTACGCTCCAAGGTTATACCTCAAGTCAAAGTTTTGTGGAGAAACCACGATGTTGAGGAAATAACTTGGGAGTTAAAATCTGAAATGAAATCAAGGTATCCTTACCTCTTCGATATACCAGGTACGTACCCTAATTTCGAGGGCGAAATTTCATAAGGGGAGATTGTAAAACACCAACTTTTTGAAAAAAGATGAATTTTTTATAAATATTATTTTTGAATATTATAGAGTGAAATTGATATAATGTTATAGTTGTGAGTAATATTTATAAATTTTGCAAAGTACGCAAGTTGTTATATAATATTTGATTGGTCAGGTAATATTCGTTTTAACAGGGAATATTTGTACAACGGCACAATCATTGGTGGACCTCACAACGGAATTATTGTCGGATTGAGAAAATGACAAAAATAATTATGAAAATAACGGCGGAAGTTTTACCGTTAACTGTTGAAACATCCGGTGTTAAAAGTACAGTAATACGCTTGGTTGCATAGTAGCACACGATATTAATTATTGATGCTTACATGATAAGTCACTTAGTTTTGTTGGTATTATTATTGTAATAATACAGAAAATCTTTTTATATAAAACATAATACTTTTATAAAATTATTCTATAAATAAAATATATTATATTCTATTATGCATAGTGTTGCATAGTGTCTGCATAGTGTTTTGCATAATAAAATCTTTTTATTAAAAACAAAATACTTTTATAAAGTTATCCGTTTTATTAGACAATAATTAGAATATATTATATTTTATTATGCATAGTATTTGCATAGTGCATGCATAGTGTTTGCATAGCAAAATATTTTATAAAATTTATTCATTTTATTAGATTATAAATAGAATATATTATATTTTATTTAAAATATTTTGCTTTAAATAAGGACCGTCAGATTAAAGTAAATCAACCTGGACCGTTCATGAGTTAGTTACTATGCAGTCCATTTTTCTATAAATAGAAGCTTATTCCTTCATTATGTTCTTACGAATTCACTGAAACTCTAGAGAGATAAACTATAGAGAGAAAGAAGAAAGTATTTTGTTACTTCACTACTTAAATATCCAGTACTCTTCTTCTTAAGGTAGGGAATATTATTTGTTGCAGTCGTAAGGGGTGTTAATCTTTTGTATTCATGAAGAGAACCTATGTTATTCCATTCTTTATTATTCTGTTTGAATAACTTGTATATGCGGGCTACCCTATACTTGGTGACATTCTTCTATTATTCCGTCTTTACTATTCTGCTGGAATATCCTGTCTATGTGTTTTACGCCGGACCTGATTCCGTCTTTATTATTCTGTTGGAAAATCGTGTCTATGCGTTTTACGTCGGACCTGGTTCCATCTTTATTATTATTTTGTTGGAATATCCTGCCTGTGCATTTTACGCCGGACATGATTCCGTCCTTATTAGTATTCTGTTGGAATAACTTGTCTATGCGAAGTACCGCATGCATGGTGATTTATGTTATTATTCCATTCTTTATTATTTTGTTGGAACATCTTGTCGGTACGAATTTTGCCTGACCTGATTTCGTTATTTAGTATTCTGTTGGAATAACTTGTCTATGCGAAGTACCGCATGCATGGTGATTTCTTTTATTATTCCATTCTTTATTATACTCAGTTGGTTAAAGTTTTTACTTTTATACTCCATGAAATTAGTGGAATTTCCTTGATACTTGCGCTTCATCCAGTATCTTTTCATGGAAATATTCTTCTGAGCATTCTTGAATTTTACTCTTTAAAGCAGTATCATGTTGATAATTTGGACGTTATTCGTTCTTGGAAAAATTAATTCTTGAACTTGTTTTATTGAATTCTTATATCATTGTCATCATCCTCATATTTATATTTTTTGAAAGTCATCTGTGGCCCGTAGTGCATAGATGGACTTGGTATGATTATGACCAGGCATTATTCGGTGTAATCATGATCGTAATGTTACAAATGATGCGGTAAAAGTCCTCATTGGCTCGTAGTGCATTGATGGACAGTTATTGGCACGATCATGACCATTAATGAATACACAAATATTCTTGGCCCGTAGTGCATGGATAATTGTGGTCGTGATACTAAAGAATATCCTTGGCCGTAGTGCAGGGATGATTCGATGATGTGGATTATTTATTAGGCTGAGTCCCAGCGATAAAAGTGATGAAAAATCTTTTAAATCATAAAAGATAGTAGATTTTATTCTCTACTTGACTCTTCTAATGGATTATTTGTTCCGCTACAGTTAAACTTGATAGTTATTATATTTTATTAGTTTAACACTGTTGAAGGCTAATGATAAATTATTCTGCATTATCTTAGTCATAATATTTCTTACTGGTCTAGTTGAGCTCACCCTTTCTTTCACTGTTCTCTTCAGGAAATGAGAACGTAACCGGGACTAGTCGGGGAACAGAGTGATGGTCCTAGATGGTGCATTAGTAGTCATCATTATTCTGTGAAATAGTGTGATAATAATTGTAATGTGGACTCCTTTTGAGTTTGTATACTCTCTAGTAGACAATATTTGTATTCAAACTCACAGTTTATGTTTTGTCGTATTGTACACGATAGTTGTATTATTAAGTTGTATTTGAATTCTATACCATGTAACTGGCGGCTCAAGATGGGTGATGTATACCTAATTTTTGGGGCGTCACATCAAATCTAACAACAAGATATTTTCCTTAATGTTCACCCTACAGTTCTTCTATACGAATCTAACATGGATTACTTCCTAATTGGCAATTTCTATGTTCAAAGGAAAATTCAGTTCTCTCTAGGCTATTCTAACCTCTTATCAAATTCATCAGATATAAACGAACAAGTAGCACCCGAATCAAATAATACATAAGCATTTATAACATTGATTTGGATAATACCTGACACCACATCTTTTGATTGTACAACATCTTGCACAGTCATGTTGAAGATTCTGGCTGCGGGTTTGTTTGATGTTGTAGGTCATGCAATGGCCCATATACCTCCATTGTTACCTCCATTGCTTCTGGTTGTCACTCCGTCCTTCTTCATAGGGCATTCACGAGCAAAGTGATCCTTGGATCCGCACGTGAAGCATACATTCTTCTTCGGTTGAGTGCAACTTGGGACGATGTGACCCTCCTGGCCACAATTGAAGCATACTCGCTTCCCCATCAATCACGCACCCTTATGGAATTTCCTGCAAGTCGCACATACTTCAAACTTTTTTTTTGCTGGTTAGCCTGATGGTTTCCAGCACCCATGTTCCCATTCCATTTCCTCTTCAAGCTGTTGTTTCTGTTGTTGTTTTTGTTTCCACCGTTACCACCTCCATTCATAATCTTATTCTCAGTTTTCATCTTCTTTTGTTACTGATTGAACTTTATCACTACCTCGCCTCCACCTTCAGCGAGTACTTTCTTCTCCATCACTGCTGTAAAAATCTTCAACTGGAATAGGGAAACCCTACTGTACAGCCAGGGCTTCAGTCCTTGTTCAAATCTCTTCACCTTAGGCTCGTCTGTGCTAACTTGATATGGTGCAAACCTCACCAATTCATTGAATTTCGCGGCATACTCAGATACTATCATCGTTCCCTACTTTAATTCTAGAAACTGTACTTCTAGCTGACTCTTCAAACTCTCCGGAAAATAGGTCTAGAAGAACAACTCCTTGTACCTGTCCCAGGTCATCACTCCTAGCCCTTCACGAGTTTTATTGGTCTGCCACCAATAACTAGCTTCTGCTTTCAACATGAAAGTTGCGAAAGCAGTCTTCTAATCATCACCTATCCTAGCGACAGCGAACACCTTTTCTACCTCCATAATCCAGGTCTGTGCTTCGATTGGATTCATAGACCCACATAATTCAGGTGGTCCAACCACTTTGAAATCCTTCAACATTGTACCATGGTTTTGTGGTTGATTCTGCAACGCTCATGTCAGTAATGTCACTAGTTGTTGAACGGGGTTACCGTCAACATTGTCGTTATTGGTAGTTCTCTCATTGTTTCTCTACCGGGGTGGTTCACGTCTGGGAGACATTTTCTGTTAAAACAAAATATCTATTAGACTATTACTCAGCTTCTTTAAGTATTTTCTAATTAACTTGCCTGTATAAAAGAAATAACCACATAACACACAACACTTTGAATAAAGTAACAATTTTTATTTATTCAAAATCTTTTTGAAAACATAAAACAATAGCATCTCTACTATCTACATTACTTTCCTGAACTACAAAATTTTTAAGACAACATCATAGTCATATCCCATAGGTTGCATAACACTTGGGATTTACAATTTATTTAACCTTTCACTCATCGTACAACAGCTACGATGTTGTATTAAGATACTTCTTAGCCCTATCACGTTCTTCCTCCATGACTCGAAACATTGTTCTGCGATCTAATACGAATGATGGCAGCGTCTCTAACTGAATAAGATATCCCATGACTCGATCTTGAGCTCGATTAATTGCGGTGTTAAATACTTTATCCATCTCTTCCATCTTCATCCTCTTTGCTTGTGTGTCTCTTGCTGCTAATCTGGTTCGTTGAAAAGCTTCCTCGTAAGCATCTTCAGCTCTTGCCCTCTTAGCAGCTTCTTCTATCAGCTTGTTCTTCAGTTCAGCGACCACTTCGATCAAATGTTCTTTCTCTCCTTCAGTCTGTAATAGTTTATCCTCGACATTTGTCAATCGTTCTTCATGATCCTGGACCTCGCTGTCTTTTTGTGTCATTGCAGTCTGTTGTTCAGCTACTATCTCATGCAACTCCTCAACTGTATCCTGAAGTTCCACGTTACGGTCATACACCTCATCGTATATACGACCTGCTATCGAGTTATGTGGAATCCTTTCCTCCTCGTCCTCATCATCCTCATCCTCCTAGGGTAACTCAACGGGATCCTCCTCGCCTGTCTCCACATCATCATCCTCATCTTCAACTAATGTGACCAACCGGGCTGACTCCCGTGGCAGTAGTTGTTCCCAAACTACCTGAATGTCGCGAGACTCCTCCTCTATAGGCACTTGAGGTCCCTCCTCCCTAGCCTGACTGGATTCTCCGACATTAGTCATCCTGACAACAAAGTTTTAACGTTTTAATTATTAATCATTACTACTTGACACTCACGAGTACATAAACTATAAACACATAAGCACATAAGTGTTTTATTACTTCTTTCTTAAAACTCGATAAGAGTTATCTCCACTATCTTTTCAAAGGTTACTTCCCAAGGCTTTCTCCCCACCTAAGGTTCATAACCTAAAGCTTTGATACCAACTTGTGACACCCCCAAATCCTGGTACTTCATTTCCTCAAGATTTGGTGTTCAGTTAATCAAAACATTCATGTATAACTACCCAATTATAATAAAATTGAATAATAAAACCTGCCCATACAGGATTAAATTTAAATAAAAATCTCTCAGGTTATCTAACCTTTAACAATAATCATTCAATTGCGGAATTAAATAAACTTCATTACAATCTTTAAACCAAAGTCTGATAATAAAACTATCAAATCTATTACAAGTCTTCAGTACTTGTTCATCTTTCCTTTTCCCTTACTGGTGCTAGGTACGTCACCAGTTTCAACTTTAGCTGTAAGAAATTTTACAGGAAAGAGTGAGCAAGCAAGGCCCACTTGAAATAACAATAAGTAAATCTTTAAACTTTTACATCAATTGCCAATATTAGGCTCAATAGAACTGAACAATATATTCTATTAACTTTCTGAAATATATTACTGAGGGTCTAATGACCACGAATCATGTCCACAATTATAAGTAATCTTTCAACTTTAACTTTAACAGTCATAAGACTATAAGGACTCCACGTACTTAGGGGGATCAACCATTCGTACAATGTATTGTGCACAACCATTTCAACGCTAAGCGTAAACCTCTATTAAAAGAGTTGTTCATCTCAGTATTTAAAGTACAAGTCCGCACCAAAGGAAGTTTGGTTTGGATAAGCTTTCAAGATAATTTGGAATTCAACGAACATCAACTAAGGAGTAGTTGAATAAGACCAATAACACTATACTATAGAATAATCGTGATTGAATCAATTATAGTAACTAAAGTCATGAATTAGGAATAATCTAATAACATACAATTTGAATGACTATAGCATACCTTGCTTGAACAACACTAAGCCAAGGTTAATTAGGATTGAATAATAAGCATGCATAGCATATATAGTTGTGCATGCTAAACCACAAGTTAAATATAAGAATAACTTGCTCCAAATAACTTACATCATTATATTGTAATCGAATTGAAAATAGTAATTGAATTAACAAGATAATAGATTAGAAAACTTGTATCGTCATGAGTAACTAGATACAATGACTTACTCAATAATAGGCAATCTAGCTCTACGAAAGTGTAGAAGTAGCAACTTACAACAATTGTAATTGAATTTGAAAATAATAATGTACCAAATGAAATTAAATTCGCACAATGAAGTTTTGAGTTAGAGAACTTTCTTTTAGCATAAGCTAAACCTTACAACTTGAATCAATACCCTATACATATGTCATCATGACATAATTAGTCATTACCAACATTTTATATCTATATAAACAAAATATATACATCATGTAGGTTAAATTACCAATTCACATAATCAAACTATGTTAATACTAAATAACTCTTGATAACATGCTCATTCATAGTTTAATACTACTGAAATCATCATTTAACATTCATATTATTAACACATAACATTTATTTTCAAAATTTGTACACTTAAACAAAACAGTAAGAACATTCTGCTAACTCACGCTGCGGCGCCACAATTTACACTGTGGTTGGCGCTGCGACACTGAGTTAGCGCTGCAGCGCGAGTCACATGCCATTGATTGGCGCTGCGGTGTGGCGCCGGCGCCGCGGTGTGAGATTTGTACTGCTGTGCCGCGCTGCGGTGCCAGAGTCCAGAACTCGGCGACCAAGCTCGGTAATAGCATGAACAAAAGCCAATTTGCCCTACAAGCTCGAATATAATAGAATAATTAACATGTAATACACATATAGACTTCATATAAACATATTGTGAAGATTTCTAACATTTTTCTACTCATAAAATAACATAAACATCAAATTTACAACACCTAATTTCAATGTTTTTGGCAAAAACTCCATTGTTGACATTTTTAATGAAAATCAACACAGTGATTTTGTTTTTCAATCAAAACAGAAATTTCAAAGCATCATAGTTATGATTATACATATTCTATCAATTTTCCATAATCAATTTATCAATTTAACAACTAATTAAACCTTAATTTCTATTTTAAATTAAGCCATATTCATATATATTTTCATGTAAACACTGTAATAAGGTTTTCTTCTCAAAACACATACATACATGAACTAGTTTCTCTTTAATCATATATATAAACTCATGTAATCATCTTATAATCAATAATTTATCATATAACCATAAACACCATCAATTTATCTTTTATAAAATTCCACAAAGAACTTTTTGGGAAGAGGAAAACTAAACTTTTAAAGAAAAAGTTAAGCTCCTACCTTTGATTAAGAAGATAATGGCTTATATTGATTATCAAATTTCTTTTCTCCAATTCCTTTCTCAAACCTGTTAGGATTTCTCTCAAATTCTCTCTAGTCTTCTTCTTCTTCTTCTTCTTCTTCTTCTCTTTTTCTTCAACTGAGTTCTTTTCTTCTCTCTAACATACGTACTAGAAAATATAACGTATATAGTAATAATATATATTAATTATATAATATAACTCTAGATATCATTTATGTAAGTTTTGAAATTTAAAGGCCATAAGGCTTGTTTGGTTAATCTTAATAAAATAACCCATTAATCCTTATACTTTGTTTGGTAAAACACAATTAGATAAAAGACTTAATAGACATTAGGCCTTGTTTGACAAAACTGAATTAAACTCCCTTAATTTATTTTAGTGACTCCTTTATCGCAAGGTTATTTGTCACACTTCTATTTAATTAAATAATCAATTTAATCAATTCAAATACTAATCTATTAAATTACTTTAACACAAAATTTAAAATTTTAAATCATAAATTCCAATTAAAATATTATAATTCATTTAATCATTATTAGCTCCCTAACTTAATTATTAAATTAAATTAGTATATAACCTCATAACAATTAATTTTCTTAGCTCCTTAATTATTTATTCAACAAATAATTAACTAAATCACATCAACTCAAATTGCCATTAAATACTTATATAATTCAATAAATATTTAATATTACAAATAAATATTTAATATTTAATATTTAATTATTTATTCAACAAATAATTAACTAAACCACATTAACACAAAATGAACAATTATTTATTCAACAATTAATCATATCCATTAAATACTTATGTAAATTAATAAATATTTAATATTACACTTTAAAATTCTAGAATGTTACAGTGCTCATGATCTTCACGGCTTTTGGAATAGATAAGGATGTCATCAATGAAGACAACAACGAACTGATCCAAATATTCTTTGAACACACGGTTCATCATATCCATGAAAGCAACAGGAGCGTTAGTCAATCCAAAAGACATGACTAAGAATTCATAATGCCCGTACCGAGTTCTGAAGGCAGTTTTCGGAATATCCTCAGTTTTAATCTTCAGCTGATGATATCCAGAACGAAGATCGATCTTTGAAAAAAATTGTGCTCCTTGCAACTGGTCGAACAAGTCATCAATGCGAGGTAGCGGATACCTATTCTTAACGATGACATAGTTCAATTCTCGGTAGTCAATACAAAGTCGCATACTCCCGTCTTTCTTCTTTACGAATAACACATGAGCACCGCAAGGAGATGTACTAGGACGAATAAAACCGATGTCCAATAACTCCTGTAGTTGGACCTTTAACTCCTGAAGTTCAATAGGAGCAATTCGATATGGGGTTTTAGAAATGGGCTTTGTACCAGGTTCAAGATCAATAAAGAATTCAACTTCACGTTCTGGGGGTAGACCGGGAAGTTCTTCAGGAAATACGTCAGTAATTCACTAACAATAGAAATATTATTCAAATATGACGTGTATTTGTTCAAGTTCGTGACATGGGCTAAGAAAGCTTGACATCCGTTTTCAATAAACGAATAGCTTTATGGCTTGATATTACAGTGATTGACTTTAATGGTTTGGTTGTTTGAATTCACATAATAAGTTGGTTAGGAATATGAAAACTAACAACCTTACGAAAATAATTAATTTTAGCATGATGCGTGGTTAACCAATCAATCCCTAAAATCACATCAAATTCAAGAATTTTTAACGAAATAAGATCGATAGGTAATGTTATGGTTCCAACTTGAATCAAGCAAGATTTATAAACAATAGATGTAATGAAAGTTTCTCCTAAAGGAGTCTCAACAGATAAGTCAAGGTTTAATTTCTTCGGAGTCAAGTTTAAACGTTGAGCACAAGCAGGAGAGATAAAAGAATGGGTAGAACCGGTATCTAATAAGGTATAAACTTCGCAAGAGTTTATGATTATCTTACCTGTGATCACCTCGTTCGGGTTTCTCGCGTTTTTACCAGTCACGACAAACGCCCTCCCTTGAACCACCGACTTTGTTTTGTCCGTAGTCGCCTTTGGTGTTGCCGTTTCAGCTGGACTTAACTTCACTATCGGACAAAACTGGTCTATATGACCGTCTTTTCCACAACTGAAACACACCTTGGAAGGCTGTGAACAGTTTGGACTTATGTGTCCCTCCTCTCCGCATCTATAGCATCTAACTGGCGGTCGTTCTCCTCCCCTAGAATTTGTTGTTGGTGTTAGTGCTTCAGCTGATGTCTTCCCGTCATTATTGAATCTCCTCTTTCTGAAATTTCCATTTGACTCACCTCTCCTATTATCATGGCCACGATTACCACCTGAGTGGTTTTCTCTTTTGTCTGTATTCTTTCCTCCCCACTGGTTATCATTGCTCTGATGACTGCTGTCTCCGGTATGACCCCAATTGTGGTCCCTCGGTTGGGCATACTCATTATCTCGCTCTAATAACTGAGACCTGTTGACAACATCTGAATATAAAGAAAATTTATGAGAGATATGATATTGTCGAATCTCGGGTTTTAGACCTCTCAGAAACATCCTCGTCAATCGTTCCTCATTCTTAACCAAATGAGGTGCAAACCTGGATACCTCTGCAATCTTCGCCTCGTACTGGGATACCGTCATGTTGTTTTGTCCCAGTCTGATAAACTCCACCTCCTTCATATGACGAATACTTTCAGGAAAGTACTTGTCGTTAAATAGTTTTTGAAACGTTTCCCAAGATATGTTGAGTGTGGCAGACTAAGTACACTTCATAGATTCCCACCAATAATCTGCCTCATCGCGGAACATAAAGGTGGCGAATGGAACCTTATGTTCCTCCGTGTATCCCAAGACATCGAATATCTTGGTATTTTGTTTGACCCACGTTTCCGCCTTAATCGGATCTGGCTTTCCCGCAAATTCTAGTGGTCCCAACTCCTTGAACTGCTTGGTTGTGATAAGCCGTGCATTGCTATCATTTCCACCCGTATTTTGTGTACGAGTCTCCCTCGTCTGATTTTGCATGAACTGCAAAAAGTTTCTAAACATCACATCATTCATCATTTATTCGGTAGTGTTGTATACATGATGAATATTGCCTTTCTGTTACACGTTCCCCTAGGTGGTGATTAAAGGTGTCTCCACGGTCTGATTCACTTCATTGTTAATATTTACAGCTGCCATTCTCAAATACTGCCACAAAATAAGGGTTAATTAATGTAACGACCGAGAAATTCAGATCCTTTGTAAAATATTTGACAGAATTAAATAATGAATAAAATAATCTTATTTGTCATTATATGTGTTAATAAGATGTATGTCGTTCTATAACCTAGAAACGTCGGAACATCGTAGTATTTAAACCACATGAATGAATTAAAGTGTGTGAATTTCTAAGACAAAAATAAAAGTTTTTCGAGCAAGTTTACGAAAAACACTATTCACTATTTAACGCTCAGGAGTTATTTTTGAACTTCCAAGAAATACGTAACGTTATAATATCAAGACGAGATGGATTATGTAATAATAATCTAAGCATGGAAAATACAATATTTTGTATGCGGACTTAATTTGGGAACGTTAGGTTTATTAAGAGTTAAGGAAAGAAAGTTGTAATCATATGATGCGTATGCATTATACGAGGTAATGAACGTGAGTATACTACGACGTATTATACTATTATGTATGGAGAATGAAATAACGTATATTACAAATTAGTATACGAACTAGCATACGAGAGTTATACGTGAGGTATTTATGTTAAGTTGTTTAATTAAAGGTAATGGATTTGTAGGATTATTAGCTTAATGGTAGAAGTCCAATTAGTAAGTGATACTCAAGCCCAAGTGTTTGATATGTCATGAGTCCAAACTATTGTAGTATAAGCCCAATAAGAAATTAGCTAGATTAATTAAGTAAGCCCAATGAATTGGCTATGATCCATGAGGAAACCCAAGTGAGATGTGGGTAGACTTGATGGGCAAACATTAAGTGGTGGTCAAGTATAAGATGTAGGGAGCAAGAATACTTAGGCTTGAAGTTATGAATAGTAAGGAGGTGACTTAAGGAGATGGGATGCATTAAAGACCCTTCTCCCCTCACTTTAGGAAGTCTATAAATAGAAAGCTCACCATTCATTATTTTGGTTGGTTAGTTTTCATCCAACAAACTCTCTTACAAAACAACTTAATTGTTAGAGCAAAAAAGCACTTTTAAGTCAAAGCTTCGTTTGTAAATTTCCAAAGCAAGAAGAAGTAATCTTCCAAGGTAATTGATCTTGTCTCTTTTATCTCTATCATGGTAGGTTGATAAGAGAAGTGTAATCTAATGAACTTAGATGCTAAGAACATAAGGGAAGTGGATATGTAATGGACTTAAGATGAATAAGATGAATAAACAACTTGAACCTAAATAAGTTGATAAACTTGTACAAAACATGTTACATGTTTGTCATATGATGTTAGTATGTTCATTATGGTATGAGAACATTGATTATTTGACTTAAGTTCATAATAAGTCATAAGCATGAGCATTGAATTCATAAGTTAAATAAGTCATTGACTTGTGAGAATAAGTCAAAACCTACTTTGATAATAAGTTGGTGTAGTAAGTAACTTGAAAATGTCTATATATTGATTAAAATCCACCTAGAATGATTAGTAATGAGGTTTCGCTGGAATTCACACGATTGGACGATAATCTTCAAATTCGTGAAATTCTCGTAATGGAAATCGTATTTGGTGTTTGAAGTCATAAACATTGGTTTTCGATGGAGACAAGTCATATTTGGCATTATAGAGTTGCGGACTCGAAAATGGCCGGATTTCGACTTAGAACGAAGAAATGAGCATTGAACGTCCCGAATGTTTATCGTTTTCGTTAAAATGGACTAATAGGTGAAATTTTAGTAAGCGAAGTAAAATAGATAAAATTCTTGCGTAAACGCATAGAGTACGTAATTTGTGAACAATAGGCTCTTGAACGAGCCAATTCAAACTTATAACGAAGAAGTTACGAGTCCGAGAATCACATCTTTTGAAAAAAAATATGTCAAACATTTTTGTGGCATTGAGTCCGCACCGCGGCGCGACTCCAAGCCATTTAGCTGGCGCCGCAGCGCCAAAAGGAGCCTCAGCCCCTGCAAACTTGCGCCACAACGCGACTATTAACAAAGAGACTCACACCACAGTACCGAGTTTGGTTTCTAGGCAATACTGGATGACGCCGCAGCGCGGAACCAAGTGTAATAGCTGGCGCCGCAACGCCAGCCTCAAGACCTAGACAATAAAGAATATTTACATGTTGAGCATGGATGGTAATGAATGAGCACTTAATCAAGGATCTTAATGAAACATGGTTAAAACATAATTGAGCCTTAAGTATGAGCACTTAGGGTTAAGTTAAGACAATTACTTATGAACGTAAGAATGACGTAATGGAAAGCCGGAACCTATAATAACAAATCTAATACGTACTTAGATTGAGAAGAATGGTAAGATTATTGAAGAACCATGTATGATTATTCATGACCTAATGGAAAGCCGGAACCTATAATAACAAATCTAATACGTACTTAGATTGAGAAAAAGGGTAAGATTATTTAAGAACCATGTATGATTATTCATGACCTAATGTGCTATATGATGTATCATCTACTGTAGAGACTTAAGGACCTAAAGTGCACTTGTTATAAACTGTTGCAGACGCTGAAGGCAAGTACTCTAACCCTTGTTCCAGTTGGATATGGACAAGTCTTTGTGATTCATGTATTTTTCACACGAGTTAATGTTTAAGGAAGTCAAAGCTAATTCTTTCGGCTAGACGTATACTATGTTATTCTATCAAGTGTTGATAAGGATTTACCAAACTAATATGGTTGTGGTTTTCAAAAGTAGACTGAGTATGCTAAAATATTTTGTCGTCAAATGACAAGCACGTGAGGTTGCCACAACTTAAACGTATACACATTTAAAGAATGTAGTGTTGATCAACATAGAGTACTATAGGCTGATCACCTAGACGTGCTTGTAAGCTATGCCGGACTTACAGACTTAGTGCCGGGACATCCTTTTCAAAGTACTTATGATATACTTACGGTCTTGAACAAGAATTGATGTTTTACCAAATATTGTTGTTGTAAAACGTTTTGAATGAAAAGAAGTGCTATTTTGAATTATCGATAGTACTTCATAGCTATTGTTCAGTTATTGAAGATATACTATTCCTATGTTTCAAGCATGCTATTTTCTTAGAATTGTTGTACTTGCTGAGCTAGTTAGGCTCATTCTTTCTTGAACCATATGAATGCAGCTAAGACCGAACAGACCGATGGATCCTTCAAGGATAAAGGGAAGGCGAAGGCGAACCCATAGATTGCATATGTAATAGTATAGGTTTTGTAAGAAAATTATTTGATATTATGACAAAGACAAATGTATTGGTTGTAAAGAACCTGGGAAATATAAATATTCTTTTTATATATATAATACATATCCGTTCTTTTGAGGAATTTCAATTGAATGTTTATGTGATCTGTAGCACCGTGTAGCACCATCTGTCGGGTTGGAAGATACCCGAATTTGGGGGCGTCACAGGTTGGTATCAAAGCATTAGGTTATAAAATTTAAGGGGGAAATAAAACCTTAAGTCATAACCTTAAGAAAAGTCAAAGAATAAAAGATGGAAGATAACCATATAAAAATGAATTATATATGTTATGTGTTTTTATTATTCTACTAACGTGTACTAATCAAACTTTTGTGTTGTTGTGGATGTCATGAGTAAATAGAGATGTGAAGGTAGTCAGTGAAGGATTGGTTAATCAAGTAGAGATTATACCGAGCCCCATAGCAGCAGATCTAGAGATAGTGGTGATTGAGTTTGGAGACTCATAGAGCCTAGACCTCATGTTCGTGTTTGACGACATGTTGGAAGAAGAAGTGGAGGTAGTGTCCTTCAACCCCGTAGCAATAGTAGCAGAGATGACTCCAGAGGAGTCAATGATGTCAGTGTTCATGTCAGTGTTGGATAGAAACATCCACTACTGTCAGGAAGTTAAGGAGCTGAAGGTAGAGCTCCAAGTTATTATAGAAGACAAGACGAACGTGGAGTCCATGTGGGAGCAGGAACAAGATGAAAAGGTTTTGGCTAAGGAAAAGGTTCATGAGCTGAAACAGGAGGTCTTTGAGCTCTGGGGGGAGCTAAAGACCAAGAACCAGAAGATATGGAGAATGTACTATATCAATAGGAGTCGTCATGAGAATTTCTAACTGCAAGTAGCCGGTTATCCCATTGAAGCATGGCAGACACAGCATACTATAAGCCGTGATATTATCGTCGGTCTTGCCATGGCGGATTTTGAGAATGCCTTAAGGCAAACATAATTTAGTAGTGGCTAGAGTAGTTAGAGATGTACATATTTTTATATCTAGTAGCGACGTAAAACCCTCTTTTGTATAATCAAGGGTAGTCTTTTGTAAATCCCAATTTTTGGAAAGCAATTTGCGTGAAAGTAATGTATTCAGCTTAGGTTGTGTTATGTAACCTATGTAGTATTATACTACAATGAATCAATATAAGTCTTTTTCGAAGAATGTTGAGTAATGAATGTTTAAGTTATTGTTTAACATTGAATAATAACTAACTGATAGGAAATGAATAATAACGAAATATGTGTTTATTGTAGCAGAAAAATGCCGCCAAGAAGAGTACCACGTAATCAGGGTGCAAACACAAACCAACCGGAGGGAGGTCCGGTTAACCCCATGCAGGAGTTCGTAAATCTATTAAACGCAACATTTAATAGAAATGGGGATAACATTCCCGTAAATCCTGGTGTAGTACGAGTTGCTACATTTAAGGACTTTAAGAGTGTGGGTCGGCCGGAGTTCAAAGGAACTACGGACCCTATCGAAGCCCAAACATGGGTGAAAGAAATTGAGAAAGCATTTGTGATAGCAAATATTGACGAGGCCCAGAAGGTTGCCTTCGCAACCTATGTGATGAAGGGAGAGGCCAACTTTTGGTGGGAAGCCAATCAGACTAGGGCCGGAATAGATGTTATAACGTGGGTGGGGTTCAAGGAAATATTTTACGAGAACTACTTTCCCACGAGCATTCAGGGAAGGATGGAGATGAGGTTTTTCGATTTGAAATAAGGGGACACGACTGTTCCCCAGTACGCCGCCAAGTTTATTGAACTGGTACGGTTCGCTCCACATCAAGTGGATACTGAGGTGAGGAAGGCACGATGGTTCGAGCAGGGCTTGAAACCCTGGCTCTATAACCGTATTTTAGTATTCCAAAGTACTTCCTTTAGAATCGTTTTAGAGAAGGCAATAATTGCCGAAGGTGGTAGCGAGGCATTGAGCCAATACCACAAGGATAAGAAAATCAAGGGGAAGGTGGACAGAGGAGTAAAGAACGAGGGTGCCAGCGGGAGTGGCGAAGGTTATAAGAGGAAGGTAGTTAGCTCTAGGAACACCAGAGTGAAACAAGGAGACCCGAAAAGGAGGATGGAGGCCTGCAAAACCTATGGGAAAACTCATTTAGGAGTCTGTCTCAAAGGTAAGGCCGTGTGTTATAACTGCGGACAGGAGGGGCATATTGCGCCAAACTGTCCAAGTTCGAAGAAGAACCATGGATGCTTTGTATATGGGTCAACTGACCACATGGAAAAGAACTGCGCAAAGAAGGGGACAAACGGGAACAGGGGCACCAATAGTGGTAAGTTAACTAATGGGGGTCCAGCGCAGCCGGGTAGGCCGATGGCCCATACCTTTAACATGACCGTCCAAGACGCGATGGCCTCGAGGGACTTATTCGTATGTATTATTTCGATCAACGACTTAAATGCATACGTGCTATTTGACTCGTGGTGCTACTTGTTCGTTTATCGCATGTGATTTTGCTAGACGATTAAGATTACTTCCCAAAAAATTGCCTTTACCTTTAAATATTAAGGTAGCAAACGAAGAGATAATTCCTGTTGAAGATATTCATAGGAGTTGTTGTGTAGACATTCGAGGTTGAAAATTATCGGTAGATCTGATACCGATAAAGTTAGGAGAATTCGACATAATTCTCGGAATGGATTGGTTGATAAATCATGGGGCAATTATAGATTGTCAAAAGAAATGCATAAATATTAAAACATCAATTCAATCTCATGTAATATTTTACGGGAATAAATCGCCGGGATGTTCATGTTGTCATATCCTGATTAGGGATATGATCCCTGGCTAAGATGTGAGACTAGAACTAGGAGGGGAGAGACGGGGAATTCCTTCGCTAGTATGACCTACTTAAATTTATTTTCTTTTTAAATTTGTTGGTCAGAGTTTAGAGATAATGTGTTACATGTCAACTAACCCTTGTTTTGTGGCAGTATCTGAAAATGACATCCGAGAATATAGAGAATAGCAATGGAGCACAAGAGACCGTTGAGTCTCCACATATCAATAATCAGGATAATGTGTATCACGAAGGCGACAATCCTCATGCAAACAACAACACGGACCAAATGATGAAAGATGGATTGTTCAGAGGCTTTATGCAATTCATGCAACATTAGGGGAGAGCGGCTCCTGTCCGAAATGTAGGTTGAAACTCTGGAAACTCTCGGACATTCACCGCTAAACAGTTCAAGGAGCTGGGACCACCAGAGTTTATTGGAGAGCCAAAACCACTTAAGGCGGAAGCATGGATAGAGCATATTACCAAAAAAATTGATGTCTTGGGATGCTCCGAGGAGGAAAAGGTTCCCTTCTCCACCTTCATGTTACGTGAAGAGGCAAATTACTGGTGGGAATCTACAAAACGTACCCAGCCTGACGCACTAAAGATGTCTTGGGAGAAATCCCAAGAGCTATTCAACGGTAAGTACTTTCCCGAGAGTATTCGTCACATGAAAGAAGTGGAGTTTATCAAATTGGAATAAAACAATTTGACCATGTTGCAATACGAGACTAAATTTGCAGAGTTATCCCGGTTTGCATCCCATTTGGTCGATAATGAGGAGCGAATGACGCGAATGTTTTTTAGAGGTTTAAAACTGGAGATACGTCAATATCTTATTTCTCATAAACTGTGTTTGTACTCAGATGTTGTAAATAGGGCTCAGTTATTGGAGCGCGGTAACGAGTCAACGCAACCAAGAGAAAGCAGCAAGCATCAGTGAAAATACCAGCCGGCTCAGTTATTGCCACGTATTGATGACCTATTTGACCAGTTGCAAGGAGCCAAATTCTTTTCAAAGATTGATCTTCATTCCGGATATCACCAATTGAAGATTAGAACAGATGACATTCCAAAGACAGCTTTCAGAACACGGTACGGGCATTATGAATTCCTAATCATGTCCTTTGGATTGACTAATGCTCCTACTGCCTTCATGGATATGATGAAATGAGTATTCGAGGAATATTTGGATCATTTTGTGGTCGTCTTTATTGATGACATCCTTATTTATTCCAAAAGCCATGAAGATCATGAGCAACACTTGAAGCTGATACTCCAAAAGCTTCGTGAATACAAGCTTTATGCCAAGTTAAAGAAATGCGAGTTCTGGCTTGAGGAAGTAGCATTCCTTGGGCACGTGGTATCAAGTCATGGAATATCTGTTGACCCAACAAAGATTGAAGTTATTCAAAGCTGGGAACAACCTAAATCAGTGACCGAAGTACGTAGCTTTCTCGGCTTAGCTGGTTATTATCACAGATTCGTAGAATGGTTTTCTCGAATCGCTACTTCACTAACTCAGCTGACACGGAAAGATATAAAGTTCGGTTGGAGCGAGAAATGTGAGAAGGGTTTTCAAGAACTTAACAGGAGATTCATTTCAGCACCTGTTCTAACAATATTATCTGGTTCGGAGGGATTTGTCATCTACAGTGATGCTTTGGGCAAAGGGTTAGGATGTGTTCTCATGCAACATAGGAAAGCCATGGCCTATGCCTCACGACAACTCAAAGAATATGAGAGGAATTATCCTACTCATGATCTAGAGTTGGCAGCTGTTGTCTTCGTACTAAAAATTTGGAGGCATTACTTGTATGGGGATAAAGTGGAGATCTTTACGAATCATAAAAGCCTGAAATATTTCTTCACTCAAAAGGAACTCAACATGTGACAACGATGTTGGCTTGAACAATTGAAAGATTATGATAATACCATCCAATACCATCCTGGAATAACGAACGTGGTAGCTGAGGTATTGAGTAGAAGATCATATGCAGGTATGAGTGCAATATTGTCAACGCAAAGGCCCATTTTGTATGACTTACAAAGGATGGAGATAGAGATAAAGACTCCAGGGACCCACGTGATGATGGCAAATATACGAGTAGAACCGACTTTAATTGATAGAGTTAAATCTGCTCAAGCTACATACTTGGAGCTGATACATATGAGGAAGAATGTGCAAGAAGGTGCTATGCCGGAAGCAAGAATCGATGAAGAAGGAATAGTTTGAGTTAACTCTAGACATTGTGTTCTTAACGACCTTGATTTAAAGTATAAAATCATGATGGAGGCGTATAACACACCGTTTGAAATCCATCTTGGGAGTACCAAAATGTATCATGATATTCATCATACATTTTGGTGGAGCAATATGAAGAGACAGATGGCGCTGTTTATCTCAAGGTGTTTAACTTGTCAACGAGTCAAGGTGGAGCATCAAGTACCAAAAGGTCCATTGCAACCACTTGAAATTTTAGAATGGAAGTGGGAACACATTACCATGGATTTTGTTACCCGTCTTCCCAAAGTTTCTCAAGGCATAGATGCGATTTGGGTCATTGTTGATAGATTAACCAAGTCTGCTCATTTCTTACCGATACGAGAAACTTATACACTTGAACATCTTGCTCGTATATACGTAAAAAAGGTTGTAAGATTGCATGGTATGCCCGTATCCATAGTTTCTGATCGAGACCCAAGATTCACTTAAAGATTTTGGGTTAGTTTACAAAAAGCTATGAGCACGAATTTACGATTTAGCTCGGCATATCATCCTCAGACGGAAGGGTAGTCGGAGAGGACGATTCAAACTCTTGAATATCTATTAAGACTCCGTGTCATTGACTTCAAGGGAAGTTGGGACAAGTTCTTACCATTGGTGGAGTTTTCCTACAACAACAGTTATCAAGCAAGTATTGGCTTGGCTCTATTCGAAGCATTGTATGGAAGAAAGTGTCGTTCTCCAGTATGCTGGGACGAGGTGGGTGAGGCAACGTTGTTGGGAACTGAGTTGGTACGTATGACTACAAAAAAGATTCAAACGATCCGACAACGTATAAAAACCTCACAAGATCGATAAAAGAGTTATGTTGATCTTCATCGAAAGGACGTGAAATTCGATATAGGAGATCACGTGTTGTTACGTGTTGCTCCATGGAAAGGAGTTACGAGATTTGGAAAGAGAGGAAAGCTCAATCCTCGATTCATCGGCCCATTTTTAATCCTTGATCGAGTAGGAAATGTGGCCTATAGACTCGCTTTACCGCCAAGTATGTCTCGTATTCATAACGTTATTCACATATCCATGTTACGTAAATATGTGGAAGACCCGAACAACATTATTTAGTTAGAATCAGACGAAATAACGGAAGATTTGACGTATGGAGAGGTTCCTATTCAAATCTTGGATAAGAAGGAACATATTCTACGCTCCATGGTTATACCTCAAGTCAAAGTTTTGTGGAGAAACCACGATTTTAAGAAAATGACTTGGGAGTTAGAATCTAAAATGAAATCATGGTATCCTTACCTCTTCGATATACTAGGTACGTAACCTAATTTCGAGGGAGAAATTTCATAAGAAGGGGAGATTGTAAAACCCCAACTTTTTTAATAAAGATGAATTTTGTATAAATATTATTTTTGAATATTATGGAGTGAAATTGATATAATGTTATAGTTATGGGTAATATTTATAAATTTTGCAAAGTACGCAAGTTGTTATATAATATTCGATTGGTCGGGGAATATTCTTTTTAACAGGGAATATTCGTACAACGATACAATCATTGGTGGACCCCACAACGAAATTATTTTCGGATTGAGAAAACGACAAAAATACTTTATGAAAAAAATGGCGGAAGTTTTACCGTTAACTGTTGAAACACCCGATATTAAAAGTACAGTAATACGCGTGGTTACATAGTAGCACACAGTATTAATTATTGACGCTTACATGATAAGTCACTCAGTTTTGTTGGTATTATTAATGTAATAATACAGAAAAAACTTTTTATATAAAATAAGATACTTTTATAAAGTTATTTTATAAATAGAATATATTATATTCTATTGTGCATAGTGTTGCATAGTGTCTGTATAGTGTTTTGCATAGTAAAATCTTTTTATTTAAAACAGAATACTTTTTTTATTAGACAATAATTAGAATATATTATATTTTATTATGCATAGTGTTTGCATAGTAAAATCTTTTATAAAAGTTATTCGTTTTATTAGATTATAAATAGAATATATTATATTTTATTTAAAAGATTTTGCTTTAAATATGAACCGTCAGATTAAAGTAAATCAATCTGGACCGTTCATGAGTTAGTTACTATGCAGTCCATTTTTCTATAAATAGATGCTTATTCCTTCATTATTTTCTTACGAATTCACTGAAACTCTAGAGAGATAAACTATAGAGAGAAAGAAGAAAGTATTCTACTACTTCACTACTTATATATCCAGTACTCTTCTTCTTAAGGTAGGGAATATTATTTGTTGTACTCGTAAGGGGTGTTATTCTTTTGTATTCATGAAGAGAACTTATGTTATTCCATTCTTTATTATTTTGTTGGAATAACTTGTATATGTGGGCTATCCTATACTTGGTGACATTCTTCTATTATTTCGTCTTTACTATTCTGTTGGAATATCCTGTCTGTGCTTTTTACGTCATACCTGATTCCTTCTTTATTATTCTGTTAGAATATCTTGTATGTGCGTTATACGCCGGACCTGATTCCGTCCTTATTAGTATTATGTTGGAATAACCTGTCTATACGAAGTACCGCATGCATGGTGATTTCTGTTATTATTCCATTCTTTATTATTCTATTGGAACATCCTGTCGGTATGAATTTTGCCTGACCTGATTCCGTTATTTAGTATTCTGTTGGAATAACCTATCTATGCGAAGTACCGCATGCATGGTGATTTCTTTTATTATTCCATTCTTTATTATACTCAGTTGGTTTAATTTTTGACTTCTATACTCCATGAAATTAGTGGAATATCCTTGATAATTGCGCTTCATCTAGTATCTTTTCATGGAAATATTGTTCTGAGCATTCTTGAATTTTACTCTACAAAGCAGTATCATGTTGATAATTTGGACGTTATTGGTTCTTGGACAAATTAATTGTTGAACTTGTTTTATTGAATTCTTAAATCATTGTCATCAGCCTCATATTTATATTTTTTGAAAGTCATCTGTGGCTTGTAGTGCATAGATGGACTTGGTATGATTATGACCAGGCATTATTCGGTTTAATCATGACCGTAATGTTACAAATGATGTGGTAAAAGTCCTCATTGGCCCGTAGTGCATTGATGGACAGTTGTTGGCATGATCATGACCATTAATGAATACACAAATATTCTTGGCCCGTAGTGCATGGATAATTATGGTCGTGATACTAAAGAATATCCTTGGCCGTAGTGCAAGGGTGATTCGATGATGTGAATTATTTATTAAGCTGAGTCCCAACGATAAAAGTGATGAAAAACCTTTTAAATCATAAAAGATAGTAGAATTTATTCTCTGCTTTACTCTTCTAATGGATTGCTTGTTCCGCTGCAGTTAAACTTGATAGTTATTATATTTTATCGGTTTAACACTATTGAAGGCTAACGATAAATTATTCTGCATTATCTTAGTCATAATATTTCTTATTGGGCTAGTTGAGCTCACCCTTTCTTTCACTGTTCTCTTCAAGAAATGAGAACGTAGCTAGGACTAGTCGGGGAATAGAGTGATGGTCCTAGATGGCGCATTAGTAGTCCTCACCATTCTGTGAAATAGTGTGATAATATTTATAATGAGGACACCTTTTGAGTTTATATACTCTCTAGTAGACAATATTTGTATTTTCAAACTCACAGTTTATGTTTTGTCGTATTGTACACGACAGTTGTATTACTAAGTTGTATTTGAATTCTGTACCATGTATCTGGCGACTCAAGATGGGTGATGTATACATAATTTTGGGGGCGTCACAATGTAGGCTATTTGTGTCATATGGTTGATACCTAGAGAGTGAGAGCGACCATGGAACAAATACCTATAGTACGTGAGTTCAGGGATGTATTTCCGAGTGAGTTGCTGGGTCTTCTGCATGATAGGGAGACCGAGTTCGTAATAGGCATTATACCAGGAGCGACACCAGTTTCCAGGGCACCGTATCGTATGGCGCCAGTGGAGATGAAGGAGTTGATGGTGCAGTTGCAAGAACTGTTAGACAGTAAGTACATAAAATCAAGTGTTTCGCCGTGGGGAGCACCGATACTGTTTGTCAAGAAGAAGGATGGATCGTTAAGGCTTTGTATCAACTATCGAGAGTTGAACAAGTTAACAAAAATGAATAAGTATCTGTTGCCCAGGATTGATGATCTTTTTGATCAATTGAAGGGGGAAAAATATTTTTCCAAAGACAGCATTCAAAACTCGTTATGGTCATTACGAGTTTCTGGTGATGTCATTTGGGTTGACTAATGCACCTGCTGCATTTATGGACATGATGAACAAAGTGTTCAAACAATATTTGGAGAAGTTCGTCGTGGTGTTTATCGATGATATTCTAGTCTATTCTAAGATGCCAGAAGATCATGCTGAACCCTTGAGAATAGTATTGGAGACACTAAGAAAGAAAAATTTATATGCGAAGTTCACTAAGTGTGAATTCTGGTTAGAGAGGGTATAATTTTTAGGTCATGTCATGGACCATGAGGGGGTTTCAGTAGATCCAGTAAAGGTGGAAGCCGTGATTAATTGGGAACAACCGAAAATGCCAACCGAGGTGCAGAGTTTCCTAGGGTTAGCGGGTTACTATCAGAGATTTATTTAGGATTTTGCAAAGATAGCTACTCCGTTGACTAACTTGAGGAGGAAGACGGTGAAGTACGTATGGACTGAGAAATGCGAAGACAATTTTCAAGAACTAAAAAAGAGGTTTAGTGAAGCGCCTATTTTGTCGTTACCCGATGACACATGAAATTTTGTAGTTTATAGCGATGTTTCGCATAAAGGACTGGGTTGCGTGCTCATGCAGCATGGCCAGGTCATTGCGTATGAGAAAGTTTACCCTAATCATGATCTGGAACTAACCGCAGTGGTGTTTGCTTTAAAGATATGGCGACATTATCTTTATTGGGAAAAGTGTGAGATATACACGGACCATAAGAGTCTAAAATATATCTTCACACAGATGGAGTTGAATATGAGATAGAGGAGATGGCTGGAGTTGATAAAGGATTACAACTGTGAATTCCGGTATCACCCTGGAAAAGCCAATGTTGTGGCCGACGCCTTGAGTAGAAATGGTCAGGAGAAGTTGTCTATGCTAACGGCTCAAACTGAGTTAATAAAGAGATGGCTATGATTGAGTTGGAGGTAAAGTTTCCAAGTGAGACAGAACAGAGACTTTTTACGACAGAGATACAATTCACCATCATAGAGAGAGTCCAAGAGGTGCAACTCAAAATTGTTGAGTGTAACCAGATGAAGGAACGGTTAACCACCGAAAAAGATATTAGGTTTAGTCTTGATAATGAGGGATTATTAAGATATGAAGGAAGAATTTGGGTTCCGAATGAGACAGAATTAAAGGAGCAAGTATTATAAGAGGCTCACATTTTGAGGTACTCGATTCATCCTGGTAGCACTAAGATGTATCAAGACCTTCGACAGAGTTTTTGGTGGCCGAATATGAAGAGAGAAATAGCCGAGTATGTAAGTAAGTGCTTGACTTGTCAAAGAGTTAAAGCCCAACATCAACGACCAAGTGTCTTGTTATAGTCATTGGAGCTTCCGGAGTGGAAGTGGGAGCATATCACAATGGACTTTGTGGTGGGACTTCCAACTACTCAGAAAGGGTATCATGCGATTTGGGTAATAGTGGACCGGTTGACAAAGTCGGCTCACTTTTTGCCAATTCGGGTCAAGTATAACTTAAATCAATTAGCAAAAATTTATATTAAGGAAATTATTTCCAGATTTGGAGCACCAATTTCGATTGTGTCAGATCGTGACCTACGATTCACATCAAACTTTTGGAGAAGTCTTCAAGAGCAGTTGGGGACGCAGTTGAAGTTGAGTACGACATATCATCCACAAACCGATGGACTGAGCGAGAGGATAATTCAGACGTTAGAAGATATGTTGAGATCTTTCGTCATGGATTTCAAGGGTAGTTGGGATGATCATCTAACATTAGTAGAATTTGCGTATAACAACAGTTATCATGCAAGCATAGGTATGTCGCCGTACAAAGCATTGTATGGAAGAAAATGCAGAACACCATTGTATTGGGATGAAGTGGGAGAACGCTGAATGCTAGGACCATATTTGGTGCAGCAAACAACGAAAGTGGTGAAGTTGATTCGAATGCGTCTGGAAGAAGCTCGAGGCATACAAAAGAAATATGCAGACTTACATCGAGTGAATAGGAAGTTTCAGGTAGGCTCGTACGTATTACTAAAGGTATCTCCCTGGAAAGGAAAGATACGCTTTGAAAAGAAAGGAAAACTAAGCCCAAGATTTATAGGACCTTTTGAGGTATTAGAACGGGTAGGTGAGGTAGCTTATAGGGTAGCGTTACTTCGAGACCTAGAGCGAATACATAACGTATTTTATGTTTCAGTGCTACGTCCTTACAAACCGGATTACAAGAACGTGTTAGAAATTAAGCCTATTCAAATTGAGAACGATTTAACATATGAAGAGATGCCGATTCAAATCATCGATAGAAAAGATCAAGTTCTGTGAAATAAGGTAATATCGTCGGTAAAGGTATTATGGAAGAACCACGATGTCGAGGAAGCAACGTGGGAATTGGAAGAGAAGATAAAGAAGGATTACCCTCTTTTGTTTGAGTAAGGTAGGGTGAGATTCTGGGGATAGAATCTTTATAAGGGGGGAAGAATGTAACGACCGAGCAATTCGGATCCCTTGTAAAATATTTGAAAGAATTAAATCATGAATAAAATAATCTTATTTGTCATTATATGTGTTAATAAGAGGTATGTCGTTCTATGACCTAGAAACGTTGGAACATCGTAGTATTTGAACCACGTGAATAAATTAAAGTGTTTGAATTTCAAAGAAAAAAATAAAAGTTTTTCGAGGAAGTTTACGAAAAACACTATTCACTATTTAACGCTCAGGAGTTATTTTTGAACTTCCAAGAAATACGTAACGTTATAATATCAAGACGAGATGGATTATGTAATAATAATCTAAGTATGGAAAACACAATATTTTGTATGCGGACTTAATTTGGGAACGTTAGGTTTATTAAGAGTTAAGGAAAGAAAGTTGTAATCATATGATGTGTATGCATTATACGAGGTAATGAACGTGAGTATACTACGACGTATTATACTATTTGTGTATGGAGAATGAAATAACATATATTACAAATTAGTATACGAACTAGCATACGAGAGTTATACGTGAGGTATTTATGTGAAGTTGTTTAATTAAAGGTAATGGATTTGTAGGATTATTAGCTCAATGGTAGAAGTCCAATTAGTAAGTGATACTCAAGCCCAAGTGTTTGATATGTCATGAGTCCAAACTATTGTAGTATAAGCCCAATAAGAAATTAGCTAGATTAATTAATTTAGCCCAATGAATTGGCTATGATCCATGGGGCAACCCAAGTGAGATGTGGATAGACTTAATGGGCAAACATTAAGTGTGGTGATCAAGTATAAGATGTAGGGAGCAAGAATACTTAGGCTTGAAGTTATGAATAGTAAGGAGGTGACTTAAGGAGGTGGGATGCATTAAAGACCCTTCTACCCTCATTTTAGGAAGACTATAAATATAAAGCTCACCATTCATTATTTTGGTTGATTAGTTTTCATCCAACAAACTCTCTCAAAAAACAACTTAATTGTTAGAGCAAATAAGCACTTAAGTCAAAGCTTCCTTTGTAGATTTCCAAAGTAAGAAGAAGTAATCTTCAAAAGTAATTGATCTTGTCTCTTCTATCTCTATCATGGTAGATTGATAAGAGAAATGTAATCTAATGAACTTAGATGCTAAGAACATAAGGGAAGTGGATAAGCAATGGACTTAAGCCGAATAAGAAGAATAAACAACTTGAACCTAAATAAGTTGGTAAACTTGTACAAAACTTGTTACATGTTTGCCATATGATGTTAGTATGTTCATTATGGTATGAGAACATTGATTATTGAACTTAAGTTCATAATAAGTCATAAGCATGAGCATTGGAGTTCATAAGTTAAATAAGTCATTGACTTGTGAGAATAAGTCAAAACCTACTTTGATAATAGGTTGGTGTAGTAAGTAACTTGAAAATGTTTATATGTTGATTAAAATCCACCTAGAATGATTAGTAATGAGGTTTCACCAGAATTCACACGATTGGACGATAATCATTGAATTCATGAAATTCTTGGAATGGAAGTCATATTTTGTGTTTGAAGTCGTAAACATTGGTTTTCGATGGAGACAAGTCATATTTGGCATTATAGAGTTGCGGACTCGAAAATGGTCGGATTCCAACTTAGAACATAGAAACGAGCGTTGGACGTTCTCGAACGTTTATCGTTTTCGTTAAAATGGACTAATTGGTGAAATTTTAGAAAGCGAAGTAAAATAGATAAAATTCTTGCATGAACACATAGAGTACATAATTTATGAACCGTAGGCTCTTGAACAAGCCAATTCGGACTTATAACGAAGAAGTTACAAGTCCAGGAATCACATCTTTTGAAAAAAAATATGTCAAACATTTATGTGGCATAGAGTCCGCGCTGCGGCGCGACTCCAAGCCATTTATCCGGCGCTGCAGCGCCAAAGGGACCCTCAACCCCTGCAAACTCGCGCCGCAACGCGACCATTAACAAAGAGACTCGCGCCGCAGCGCTGAGTCCAGTTTCTAGGCAATAATTGGTGACGCCGCAGCGCGGAACCAAGTGTAATAGCTAGCGCCGTAGCACCAGCCTTAAGACCTAGACAATAAAGAATGTTTACATGTTGAGCATGGATGGTAATAAATGAGCACTTAATCAAGGATCTTAATGAAACATGGTTAAGACATAATTAAGCCTTAAGTATGAACACTTAGTGTGAGACCCCAGATTTTATGAATAAATATTTAATTTTTTTCGAAATAATTTTTTATTTTTTAATATTATGGAGTGGATTTCATATAATGTTATAGTTGTGGGTAGTATTTATAAATTTTGCAAAGTATGCAAGTTGTTATAAAATATTTGTTTGGTCGGGAAATATTCTTTTTGTCGGGGAATATCCGTACGACGACACAATCATTGGTGGACCCCACAACGGAAGTATTGTCGTAGTTAGAAAATGACAGAATTATCTTTTTATAAATATATTGGCAAAAGTGGTACCATTAAAACTATTGAACTACCCGGTAGTAAAAGTACAGTAATACGCGTGGTTGCATAGTAGAACACAGTATTAATTATTTATGCTTACGTGAGAAGTCACTCAGTTATACTCAATTATTGCTACAGTAATTGTTGCATCATATCTTTCATATTATTGATTCAATTATTGTTACAGTATCATCTGCATAATATGATATATTATTAAATCAATGATTGAGACGACAAAGTTATTCATATTATTATCTGCCATATTGACAATGTCTCGAAGTTCTGTTAAGGAGAGGTTTGGTCACCTAATTGCGCGCCAATAAAGAGAAATCCTTATCGGAAAGCCCCCTCTTTCCTGGGAACGACCTGGTTGTTAAATATTGTGATTTATAATATTAATGATGAATAAGTTGTGTTGATTAAAGATGAAATTGATTGTTCCACTGTATTGGGATTATTAGTGTTAATGGAAATTGATATTTATTTTAATGATAATTGATGTCTAGAGATTATATTGTTCACTCGGGTATTCAGAGCAATTTTCGTGTCGGAGTACTTTTCACAAGTTACTATTCACGGGGTACTATTGATTCACATTCTTATACTATTAGGGGTGGTGGTGCAAGATTGATAATACTTGCATGACTAAGTTAAAAATGGAGGTATAGATGAAGGTACTATACCGTAATTGTTTTTATCACATGATTAGAACTATTGAGTCACATGATTTACTATTGATTCACATTATTTACTATTAGGGGAGTTGGTACAAGTTTGATAATACTTGCAGGACTAAATTAAAAATGAAGAAAAAGAGGAAGGTATTATACTGTAATATTTCGAGCCCCAAAACGTGCAATTATCGAAACAATATTTTCCTATAAATAGAAGCTCATTCTTCCTTCATTTCTCACCAATTCACAAAAGCTTTAGAACGATTACTATAGAGAGAAATTATAGAGAGAAAGAAGAAGAGAAGTCTGCTACCTCACTATTCCAGTATCTAGTTTTTTCAAGGTGGAGAATATTATTTGTTATACTCGTAGGGAGTATTATTTCTTTTGTATTCATGAAGAGAACTTCTGTTATTCCATTCTTTATTATTCTGTTGGACTAACCTGTATACGCATGTTACCCTATACTTGGTGACATTCTTCTATTATTCCATCTTTATTATTATGTTGGAATATCCTGTCTGTGCGTTTTACGCTGGACCTGATTCTGTCTTTATTATTCTGTTCCAATATCCTGTCTGTGAATTTTACGCCGAACCTGGTTCCGTCTTTATTATTATTCTGTTAGAATATCCTGTCTGTCCATTTTACGCCGGACCAAATTCCGTCCTTATTAGTATTCTGTTGGAATAACCTGTTTATGCGAAGTACCGCATGCATGGTGATTTCTGTTGTTATTTCATTCTTTATTATTCTGTTGGAACATCCTGTAGTGCGAATTTCTCCTGACCTGGTTTCGTTATTTAGTATTCTGCTGGAATAACCTGTCTATTCGAAGTACCGCATACATGGTGATTTCTTTTGTTATTCCATTCTTTATTATACTCAGTTGGTTAAAGTTTTTACTTCTATACTCCATGAAATTAGTGGAATGTCCTTGATATTTGCGCTTCATCCAGTATCTTTTAATGGAAGTATTCTTCTGAGCATTCTTGAATTTTATTCTACAAAGCAGTATCATATTGACAATTTGGACATTATTAGTTCCTGGATAAATTAATTCTTGAACTTGTTTTATTGAATTCTTATATCATTGTCATCATCCTCATGTTTGTATTTTGTTGAAAGTCATCTGTGGCCTGTAGTGCATAGATGGACTTGGTATGATTATGACCAGGGATTATTCGGTGTAATCATGATCGTAATGTTACAAATGATGTGGTAAAAGTCCTCATTGGCCCGTAGTGCATTGATGGACAGCTTTTGGTATGATTATGGCTACGGATTCTCTTCGGCCAAGGGTGCAAAGATGAATTGTTTTATTGCATGATCAGGACCGTTGATGAAAACACGATTATCTTTGGCCCGTAGTGCATGGATAATTTGTGGTCGTGATACTAAAAATATCCTTGGGCTGTAGTGCACGGATAAGTTAATGATGTGGATTATTTATTAAGCTGAGTCTCAGCAATAAAGTTGGTGAAAAACTTTTTAAATCATAGAAGATAGTAGATTTTATATTTTACTTGACTCTTCTAATGGATTGTTTATTCCGCTGCAGTTTTTGATCTAAAACTTGTTTTCTATTATATTCTATCAGTTGTTATACTGTTGAAGGGTAATGATAATTTATTCTGCATTATCTTAGTCATAATATTTCTTACTGGGCTAGTTGAGCTCACCCTTTCTTTCACTGTTCTCTTCAGGAAATGAAAACGTAGCTGGGACTAGTTGGGGAACAGAATGATGGTCCTAGATGTTTGCATTAGTAGTCCTCACTATTATGAGAAATAATTTGATAATAATAGTAATGAGGACTCCTTTTGAGTTTGTATACTCTATAGTAAACAATATTTGTATTCAAACTCATAGCTCATGTTGTATATTTAAGATTATATTTGTATTCTGTACCATGTATTTCGCGACTCAGAATAAGTGATGTATTCCTATTTTGGGGGCGTCACACTTAGGTTTAAGTTAAGACAATTACTTATGAACGTAAGAATGACGTAATGGAAAGCCAGAAACCTATAATAACAAATCTAATACATATTTAAATTGAGAAGAAGGGTAATATTCTTTAAAAACCATGCATGATTATTCATGACCTAATGTGCTATGTGATGTATTGTCTACTGTAGAGACTTAAGGACCTAAAGTGCACGTGTTATAAACTATTGCAGACACTGAAGGCAAGTATTCTAACCCTTGTTCCAGTTCGATCTGGACAAGTCTTTGTGATTCATGTATTTTTCAAATAAGTTAATGTTTAAGGAAGGCAAAGCCAATTCTTTCGGCTAGACGTATGCTATGTTATTCTATCAAGTGTTGATAAGGATTTACGAAACTAATATTGTTGTGGTTTTCAAAAGTAGACTGAGTATGCTAAAATGTTTTGTCGTCAAACGACAGGCACGTGAGGTTGCCACAACTTAAATGTATAAACGTTTAAAGAATGTAGTGTTGATCAACATAGAGTACTATAGGCTGATCACCTAGACGTGGTCGTAAGCTATGCCGGACTAACAGACTTAGTGCTGGGACGTCCTTTTCAAAGTACATATGTTATTAACGGTCTTGAACCGAAATTGATGTTTTACCGAATATTGTTGTTGTAAAACGATTTTAATTAAAAGAAGTGCTATTTTGAATTATCGATAGTACTTCATAGCTATTGTTTAGTTATTGAAGATATATTATTCCTATGTTTCAAGCATGCTATTTTCATAGAATTGTTGTATTTGCTGAGCTAGTTAGGCTCATTCTTGCTTGAACCATATGAATGTAGCTAAGACCGAACGGACCGATGGATCTGACAAGGATAAAGAGAAGGCGGAGGCGAACCCATAGATTGCATATGTAATAGTATAGGTCTTGTAAGAATAATATTTGATATTATGACAAAGACAAATGTATTGGTTGTAAAGAACCTGGGAAATGTAAATATTCTTTTTATATATATAAGACATATCCGTTCTTTTGAGGCATTTCAATTGAATGTTTATGTGAACTGTATCACCGTGTAGCACCATCTGTCGGGTTGGAAGATACCCGGATTTGGGGGCTTCATAATTAACATGTCACATATTATCCCTATACTCTGACCGACCAAATAAATATCGAATAAACTTAGTCACGTCACACCAGCGAAGGAATTCCCCGTCTCTCCCCTCCTAGTTCTTGTCTCACATCTCAACCATGGATTATATCCCTAAGCTTTGATACCAAAAGTGACGCCCCCAAGATAGGTATACATCACCCATTCTGAGTTGCCAAATACATGGTACATAAACAAATACAACTTTAGTAATACAATTGTCGTGCAAAATACGACAACACATATACTGTGAGTTTGAATACAAATATTGTCTAATAGACAGTATACAAACTCAAAATGAGTCCTCATTACAATTATTGATACACTATTTTACAGAATAGTGTAGACTACTAAAACAACTATCTTGAATCATCACTCCATACCCCGGCTAGTTCCTGCTAAATTCTCTCCTCTTTAGAAGAACAATGGAACAAAAATAAAAGAGTGAGCTCAATTAGCCCAATAAAAAATATTATGACTAAGATAATATACAACAAATTATCATTAGTCTTCAACAGTGAAAAATCTAATAAAATATAATAGACAACAAGATTTAGATCAACAACTGTAGCGAAAACATCAATCCATTAGAAGAGTCAAGTAGAGAACGAATTCTACTATCTTCTAAGATTTAAAAGTCCATCATCAATATTTTATCCCTGTAACATCAATTAATATACATCTTGAATCAAATATTCATCTTTGCATTACAGGCCAAGGATATTCATTTATATCACCAGTTGGTCATGTTCATCTCAACACATGTTCATCTTCGCACTACGGGCTAAAGATATTCATTAGGTAATCATTCATCTTTGCACTACAGGCCAAAGATATTCAATAGGTAATCATTCATCTTTGCACTACAGGCCAAAGATATTCAGTAATATCATTATTTATGACCGAGGATGATAAAAAATATCTTAAAGAAAATGAATCCTTTGAGATAAAAGATCAAAGATTAGGGATTCGTACTTTAGTTTATCCAAGTTCAAAAATATTCCATAATAACCAATTGGGAAGCAGAATTCAAAAATAAAGATCAAAACATGGATACAATCAAAGATAGTAACCATAATAGACATCTTGGACAAAAACGAGAAAATTTCATTTTTCAGTAAATAACGCCATATTCATGAATAGTGCCGTATACGTGAAAAGTGCCGTATATGAGAATAGTAACCTCAATACAAAAAGTTAGAAATTCAACAATAAAATCCATACCAATATTTCAGTATAATGATATTGAAAGAATAACATCATTAGAAAGAAAATAACATCCCCTACCTCAAAATATCAGTACTTCTGATCAGAATATCGGTATAAGGATGAAGGAAACTTCCACTGATGAATAACAACTCACAAAGTATCTAAATACTCACAAAATACGCTCGATAATATAGAGAGATAAAGAGAGAAAACTTGTTTCTGATGTGATTTATAATTCTAACTAAGCACCATATTTATAGAAAAATGCTTAGAATGCCATAGCAGACTAACCTGCTACCTGATGACTTTACATGCTACTATTCAAGCACACCACTTTTGAAAATAAATTCCAACACATTTCATTAGTCACCAACCAAAAGTGGGGCCCACCACATTTTTAAGAAAAATATTTTATTTTCAAAAACTTCAACAATTCATAATAAATAGCCCTTTTATCAGAAAAATTCGAATCTCATGTGCTGTCCATAGGAAATTTAATTCTCTAGAACTTTGTAAGTTTAAGTTTTTTCAAATTCCAAACGAAAAATAACCAAAATCCACATACAGACGATTTTCAAAACCTCCATTGTGACACCCCCAAAATTAGGTATACATCACCCATCTTGAGTCACCAGATACATGTTACAGAATTCAAATACAACTTAATAATACAACTATCATGTACAATACAACAAAACATAAACTATGAGTTTGAATACAAATATTGTCTACTAGAGATTATACAAACTCAAAAGGAGTCCTCATTACAATTATTATCACATTATTTCACAGAATAGTGAGGACTACTAATGCACCATCTAGGACCATTACTCTGTTCCCTGACTAGTCCACGCTACGTTTTCATTTCCTGAAGAGAACAATGAAAAAAAGGGTGAGCTCAACTAGCCCAGTAAGAAATATTATGACTAAGATAATGCAGAATAAATTATCATTAGCTTTCAACAATGTTAAATTGATACAATATAACAAACATCAAATTTAACTACAGCGGAACAAGCAATCCATTAAAAGAGTCAAGTAGAGAATAAAATCTATTATCTTCTATGATTTAAAAGGTTTTTCATGACTTTTGTCGCTGAGACTCAGCTTAATAAATAATCCACATCATCAAATCATCCCTGCACTACAGGCTAAAGATATTCTTTAGTATCACAACCACGAATTATCCACGCACTACGAGCCAAAGATAATCATGTTTTCATAAACTGTCCTGATCATGCCATAAAATAATTCATCTTTGCACCCTTGGCCGAAGAGAATCCATAGCCATAATCATACCAAAAACTATCCATCAATGCACTATGGGCCAATGAGGACTTTTACAACATCATTTGTAACATTACGGTCATGATTACATCGAATAATTTCTGGTTATAATCATACCAAGTCCATCTATGCACTACAGGCCACAGATGACTTTCAACATAATATAAACATGATGATGATGACAATGACATAATAATTCAATAAAACAAGTTCAAGAATTAATTTATCTAGGAACCAATAACGTCCAAATTGTCAACATGATACTGCTTTGTAGAATAAAATTCAAGAATGCTCAGAAGAATATTTCCATGAAAAGATACTGGATGAAGCGCAAATATCAAGGATATTCCACTAATTTCATTGAATATAGAAGTCAAAACTTTAACCAACTGAGTATAATAAAGAATGGAATACCAAAAGAAATCACCATGCATGTGGTACTTCGCATAGACAGGTTATTACAACAGAATAATAATTAACAGAACCAGGTCATGCGTAAAGCACAGACAGGATGTTCCAACAGAATAATAAAGAGCGGAATAATAACAAAAATCACCATGCAGCGACACTTCGCTTAGACAGGTTATTCCAACAGAATAATAATAAAGACGGAACCAAGTCCGTCGTAAAACACACAGACAGGATATTCCAACAGAATAATAAAGAATAAAATAACAGCAGAAATCAACATTAATGCAGTACTTCGCATAAACAGGTTATCCCAACAAAATACTAAATAACGGAACCAGGTCAGGCGTAATATGCACCGACAAAATATTCTGACAGAATAATATTCTGACATAATTCTTGATCATGACCATTAATTAATACACAAATATTCTTGGCCCGTATTGCATGGATAATTGTGGTCGTGATACTAAAGAATATCATTGGCCGTAGTGCATGGATGATTCGATGATGTGGATTATTTATTAAGCTAAGTCTCGACGATAAAAGTGATGAAAAACTTTTTAAATCATAAAAGATATTAGATTTTATTCTCCACTTAACTCTTCTAATGGATTGCTTGTTCCGCTGAAGTTAAACTTGATAGTTATTATATTTTATCAGTTTAACACTATTGAAGGCTAACGATAAATTATTCTGCATTATCTTAGTCATAATATTTCTTATTGGGCTAGTTGAGCTCACCCTTTCTTTCACTGTTCTCTTCAAGAAATGAGAACGTAGCTAGGACTAGTCGGGGAATAGAGTGATGGTCCTAGATGGCGCATTAGTAGTCCTCACCATTCTGTGAAATAGTGTGATAATATTTATAATGAGGACACCTTTTGAGTTTGTATACTCTCTAGTAGACAATATTTGTATTCAAACTCACAGTTTATGTTTTGTCGTATTGTTCACGGCAGTTATATTATTAAGTTATATTTGAATTCTGTACCATGTATCTGGCGACTCAAGATGGGTGATATATACCTAATCTTGGGGGCGTCACAGTTAGTATCAAAGCTTAGGGATATGATCCCTGGTTAAGATGTGAGACTAGAACTAGGAGGGGAGAAACGTGGAATTCCTTCGCTAGTATGACCTACTTAAATTTATTTTGTATTTAAATTGGTTGGTCAGAGTTTAGAGATAATATGTTACATGTCAACTAACCCTTGTTTTGTGGCAGTATCTGAAAATGACATCCGAGAATATTGAGAATAACAATGGAGCACAAGAGACCGTTGATTCTCTACATATCAATAATCAGGATAATGTGAATCAGGAAGGCGACAATCCTCATGCAAACAACAACACGGACCAAATGATGAATGATGGATTGTTCAGAGGCTTTA
Source organism: Panax japonicus (assembly GCA_020205505.1). Lineage (NCBI taxonomy): Eukaryota > Viridiplantae > Streptophyta > Magnoliopsida > Apiales > Araliaceae > Panax > Panax japonicus. The sequence goes on from JAINUV010001451.1 coordinate 78,552, forward strand.
TGCAATTCATGCAATATCAGGCGAGAGCGGCTCCTGTCCGAAATATAGCTAGAAACACTGGAAACCCTCGGACGGTCATCGCTAAACAGTTCAAGGAGCTAGGACCACCAGAGTTTATTGGAGAGCCAAAACCACTTAAGGCGGAAGCATGGATAAAGTTGATCACCAAGATATTTGATGTCTTGGGATGCTCCGAGGAGAAAAAGGTTTCATTCGCCACCTTCATGTTGCGTTAAGAGGAAAATTACTGTTGGGAATCTGTAAAACGTACCCAACCTGACACACTCAAGATGTCTTGGGAGAAGTTCCAAGAGCTATTCAACGACAAGTACTTTCCCGAGAGTATTCATCACATGAAAGAAGTGGAGTTTCTCAAATTGGAACAAAACAATATAACCATGTCGTAATACAAGGCTAAATTTGTGGAGTTATCCTGGTTTGCATCCCATTTGGTCGATAATGAGGAGCGAATGACGCGAATGTTTTTAAGAGGTTTGAAACCAGAGATACTTAAATATCTTATTTCTCATAAACTGTGTTTATACTCAGATGTTGTAAATAGGGCTCAGTTATTGGAACGCGGTAACGAGTCAACGCAACCAAGAGAAAGCCGCCGACAACATGAAAATACCAGTGGTATCAGTCATCAAAATGGTGACAACAAACGTGGAGGGAATCAACATGATAGAAATGGTAACCACTTCGGTGGTAATCATGGCCAAGATAGTAAAAATAAACATTTCAAAAAAAGGAGATTCAACAATGATGTCAGCACCAGCACCAGCACCCGTTGTTAAGGAAGGAGAATGACCACCTATCATATGCTTCAAATGCGGAGGGGAGGGACACATCAGTCCAAACTGCGCGATGCAATCCAAAGCATGTTATAATTGTGGAAGATAAGGTCACTTAGCCCAATTTTTTTCGTTCAGCGAAGACAAGTTCAGCCAGGATGGAGGCACCAAAGGCCATCCCAAAAAAGTCAAAGCCGGCAGTGCAAGGGAGAGCGTTTGTTGTGACCTACCAGAAAGCAAGGAACCTGAATGAGGTCATCACGGGTAAGCTTATCATAAACTCTAGCGAAGTCTATACCTTATTTGATACCGGTTCTACCCATTCTTTTATTTCTCCTATTTTCGCTCAATGATTAAATTTGACTCCGGAGAAATTAGACTTTGACTTATCTGTAGAAACTCCGTTGGGAGAAACCTTCATTACATCCACTGTTTATAAGTCTTGTTTGGTTCAAATCGGTACCCTCACATTACCTGTCTATCTTATTTCATTAAAAATACTTGCATTTGACGTAATTCTAGGGATTGATTGGTTAACTACTCATCATGCAAAAATTGATTGTTTTCGTAAGATTGTTAGCTTTCATATTCCTAACCAATCTGTTATGCGAATTCAAGCCACCAAACCATTAAAATCAATCACTGTCATCTCAAGCCATAAAGCTATTCGTTTATTGAAAAACAGATGTCAAGCTTTCTTAGCTCATGTCACGGATCTAAATAAAAATACGTCAGTTTTGAATGATATTTCTATTGTTAATGAATTTCCTGACGTATTCCCTAAAGAACTTCCTGGCCTACCCCCCAGAGCGTGAAATTGAATTTTGTATCGACCTTGAACTTGGTACAAAACCTATTTTCAAACCCCCATATTAAATGGCTCCTATTAAACTTCAGGAGTTAAAGACCCAACTACAGGAATTGTTAGACATCAGTTTCAATCGTCCTAGTACTTCTCCATGTGGTTCTTCTGTTCTATTTGTGAAAAAGAAAGATGGGAGTATGCGACTTTGTATTGATTATCGGGAGTTGAATCATGTCACCATCAAAAATAGGTACCCATTGCCACGTATTGATGACCTGTTTGACTAGTTGCAAGGAGCCAAATTCTTTTCAAAGATTGATCTTTGTTTCGGATATCACTAATTAAAGATTAGAACCGATGACATTCCAAAGACGGCTTTCAGAACTCGGTATGGGCATTATGAATTCCTAGTCATGTCATTTGGATTAACTAATGCTTTTGCCGCCTTCATGGATATGATGAACCGAGTATTCAAGGAATATTTAGATCACTTTGTGGTCGTCTTTATTGATGACATCCTTATTTATTCCAAAAGCCGTGAAGATCATGAGCAACACTTGAGGCTGATACTCCAAAAGCTTCGTGAATACAATCTTTATGCCAAGTTGAAAAAATGCGAGTTCTGGCTTGAGGAAGTACCATTCCTTGGGCACGTGGTATCAAGTCATGAAATATCTGTTGACCCAGCAAAGATTGAAGCTATTCAAAGCTGGGAGCAACCTAAATTAGTGCCCGAAGTACGTAGCTTTCTCAACTTAGCTGGTTATTATCGGAGATTAGTATAAGGATTTTCTCGAATCGCTACTTCACTAACTTAGCTGACTCAAAAAGATACAAAGTTCAGTTGGAGTGAGGAATGTGAGAAGGGTTTTCAAGAACTCAATTGGAGACTCGTTTCAGCACCTGTTCTGACAATACCATCTGGTTCGGAGGGATTTGTCATCTACAGTGATGCTTCGGAAAAAGGGTTATGATGTGTTCTCATGCAACATGGGAAAGTCAGAGCCTATGCCTCACGACAACTCAAAGAATATGAGAGGAATTATCCTACTCATGATCTAGAGTTGGCAGCTGTTGTCTTCGCACTAAAATTTGGAGGCATTACTTATATGGGGAAAAAGTGGAGATCTTTACGGATCATAAAAGCCTCAAATATTTCTTCACTCAAAGGAACTCAACATGCAACAATGACGTTGGCTTGAACTGTTCAAAGATTATGATCATACAATCCAATACCATCCTGGAAAAACGAATGTGGTAGCTGACACATTGAGTAGAAGATCAAATGCGGGTACGAGTGAAATATTGTCAACGCAAAGGCCCATTTTGTATGACTTGCAAAGGATGGAGATAGAGATAAAGACTCCAGGGACCCACGTGATGATGGCGATTATACGAGTAGAACCGACTTTAATTAATAAAGTTAAAGCTGTTCAAGCTACAGACCTGGAGTTGATGCGTATGAGGAAGAAAGTGCAAGAAGGTGCTATGCTGGAAGCAAGAATCGATGAAGAAGGAATACTTTGAGTCAACTCCAGACTTTGTGTTCTAACGACCCTGATTTAAAGTATAAAATCATGATGGAGGCGCATAACACACCGTTTGCAATCCATCCTGGGAGTACAAAATGTATCATGATATTCGTCATACATTTTGGTGGAGCAATATGAAGAGAGAGATAGCGCTGTTTATCTCAAGGTGTCTAATGTGTCAACGAGTCAAGGTAGAGCATCAAGTACCAAAAGGTCCATTGCAACCACTAGAAATTCCAGAATGGAAATGGGAGCACATCAACTTGGATTTCGTTACCGGTCTTCCCAAAGTTTCTCAAGGCATATATACTATTTGGGTCATTGTTGATAGATTGACCAAGTCTGCTCATTTCTTATCGATACGAGAAACTTATACACTTGAACGTCTTGCTCATATGTATATAAAAGAGGTTATAAGATTGCATGGTATGCCCGTATCCATAATTTTTGATCGAGACCCAAGATTAACTTCAAGATTTTGGGTTAGTTTGCAAAAAGCTATGGGCACGGATTTACGATTTAGCTCGGCATATCATCCTCAAACGGACAGGCAGTCGGAGAGGACCATTCAAACCCTTGAAGATCTATTAAGACTCCGTGTCCTTAACTTCAAGGGAAGTTAGGACAAGTTCTTACTCTTGGTGGAGTTTTCCTACAACAACAGTTATCAAACAAATATTGGCATGGCTCCATTCGAAGCGTTGTATGGAAGAAAGTGTCGTTCTCCAGTATGCTGGGATGAGGTGGGAGAAGCAACGTTGTTGGGACCGGAGTTGGTACGTATGAGTACGGAAAAGATTCAAACGATCCGACAACGTATAAAAACCTCACAAGATCGACAAAAGAGTTATGCCGATCTTCATCGAAAGGACGTGGAATTCGATATAGGAGATCACGTGTTGTTACGTGTTGCTACATGGAAAGGAGTTACAAAATTTGGAAAGAGAGGAAAGCTCAATCCTCAATTCATCGGCCCGTTTTTAATCTTTGATTAAGTAGGAACAGTGGCCTATAGACTCATTTTCCCGCCAAGTATGTCTCGTGTTCATAACGTTTTCATATATCTATGTTACGTAAATATGTGGAAGACCCGAACCACATTATTGAGTTAGAACCGGACAAAATAGTGGAAGATTTGACATATGAAGATGTTCCTGTTCAAATCTTGGATAAGAAGGAACAAATTCTACGCTCCAAGGTTATACCTCAAGTCAAAGTTTTGTGGAGATACCACGATGTTGAGGAAATAACTTGGGAGTTAGAATCTAAAATGAAATCAAGGAATCCTTACCTCTTCGATATACCAGGTACATACCCTAATTTTGAGGGCAAAATTTCATAAGAAGGGTAGATTGTAAAATCTCAACTTTTTGAATAAAGATGAATTTTCTATAAATATTATTTTTGAATATTATGGAGTGAAATTGATATAATGTTATAGTTCTGGGTAATATTTATAAATTTTGGAAAGTATGAAAGTTGTTATATAATATTCGATTGGTCGGAGAATATTCGTTTTAACAGAGAATATTCGTACAATGGCATAATCATTGGTGGACCCCACAACGGAATTATCGTCGGATTGAGAAAATGACAAAAATACTTTATGAAAATAACGGCGGAAGTTTTACCGTTAACTGTTGAAACACCAGGTGTTAAAAGTACAGTAATACGCGTGGTCGCACACGGTATTAATTATTGATGTTTACATGATAAGTCACTCAGTTTTGTTGGTATTATTAATGTAATAATACAGAAAATCTTTTTATATAAAACAGAATACTTTTATAGAGTTATTCTATAAATAGAATATATTATATTCTATTATGCATAGTGTTGCATAGTGTCTGCATATTGTTTTGCATAGTAAAATCTTTTTATATAAAACAGAATACTTTTATAAAGTTATCCATTTTATTTGACAATAATTAAAATATATTATATTTTATTATGCATAGTGTTTGCATAGTACCTGTATAGTGTTTGCATAGTAAAATCTTTTATAAATGTTATTCGTTTTATTAGATTATAAATAGAATATATTATATTTTATTTAAAAGATTTTGCTTTAAATATGGTCCGTCAGATTAAAGTAAATCAATCTGGACAGTTCATGAGTTAGTTACTATGCAGTCCATTTTTCTATTAATAGAAGCTCATTCCTTCATTATTTCTTACAAATTCACTGAAACTCTAGAGAGATAAACTATAGAGAGAAAGAAGAAAAGTATTCTGCTACTTCACTACTCATATATCTAGTACTCTTCTTCTTAAGGTAGGAAATATTATTTGTTGTACTCGTAAGGGGTGTTACTCTTTTGTATTCATAAAGAGAACTTATGTTATTCCATTCTTTATTATTCTGTTGGAATAACCTGTATACGCGGGCTGCCTTATACTTGGTGACATTCTTCTATTTTGCCATCTTTACTATTCTGTTGGAATATCCTATCTGTGCGTTTTACGCCGGACCTGATTCCATCTTTATTATTCTGTTGGAATATCCTGTCTGTGCATTTTACGCCGGACCTGGTTCCATTATTATTATTATTATGTTGGAATATCCTGTCTGTACGTTTTACGCCGGACCTGATTCCGTCCTTATTAGTATTCTGTTGGAATAACCTGTTTATGTGAAGTCCCGCAAGTATGGTGATTTCTGTTATTATTCCATTCTTTATTATTCTGTTGGAACATCTTGTCAGTGCGAATTTCGCCAGACCTGATTTCGTTATTTAGTATTATGTTGGAATAATCTGTCTATGCGAAGTACCGCATGCATGGTGATTTCTTTTGTTATTCCATTCTTTATTATACTCAGTTGGTTAAAGTTTTGACTTCTATACTCCATGAAATTAGTGGAATATCCTTGATAATTGTGCTTCATCCAGTATCTTTTCATGGAAATATTCTTCTGAGCATTCTTGAATTTTACTCTATAAAGTAGTAACATGTTGATAATTTGGACGTTATTGGTTCTTGGACAAATTAATTCTTGAACTTGTTTTATTAAATTTTTATATCATTGTCATCATCCTCATATTTATATTTTTTAAAAAGTCATCTGTGGCCTGTAGTACATAGATGGACTTGGTATGATTATGACCAGGGATTATTTGGTGTAATCATGACCATAATGTTACAAATGTTGTGGTAAAAGTCCTCATTGGCCTGTAGTGCATTGATGGACAATTTTTGGCATGATCATGACCATTAATGAATATACAAATATTCTTGGCCCGTAGTGCATGGATAATTGTGGTCGTGATACTAAAGAATAACCTTGGCCATAGTGCAGTGGTGATTCGATGATGTGGATTATTTATTAAGCTGAGTCCCAACGATAAAAGTGATGAAAAACCTTTTAAATCATAAAAGATAGTAGATTTTATTCTCTACTCGACTCTTCTAATGAATTGCTTGTTCCGCTGTAGTTAAACTTGATAGTTATTATATTTTTTCAGTTTAACACTGTTGAAGGCTAATGATAAATTATTCTGCATTATCTTAGTCTTAATATTTTTTACTGGGCTAGTTGAGCTCACCCATTCTTTCACTGTTCTCTTCAGGAAATGAGAATGTAGCTGGGACTAGTCGGGGAATAGAGTGATGGCCCTAGATGGTGCATTAGTAGTCCTCGTTATTTTGTGAAATAGTGTGATAATAATTGTAATGAGGACTCCATTTGAGTTTGTATACTGTCTAGTAGACAATATTTGTATTCAAACTCACAGTTTATGTTTTGTCGTATAGTACATGACAGTTATATTTTTAAGTTGTATTTGAATTCTGTACCATGTATCTTGTGACACCCCCAAATCCGGGTTATCTGACTCCCGAGTTTGGTGTCCACGATCCACAATATAAATATCATTTAACTACCCATAATATATATAGATAGTATCTTACATAAATTTTTATCAGAGTTTTTCAATACATTACCCAGGTTCTCTAACCTTAACTTTACAAACATACCCTTTAGATATACAAAAAGGGTTTACAAATACAACATAATAAATATGCTAATCATAACTAGTTTATTACAACGCCTTTGCCTTTATCCTTCACAGCACCTCCTGCCACTTCGTCCCTAGCTAAAAAATTTTATTTAGCAAGGGTGAACAACTAATTTGCCCCGCAAGTTAATACATACAATAAATGTATAAGGATTCAAAACAACAAACTATCTATTTTGATAGAATGAAACCAAAGTTCGGGGAACTTTGAAATAGCTGAATAAATCGTTATTCAATAACAAGTCTTCTCTTCTTCTACGCAACACAATAATTCAATAATGAAAGAGTACAACGCTTTCAAGTTTCTACGGTATTCTAGTGAATAATCTAGAATCAATTCTACGAATGAAATATTTCTCCAGATTTATACTGAGTGATCACACTAGATCTTTGAACTTTATTTTCTCGGGTAGATATCAAAGATTTACTTTGATAAATACTCAGGTGTATCAGATAACCATAAAGATTAAATCATACCCCTCTACAAGTACTCAGAGCCGGCCAACTCTTTGTACCCTATATTATGCATAATACTCAAAACGCGCGCAAAGGTCGAATTCACGACCAACAAAATATTCCCTCTATATAAAAAGGTTGTTCTTCTCAGTCTTGGAATCAAAAGTTTGATTTTACAACGAAATGCTGGGATTTCTAATTCTATTTGCTTCTCTTCTCAAACCTAACAAGTTTTTATAAATGTTTGTCTAACCAGAATAATTGGCTAAGACATTTCTCAACATAATTCGACAATAAACAGGTATTATCTGTACTGTCAATTCTAACTTCTACTGATATGAATATTCAACAACAGTAATTCTTCGAATATATATTTTCTAATTCAATAATTTAATTTCAACAATAAATCCCTGGACGTGGCATAATTAGCAATAATTATCCACCAATAATAATCGAATAAAATAACTCAAGGTTGAGTTAGGGAACTTGCCTCTTCTGCTGATTACAGCTACACAATATACTTATCTGATTTTGAAAGACCTATAACCAATAATGTAGGTCTCACAATTAGCACAAACATTTATATCACACAGCACTGTATTCACAGTCAAAATTCTCCTAAGCACATTACCACATAGTTACATTAGTGTTTATACCCTATATAAACACTTATCAAGTCTAACTATATTAGTCTAGTTGGACTTCAATCCATTCTCGGTGTTCTGGTCACCCTATCCGATAATTAACACATTGATTGTCAATTAAACTTGGTTTCTAAGCTTCAATATTAATTTAGATAAGTCAATTATCAATAATAATATTTTTCAGAAGCTTTTACTATTAATCAAACAATTATTATAATTTATAATAATTTTTCAAACACTTAAACCATTTTTAAATGATTTAATTAACAAATAATCATATTATTATTAATATATAATAATATCGAAATATTATTAACATACATTCCAAAATATTAAAGTTATCATCAATAACTTAAAATATTTTTAAATCATCAATATTCTACTTAAATGATTTTTTAAATAATTAAAATCATTTTTAAATCATCACCATTAATATATAAATATTAATGAAATTATTATCTAAATATTAAAAGTCATAATTTATAACTTAAAATATTTTTAAATCATTTTTCTCATTTTTAAATGATTTTTAAATCAATAAAATCATTTTTAATTTATTTATTTAATATAATAATTAAATAAATCAAATATAATTAATATTAATTTATTAATGAAAATTCTCCAAAAATATTGTAAATTATATTTTATAATTTAAAATATTTTCTAACACTTTATTCTCAATTAAAATGATTTCTAAATCATTAAAATTATTTTTCACTTATTTATTTAATTTAATAATCAAATAAATATTATATCATTAATATTAAATTATTAATGAAAATTCTCCAAAAATATTAAAAGTTACATTTTATAACTCAAAATATTTTTAAATACATTTTCCTTATTTAAAAATGATTTTTCATAATATTAAATCATTTTTCTCTAATTTATTTAATACACTAATTAAATAAATTAAATACCTTTAATATTTAAATAATTATAAATATTAAAGAAAAATATTCCAATTGGTCAAAAATTATTTTTCATAATTTAAAATAATTTTTAAAACCATTTTTGGTAATTTTTAGAATTTATTTCTATTTTTTAATCAATTTCCGAATATCAGAAAATTAAAATAAATTAATCCGTCGCTAAAGGCCTATAGCGACACTATCCGTCGCTATAGGTGTTATTGAGCAACCCAGATTTCTTTTTCGGCAGGCGAGGGTGCATGGTTTGACCGGCGATAACTGACGATCAGAGCATGGTCTAAGCTATATAAAAGTTTTGACGTGTAGACAATATGTCACATTACAATATACAACCAACACTTTGGTTAAAACAACATCATAATAAGGAGATCAAAGCCTCCAAACTTTCTGACAAACCGTTTCTGGGCAGAAACAGATGCGAGTTGGCACTTTGAAGCTCGATTTAATCTATGTTCTGGTCATGTTTTACTTTATCTATCAACTCTAGGTTGTAGACAAAATGTAGTACTTCAACTAAAAAGCATAATAACAGAAACACATCAAACCATTAACTAGATATAATCGGTCAAACTTGAACACGGACACTGTCTCGAATTTTTCTGGGTTCGTGTTCTTGACAGATTCGGTCAACGGGGTTTTGACCGTGTATAACTTTTGATATATAAACGATCTGGCTTTAATTCTTTTTGAAGCTTAAAGAACTCGTAACAGGCTACAATTTACAAGTCTTAAACATCAAAAACATGTAACACACACGGAGTTATAAGATCTGACATTTGACTGAAAATCACATATTTTCAAATTCCCAGATTTTGGAAAACTTAAAATTCGTGCACTTTGATGTTATGGGTTCGTGATTTATCAACCCAGATCATCAATTGACACCTTATTACACATATTTGAACAATCAATTGCAACAAATAACAAGTAATTGAAGGATTTCAAAATTAGGGTTTATACCTCTTTTTGATCCGATTTTTGATCTATGCTCTCTGATCTGTTATTGTTTGATCTTTGAATGTTTATAGGACTGGTCCAATACTGATATTTCGTGGGTTTAGTGATAGAGAGAGTTGGTGAGAGCTTAGAGCAAAATGGCTAACTTTTCTTGATTTTCTCTCTCTAACTCTTATATATATATATATTGCTTTGTTGCTTGATCTGATGATATTTTCGGCTGGGAGCAGATGATTTGTGTCACAAGGTGAAGGTAGTTGGTAAGGAGTTGGTTACCTAATAAAGCTTTGGACAATTTGGCAAGTTAATAATTAAAAATCCCATAAAGGGTATTATGGTCATTTCCAATTTTTCTAGATCTTCTCATTTGATGAAACCCTTAGGGTTTAGGGTTTGGAAAATCTAGGGTTTAGGTTTTGTACCCTTTAGGTCTAAAAATTCTAATTTCCATAATTGTAAATTTAGGGTTTAATTAGAGAAATAAATTTTTCTAAAATACAATTAGGGTTTCTCAAATAGAATTCTAACTTACAAAAATATAATTAGTGATTTCTAACCATATTTAAGTTTAATGAATACTTTAGGCATGCTAATAAAAATTAGGGTTGCCTAATTAGGGTTTATAATTCCCGGTTTTAACATTAGGGTTTCTCGACGTACAATTAGGGTTTCTAACGGTACGTTAGGGTTTCTAATCCTGAGATTAGGGTTTCTAATCTCATATTTTTGTTTAATGAATCCATTAAGTCTATCAATTAGGATTAGGGTTCCTAATTTAAAGTTTACAATCCCCGATTTTTAAAATTAGGGTTTTCTACACCACATTAGGGTTTTCTATAACTGAGATTAGGGTTTCTAATCTCTTATCAGGGTTTGATAATATTAAAACCTATCTGATCAATTATTGATCATTAAGCTCATATAAAACAAACACATTCTTAGCAATATAATTATTTTAATTATATTTTCTACCGAATCCCTATCCGTAAATTAGGGTTAGGGTTTCTAAAGTTGTTAAGCACAACTCTACTCTATTTTTCTCAGTCAGAACACATATTGACTGATTCTCGAGACTTGTCTCACTAATTCTCAGTACAATATTAACAGTCAATGTCAATATTAAATAAAAAAAAATTTATTCGTAAAATTTTAATTATTCAAAATTTCGGGTTATCACATATCTGGCAATTCAAGATGGGTGATGTATACCTAATTTTGGGGGCGTCACACAAACACTACGCAACACTATGCATAATAGAATATAATATATTCTATTTATAGAATAGCTTTATAAAAGTATTATGTTTTATATAAAAAGATTTTACTATGCAAAATACTATGCAGACACTATGCAACACCATGCATAATAGAATATAATATATTCTATTTATAGAATTACTTTATAAAAGTATTCTATTTTATATAAAAAGTTTTTCTGTTTTATTACATTAATAATACCAATAAAACAAAACTAAGTTTCTTATCACGTAAACATCAATAATCAATACCGTGTGCTACTATCCAACCACACGTATTACTGTACTTTTACTACCTAGTAGTTTAACAGCTTTAACGGTAAAACTTCCGCTGTTATTTTCATAAAATATTTTTGTCATTTTCTCAATCCGATAATAATTCCGTTGTGGGGTCCACCAATGATTGTGCCGTTGCACGGATATTCCACGACAAAAAGAATATTCCCCGACCAATCGAATATTATACAACAACTTGCATACTTTTCAAAATTTATAAATACTACCCACTACTATAACATTATATCAAATCCACACCATAATATTTAAAAAATTATTTTGAGAAAATTAAATATTTATTCATAAAATCTGGGGTTTCACAATCTCCGCTCTTTATGGAATTTCGCCCTCGAAATTTACGTACGTACCTGGAATGCCGAAGAGGAGAGGATACCTTGACTTCACTTCAAATTCTAACTCTTGAGGTATAACCTTTGAACGTTGAATACGATCTTTCTTATCCAAGATTTTAACACGTATCTCCTCATACGTTAAATCTTCTGCTATCTCGTCTAGTTCTAATTTAATAATGTGGTTTGGGGCATCCACATATTTACGTAACATCGATATGTAAAAAAAAACGTTCTGAACACGCAACATACCTAGCGGTAAAACGAGTCTATAGGCCACAGTTCCTATTCGATCGAGGATTTCAAATGGGCCAAATAAATCGAGGGTTGAGATTTCCTCTCTTCGTCGATCCTTGCTTCTAGAATAACGCCCTCTTGAACTTTCTTCTTTACATTCATCAGTTCTGAGTATGTAGCTTGAGCGGCTTTAAATTTATCAATTAAAGTCGATTCTACTCGTATATTCATTATCTTCACGTGGGTCCATATATTCGCACTTGTAACCATATACAATTTTCTACTCAACGCGTCAGCTACAATGTTCGCTTTTCCTACGATGGTATTGAATGGTACGATCGTAATCTTCAATAGCTCGAGTCAACGTCTTTGGCGCATGTTATGTTCATTTTAGTTGAAAAAAATATTTGAGTGTTTAAGAAATGGGTTTTGTACTTGGGTCAATGCAAAATTTGATTTCACGCTCTAGGGGTAGGCTAAGAAGTCTTCAAGAATACATCAAGAAATTTATCATTCAAAACTGTGACCCTCATCCAAGACTTGGATAGTACGTCATATTGATACCTATCAACTTGCCATCGTCATTCACGACATCGCCTACAGAAAGTCTAGTTTTGGTGCATTCCACATAAGAATGTCAACAACGAAAGGACCGGGGCTCTTTACCTATGGCTTGATATGACAATGATTGACTTTAGTGGTTTGGTTGCTTGAATTCGCATAACATGTTGGTTAGGAATATGAAAACTAATAACCTTAAAAAAAGCATGATGAGTAGTTAACCAATCGATTCCTAAAATTGCATCAAAGGCAAGTATTTTCAAAGAGATAAGATTGACAGGTAACGTGAAAGTGTCAATTTGAATTAAACAAGATTAATAAACATTGGAGGTAACGAAGGTTTCTACTTTCGAAGTTTCAACCAATAAGTCAAAGTTAATTTCTCCAAAGTCAAATTTAAACATTGAGCGCAAGCAAGAGAGATAAAAGAATGGGTAGAACCGGTATCTAATAAGGTATAGACTTCGCAAGAATTTATAATTAACTAACCCGTACTAACTTCATTCGGGTCGCTCATTTTTTTTTTGAGAAGTCACGAAAAATGCTCTTCCTGAAACCGCCGACTTTGTTTTGTCCGTATCCGCCTTTGGTACCACCGCCCCAGCTGTACTTGACTTTGGTACACGACAAAATCGAGCTAAATGACCTTCTCTTCTTGAAATATCCACTTCTATTATCTTGACCATGATTACTCTTGAAGTGGTTACCATTCTTGGCATGATAATTTCCCCCACGATGGTTATCATTGTTCCGATGGCCGTTGCCACCGGTATGATTATTATCGTGTTGTTGGTCGTTATCTTTTGGTTGAGCTGACTCAACGGTCTCATGTGCTTCATTTCTTATCTCAACATTTTCATATGCCATTATCAAACACTGTCACAAAATAAGGGTTAATTAACATATCACATATTATCTCTATACTATGACTGACCAATTAAATACCAAATAAACTTAGGTAGGTCATACTAGCGAAGGAATTCCCCGTCTCTCCCCTCCTAGTTCTAGTCACACATCTTAGCCAAGGATCATATCCCTAAGTTTTGATACCAACTGTGACGCCCCCAAAATTAGGTATACATCACCCATCTCGAGTCACCAGATATATGGTACAGAGTTTAAATACAACTTAATAATACAACTGTCGTGTACAATACGACAAAACATAAAGTGTGAGTTTGAATATAAATATTGTCTACTAGAGAATATACAAACTCAAAAGGAGTCCACATTACAATTATTATCATATTATTTCACAGAATAGTGAGGACTACTAATGCACCATCTAGGACCATTACTCTGTTCCCCGACTAGTCCCCGCTATGTTATCATTTTCTGAAGAGAACAATGAAAGAAAGGGTGAGGTCAACTAGCCCAGTAAGAAATATTATGACTAAGATAATGCAGAATAAATTATCATTAGCCTTCAACAATGTTAAACTGATATAATATATCAAACATTAAGTTTAACTGAGGCGGAACAAGCAATCCATTAGAAGAGTCAAGTAGAGAATAAAATCTACTATCTTCTATGATTTAAAAGGTTTTTCATGACTTTTATTGCTGAGACTCAGCTTAATAAATAATCCACATCATCAAATCATCCCTGCACTACAGACCAAGGATATTCTTTTGTATCACGACCACGAATTATCCATGCACTAAGGACCAAAGATAATCATGTTTTCATCAACGGTCGTGATCATGCCATAAAACAATTCATCTTTGCACCCTTGGCCGAAGAGAATCCATAGCCATAATCATACCAAAAACTATCCATCAATGCACTACGGTCCAATGAGGACTTTTACCACATCATTTGTAACATTACGGTCATGATTACACCGAATAATCCCTGGTCATAATTATACCAAGTCCATCTATGCACTACAGGCCATATATGAGTTTCAATATAATATAAACATGAGGATGATGACAATGACATAATAATTCATTAAAACAAGTTCAAGAATTAATTTATCTAGGAACCAATAACGTCCAAATTGTCAACATGATACTGCTTTGTAGAGTAAAATTAAAGAATTCTCAGAAGAATATTTCCATGAAAAGATACTAGATGAAGCGCAAATATAAAGGATATTAGACTAATTTCATGGAGTATAGAAGTCAAAACTTTAACCAACTAAGTATAATAAAGAATGGAATAACAAAAGAAATCACCATGCATGCGGTACTTCGCATAGACAAGTTATTCCAACAGAATAATAATTAACGGAACCAGGTCATGCGTAAAGCACATACATGATGTTCCAACAGAATAATAACAAAAATCACCATACATGCGGTACTTCGCATAGACAGGTTATTCCAATAAAATAATAATAAAGACGGAACCAGGTCTGGCGTAAAACGCACAGACATGATATTCTAACTGAATAATAAAGAATGGAATAACAACAGAAATAACCATGCATGCGGTACTTCGCATAAACAGGTTATTCCAACAGAATACTAAATAACGGAACCAGGTCAGGCGTAATACGCACCGACAAAATATTCCAACATAATAATAAATAATGGAACCAGGTCCAGCGTAAATGGACAGACAAGATATTTCGACAGAATAATAAATAATGGAACCAGGTCCGGCGTAAACGCACAGACATGATATTCTGACAGAATAATAAAGAACATGATATTAGAAGAATTTCACCATGTATGCGGTACTTCGCATAAACAGGTTATTCCAACATAATAATAAGAATGGAATAACATGAGTTCTCTTCATGAATACGAAAGAAATGATACCCCTTATGAGTACAAGAAATAATATCCCTTACCTTAAGAAGAAGAGTATTGGAAATATATGTAGTGAAGTAGCAGAATACTTTCTTCTTTCTCTCTATAGTTTATCTCACTAGAGTTTTAGTGAATTCGTAAGAAAATAATGAAAGAATGAGCTTTTATTTATAGAAAAATGGACTGCATAGTAACTAACTCATGAACGGTCCAGATTTAAAGCAAAATCTTTTAAATAAAATATAATATATTCTATTTATAATCTAATAAAACGAATAATTTTTTAAAAGATTTTACTATGCAAATAATATGCAAGCACTATACAAACACTATGCATAATAAAATATAATATATTTTAATTATTGTCTAATAAAACAGATAACTTTACAAACGTATTCTGTTTTATATAAAAAGATTTTACTATGCAAAACACTATGCAGACACTATGTAACACTATGCATAATAGAATATAATATATTCTATTTATAGAATAACTTTATAAAAGTATTATGTTTTATATAAAAAGATTTTACTATGCAAAACACTATGCAGACACTATGCAACACTATGCATAATAGAATATAATATATTCTATTTATAGAATAATTTTATAAAAGTATAATGTTTTATATAAAAAGTTTTTCTGTTTTATTACATTAATAATACCAATAAAACAAAACTGAGTGACTTATCACGTAAACATCAATAATAAATACCATGTGCTACTATCCAACCACGCGTAATACTGTACTTTTACTACCGAGTAGTTCAACAGTTTAACGGTAAAACTTCCGCCGTTATTTTCATAAAATATTTTTATCATTTTTTCAATCCAACAATAATTTCGTTGTGGGTTCCATCAATGATTGTGCCATTGCACGGATATTCCCCGACAAAAAAAATATTCCCCGACCAATCGAATATTATACAACAACTTGAATACTTTTCAAAATTTATAAAAACTACCCACAACTATAACATTATATCAAATCAACACCATAATATTCAAAAAATTATTTTGAGAAAATTAAATATTTATTCATAAAATCTGGGGTCTCACATCCATTCCGACAAAATACTGATAAAACACCTCAGCATTAAATTCTTAATTTTAACCACATAAAATAAAAATATCCATCATTTATATCCACATAAAATAAAAATTTTCTTATCATATAAATTAATAACTAATTATTCACAAATAATATTACAGAATCACAATTATGACAACCAGGTCATTCCCAGGAAAGAGGTGGCTTTCCGATAAGAATTTCTCTTTATTGGCGCTCAATTAGGTGACCAAACCCCTTTCATAGACAGAACTTCATTAGACATTACCAATAGTGCTATCTAATAATATTATTCAAATAATATGAATTATTGATCTGATAATGGAGATACTGTGAAGTGACAATTATTGAAACAACAATAATATAAAATATCAACGCGGCAATTATTGAACAAATAAAATAAAATATTAAACAGTAATTACTGTAATAATTATTGAGTAGTGACTTCATACGTAAGAATCAATAATTTCAAAAATACTGTGTAATACCGTGTGCTACTGTGCAACCACGCGTATTACTGTATTTTAACCACCGGGTATTCCAATAGTGTTAACGGTAACCATTATGCCGTTATTTATAAAAACTCAAACTTGTCGTTTTTTTCATCCGGCAGTTATCCGTTATGGGGCCCACAAATGGCTGCGCCGTCGTACGAATATTCTCCGACAGAAAGAATATTCCACGACCAAACGAATATTCCTCGACAAAAATGAATACTTTATAACCACTTGCTTATTTTGCAAAATTTACACATTTCACCCATAACTAAAGTATTATATCAAATTAACCCTTTATTATTCAAAATAATAAATAGAGGAAAATTGATTTTATTCATTAAAAAGTTGGGTTCTTACAGTTTCTATATGAGACTCTCCTTCTCCTTCCCGATTGCTCAACCTTTCTCATCCTCCCTCCCAACCGCTCAACCTCCATCTTTTAAATAGTTTTAACGTCGTGACCCGCTTACCTAATTGGTGATTAACGAGTCCAATCAAGAGGAAAGCAACTAAGCTTCAACCTTCCCCCTTCCTCCTAAGGGAAATTATAATTTTTAATCTGATTTGGGTTTGAATTATCTGATTTGGGTTTGCATAGTTTAATTTGGGTTTGATTTTACCATAGTTTTTAACTGATATGAAAGTGAGCATGCCTCATATATACTAATTAAAATTGCTTGAGTGATGTATACATGATTAACTTGATTAGGAATTTGATTTAGGCAAAATTGGTTGAGTGTTTAATTTTTAGAACTTGGATTTATGCACAGGGTTTGAATAAATGTCCAAACTGGTCATAAATCTCTAGATTAAGAAGTCATTCTTTATTACTTCTACACTATTTTGGATTTATATGGGTGATTTTTGTAATGATCGAGAAAATTGAACTTTAACGTAAATTAATTTTATTTGATAATATTAAATAAAATGAGATTATATGTTTATTATACAGAGTAAGCAAGTTAAAGGTCATTTTATGACCTAGAATGAATGGATGTGGTTACGATTTTGGCTACGTGCTAGAAATAAACTGTATGAATTTCAAGACCAAAATAAGAGTTTTTCAAGAAATTTTCTGAAAAATACTATTCATCCATTTCTACTCGGGAATTATTTTTGAATTTTTGGGAAATACCTAATGATAAAATTCTGAGGAAAGATGGATTATCCAACAATAATTTAGGTATGGAAAACATTGTGACGCCCCCAAAATTAGGTATACATCACCCATCTTGAGTCGCCAGATACAATACGATAAAACATAAACTGTGAGTTTGGATACAAATATTGTCTACTAGAGATTATACAAACTCAAAAGGATTCCTCATTACAATTATTATCAGACTATTTCAAAGAATAGTGAGGACTATTAACGCACCCTCAAGGACCATCACTCCGTTCCCCGACTCGTTCCAGCTATATTCTCATTTCCTGATGAGATCAGTGAAAGAAAGGGTGAGCTCAACTAGCCCAGTAAGAAATATTATGACTAAGATAATGCTGAATAAATTATCATTAGCCTTAAACAGTGTTAAACTGATACAATATAACAAACATCAAGTTTAACTGCAGCGGAACAAGCAATCCATTAAAAGAGTCAAGTAGATAATAAAATCTACTATCTTTTATGATTTAAAATATTTTTCATCACTTTTATCGCTGGGACTCAGCTTAATAAATAATCCACATCATCGAATCACCCCTGCACTATAGCCAAGGATATTCTTTAATATCACGACCACAATTATCTATGCACTACAGGCCAAGAATATTTGTGTATTCATTAATTGTCATGATCATGCCAACAACTGTCCATCAATGCAGTACGGGCCAATGAGGACTTTTACCACATCATTTGAAACAATAACGGTCATGATTACACCGAATAATCCCTGGTCATAATCATACCAAGTCCATCTATGCACTACAGGCCACATATGACTTTCAAAAAATATAAATACGAGGATGATGACAATGATATAAGAATTCAATAAAACAAGCTCAAGAATTAATTTATCCAAGAACCAATAACTTCCAAATTGTCAACATGATACTGCTTTGTATAGTAAAATCCAAGAATGCTCAGGAGAATATTTTCATGAAAAGATACTGGATGAAATGCAAATATCAAGGACATTCCACTAATTTCATGGAGTATAGAAGTCAAAACTTTAACCAACTGAGTATAATAAAGAATGGAATAACAAAAGAAATCACCGTGCATGCGGTACTTCGCATAGACAGGTTATTCCAACAGAATACTAAATAACGGAACCAGGTCATGCGAAATTCGCACCGACAGGATGTTCCAACAGAATATTAAAGAATGGAATAACAACATAAATCACCATGCATGCGATACTTCGCATAGACAGGATATTCCAACAGATTAATAATAAAGATGGAACTAGGTCCGCCGTAAAACGCACAGACAGGATATTCTAACAAAATAATAAAGACGAAATCAGGTCCGGCGTAAAACGCATAGACAGGATATTCCAACAGAATTGTAAAGACGGAATAATAGAAGAATGTCACCAAGTATAGGGTAGCCCGCGTATACAGGTTATTCCAACAGAATAATAAAGAATGGAATAACATAAGTTCTCTTCATGAATACAAAAGAATAACACCCCTTACGAGTATAACAAATAATATTTCCTATCTTAAGAAGAAGAGTACTAGATATATAAGTAGTGAAGTAGCAGAATACTTTCTTCTTTCTCTCTATAGTTTATATCTCTATTGTTTTAGTGAACTCGTAAGAAAATAATGAAGGAATGAACTTCTATTTATAGAAAAATGGACTGCATAGTAACTAACTCATGAACGGTCCAGATTGATTTACTTTAATCCGACGATCCATATTTAAAGAAAAATCTTTTAAATAAAATATAATATATTCTATTTATAATCTAATAAAATGAATAAATTTTATAAAAGATTTTACTATGCAAACACTATGCATAATAAAATATAATATATTTTAATTATTGTCTAATAAAACAGATAACTTTACAAAAGTATTCTTTTTTATATAAAAAGATTTTACTATGCAAAACACTATGCAGACACTATGCATAATAGAATATAATATATTCTATTTGTAGAATAACTTTATAAAAGTATTCTGTTTTATATAAAAAGATTTTCTGTATTATTACATTAATAATACCAACAAAACTGAGTGACTTATCATGTAACCATCAATAATTAATACCGTGTGCTACTATGCAACTACACGTATTACTGTACTTTTAACACCGGGTGTTTCAATAGTTAACGGTAAAACTTCCGTCGTTATTTTCATAAAGTATTTTTTTCGTTTTCTCAATCCAATAATAATTCCGTTATGGGGTCCACCAATGATTGTTCTGTTGTACGAATATTCTCTGTTAAAACGAATATTCCCCAACCAATCGAATATTATATAATAACTTGCGTACTTTGTAAATTTATAAATATTACCCACAACTATAACATTATATCAATTTCACTCCATAATATTTAAAAATAATATTTATAGAAAATTTATCTTTATTCAAAAAGTTGGGGTTTTAGAATTTCCCCTTCTTATAAAATTTCGCCCTCGAAATTAGGGTACGTACCTGGTATAACAAAGAGGTAAGGATACCTTAATTTCATTTCAGATTCTAACTCCCAAGTCATTTTCTCAAAATCGTGGTTTCTCCATAAAACTTTGACTTGAGGTATAACCTTGGAGCATAGAATATGTTCTTTCTTATCCAAGATTTGAACAGGAACATCTTCATACGTCAAATCTTTCGCTATTTCGTCCGGTTCTAACTCAATAATGTGTTTCAGGTCTTCCACATATTTATGTAACATGGATATGTGAAAAACGTTATGAACACGAGACATACTTGGCGGTAAAGCGAGTCTATAGGTCACAGTTCCTACTCGATCAAGGATTAAAAATGGGCCGATGAATCGAGGATTGAGCTTTCCTCTCTTTCCAAATCTCGTAACTCCTTTCCATGGAGCAACATGTAACAACACATGATCTCCTATATCGAATTCAACGTCCTTTCGATGAAGATCAGCATAACTCTTTTGTCGATCTTGTGAGGTTTTTATACGTTGTCGGATCGTTTGAATCTTTTTCATAGTCATACGTACCAACTCCGGTCCCAATAACATTGCTTCACTCACCTCATCCCAGCATACTGGAGAACGACACTTTCTTCCATACAACTCTTCGAATGGAGCCATGCCAATACTTGCTTGATAATTGTTGTTGTAGTAAAACTCCACCAATGTTAAGAACTTGTCCCAACTTCCCTTGAAGTCAAGGAAACAAAGTCTTAATAGATCTTCAAGAGATTGAATCGTCCTCTCCGACTGCCCGTCCGTCTGAGGATGATATGCCGAGCTAAATCGTAAATCCGTGCCCATAGCTTTTCGTAAACTAACCCAAAATCTTGAAGTCAATCTTGGGTCTCGATCAGAAACTATGATATTGGCATACCATACAATCTTATAAACTCGTTTATGTAATACGAGCAAGACGTTCAAGTGTATAAGTTTCTCGTATCGGTAAAAAATGAGCAGACTTGGTCAATCTATCAATAATGACCCAAATCGCATCTATTCCTTGAGAAACTTTGGGAAGACCGGTAACGAAATCCATGGTAATGTTCTCCCACTTCCATTTTGGAATTCAAGTGGTTGCAATGGACCTTTTGGTACTTGATGCTCCGCATTGACTCGTTAACACGTTAGACACCTTCAGATAAACAGCGCTATCTCTCTCTTCATATTGCTCCACCAAAATGTATGACGAATATCATGATACATTTTGGCACTCTCAAGATGGATTGCAAACGGTGTGTTATGCACCTCCATCATGATTTTATACTTTAAATCAGGGTCGTTAGGAACACAAAGTCAGGAGTTGACTCGAAGTATTCCTTCTTCATCGATTCTTGCTTCCGGCATAGCACCTTCTTATACTTTCTTTCTCATACGTATCAGCTCCAGGTCTGTAGCTTGAGCAGCTTTAACTTTATCAATTAAAGTCGATTCTACTCGTATATTTGCCATCATCACATGGGTCCCTGGAGTCTTTAACTCTATCTCCATCCTTTGCAAGTCACACAAAATGGGCCTTTGCGTTGACAATATCACATCCGCACTTGCATATGATCTTCAACTCAATGCGTCAGCTACCACGTTCGCTTTTTCCAGGATGGTATTGGATGGTATGATCATAATCTTTAAACAGTTCAAGCCAATGTCATTGTCACATGTTGAGTTCCTTTTGAGTGAAGAAATATTCGAGGCTTTTATGATCCGTAAAGATCTCCACTTTCTCCCCATACAAGTAATGCCTCCAAATCTTTAGTGCAAAGACAACAACTGCCAACTCCAGATCATGAGTAGGATAATTCCTCTCATATTCTTTGAGTTGTCATGAGGCATATGCTATGACTTTCCCATGTTGCATGAGAACACATCCTAACCCTTTGCCTGAAGCATCACTGTAGATGACAAATCCATCCAAACTAGATGGTATTGTCAGAACAGGTGCTGAAATGAGTCTCCTCTTGAGTTCTTGAAAACACTTCTCATATTCCTTGCTCCAACCAAATTTTATATCTTTCCGAGTCAGCTGAGTTAGTGTAGTAGCGATTCGAGAAAACCCTTCTACGAATCTCCGATAATAACTAGCTAAGCAGAGAAATCTACGTACTTCGGTCACTAATTTAGGTTGCTCCCAGCTTTGAATAGCTTCAATCTTTGCTGGGTCAACATATATTCCATGACTTGATACCACGTGACCAAGGAATGCTACTTCCTCAAGCCAGAACTCGCATTTCTTCAACTTGGCATAAAGCTTATATTCACGAAGCTTTTAGAGTTTCAACCTCAAGTGTTTCTCATGATCTTCATAGGTTTTGGAATATATGAGGATTACATCATTAAAGACGACCACAAAGTGATCCAAATATTCCTCGAATACTCGGTTCATCATATCCATGAAGGCAGCAGGAGAATTAGTCAATCCAAAGGACATGACTAGGAATTCATAATGCCCGTACCGAGTTCTGAAAGCCGTCTTTGGAATATCATTGGTTCTAATCTTCAATTAGTGATATCCGAAATGAAGATCAATCTTTGAAAAGAATTTGGCTCCTTTCAACTAGTCAAACATGTCATCAATACATGGCAATGGGTACCTATTTTTGATGGTGACATGATTCAACTCCCAATAATCAATACAAAGTCGCATACTCCCATCTTTCTTTTTCACGAATAGAACAGGAGCACCCTAAGGAGAAGTACTAGGACGAATGAAACCGATGTCTAACAATTCCTGTAGTTGGGTGTTTAACTACTGAAGTTCAATAGGAGCCATTCGATATGGGGCTTTGGAAATAGGTTTTCTACCAGGTTCAAGGTCGATACAAAATTCAATTTCACGCTCTGGGGTAGGCAGGAAGTTCTTCAGGGAATACGTCAGGAAATTCATTAACAATAGAAATATCATTCAAAACTTACGTATTTTTGTTTAGATCCGTGACATGAGCTAAGAAAGCTTGACATTCGTTTTTCAATAAACGAATAGCTTTATGGCTTGAGATGACAGTGATTGATTTTAATGGTTTGGTGGCTTGAATTCACATAACAGATTGGTTAGGAATATGAAAGCTAACAATCTTACGAAAACAATCAATTTTTGTATGATGTGTAGTTAACCAATCAATCCCTAGAATTACGTCAAATGCAAGTATTTTTAATGAAATAAAATCGACAGGTAATGTGAGGGTACCGATTTGAACCAAACAAGACTCATAAACAGTGGATGTAATGAAGGTTTCTCCCAACGGAGTTTTTACAGATAAGTCAAAGTCTAATTTCTCCGGAGTCAAATTTAATCGTTGAGCGCGAGTTGGAGAAATAAAAGAATGGATAGAACCGGTATCAAATAAGGTATCGACTTCGCTAGAGTTTATGATAAGCTTACCAGTGATGTCCTCGTTCGGGTTCCTTGCTTTCTGGGAGGTCACAACAAATACTCTCCCTTGCACCACCGACTTTGACTTTTCTGGGACGACCTTTGGTGCCTCCATCCTAGCTGAACTTGTCTTTGGTGAACGATAAAATTTGGCTAGGTGACCTTTTCTTCCATAATTATAACACGCTTTGGATGGCATCGCGCAGATTGGACTGATATGTCCATCCCCTCCGCATTTTAAGAATATGATAGGTGGTCGTTCTCCTTCCATAACCACGGTTTCTGGTGCTGACGTCTTTTCATCATTTTTGAATCTCCTTTTCTTGAAATGTCTATTTTTACTATCTTGGCCATGATTACCATCGAAGTGGTTACCATTTCTGGCATGTTGATTCCCTCCACGTTTGTTGTCACCGTTTTGATGACTGATACCACTGATATTTTCATGCTGCCGGCTGCATTCTCTTGGTTGCGTTGACTCGTTCTCGCGCTCCAATAACTGAGCCCTATTTACAACATCTTAGTACAAACAAGTTTATGAGAAATAAGATATTGACGTATCTCCAGTTTCAAACCTCTTAAAAACATTCGCGTTATTTGCTCCTCATTATCGACCAAATAGGATGCAAATCGGGATAACTCTAGAAATTTAGCCTGGTATTGTGACACGGTCATATTATTTTGTTCCAATTTGATAAACTCCACTTCTTTCATGTGACGAATGCTCTCGGGAAAGTATTTGTCATTGAATAGCTCTTGGAACTTCTCCCAAAACATCTTGAGTGCGTCAGGCTGGGTACGTTTTATAGATTCCCACCAGTAATCTGCCTCTTCACGCAACATGAAGGTGGCGAAGGGAACCTTTTGCTCCTCGGAGCATCCAAAGACATCAAATATCTTGGTGATCTACTTTATCCATGCTTCCGCCTTAAGTTGTTTTGGCTCTCCAATAAACTCCGGTGGTCCCAGCTCCTTGAACTATTTAGCGGTGACCGTCCGAGAGGTTCCAGTGTTTCCACCTACATTTTAGACAGGAGCCGCTCTCGCCTGATGTTGCATGAATTGCATAAAGCCTCTGAACAATTAATCATTCATCATTTGGTCCGTGTTGTTGTTTGCATGAGGCTTGTCGCCTTCCTGATGCACATTATCCTGATTATTGATATGTGGAGACTCAACGGTGTCTTGTGCTACATTGCTATTCTCAACATTCTCGGATGTCATTTTCAAATGCTGCCTCAAAACAAAGGTTAATTAACATATAACATATTATCCCTATACTTTGACCGACCAATTAAATACCAAATAAACTTAGGTAGGTCTTACTAGCGAAGGAATTCCCCGTCTCTCCCCTCCTAGTTCTAGTCTCACATCTTAGCCAGGGATAATATCCCTAAGCTTTGATACCAACTGTGACGACCCCAAAATTAGGTATACATCACCCATCTTGAGTCGCCAGATATATGGTACAGAATTTAAATACAACTTAATAATACAACTGTCGTGTACAATACGACAAAACATAAACTGTGAGTTTGAATACAAATATTGTCTACTAGAGAATATACAAACTCAAAAGAAGTCCTCATTACAATTATTATCACACTATTTCACAGAATAGTGAGGACTATTAATGCACCATCTAGGACCATCACTCCGTTCCCCGACTCGTTCCAGCTATATTCTCATTTCCTGATGAGAACAGTGAAAGAAAGGGTGAGCTCAACTAGCCCAGTAAGAAATATTATGACTATGATAATGCAGAATAAATTATCATTAGCCTTAAACAATGTTAAATTGATACAATAAAACAAACATCAAGTTTAACTGCAGCGGAACAAGCAATCCATTAAAAGAGTCATGTAGATAATAAAATCTATTATCTTTTATGATTTAAAAGGTTTTTCATCACTTTTATCGATGGGACTCAGCTTAATAAATAATCCACATCATCGAATCACACATGCACTACGGCCAAGGATATTCTTTAGTATCACGACCACAATTATCCATGCACTACGGGCCAAGAATATTTATGTATTCATTAATGTTCTTGATCATGCCAACAACTGTCCATCAATGCACTACGGGCCAATGAGGATTTTTACCACATCATTTGTAACATTACGGTCATGATTACACCGAATAATCCCTGGTCATAATCATACCAAGTCCATCTATACACTACAGGCCACAGATGACTTTCAAAAAATATAAATACGAGGATGATGACAATGATATAAGAATTCAATAAAATAAGTTCAAGAATTAATTTGTCCAAGAACCAATAACGTCCAAATTGTCAACATGATACTGCTTCGTAGAGTAAATTCAAGAATGCTCAGAAGAATATTTCCATGAAAAGATACTGGATGAAGCGCAAATATCAAGGATATTCCACTAATTTCTTCTGGTATAGAGGTTAAAACTTTAACCAACTAAGTATAATAAGAATGAAATAACAAAAGAAATCACCATGCATGCGGTACTTCTCATAGACATGTTATTCAAACAGAATACTAAATAACAAAACTAGGTCAGGCGAAATTCGCACCAAAAGGATGTTCCAACAGAATAATAAATAATGGAATAACAACAGAAATCACCATGCATGCGGTACTTCGAATAGACAAGTTATTCCAACAGAATACTAATAAGTATGGAATCAGGTCCGGCGTAAAGCGCACAGACAGGATATTCCAACAGAATAATAATAAAGACAAAACCAGGTTCGGCGTAAAACGCACAGACATGATATTCCAACAGAATAATAAAGACGTCCGGCGTAAAACGTACAGACATGATATTCCAACAGAATAGTTAAGACGGAATAATAAAAGAATGTCACCAAGTATAGGGTAGCCTGCGTATACAGGTTATTCCAACAGAATAATAAAGAATGGAATAACATAAATTCTCTTAATAAATACAAAAGAATAACACCCTTACGAGTACAACAAATAATATTCACTACCTTAAGAAGAAGAGTACTGGATATATAAGTAGTGAAGTAGCAGAATACTTTCTTCTTTTTCTCTATAGTTTATCTCTCTAGAGTTTCAGTGAATTCGTAAGAAAATTATGAAGGAATGAGCTTCTATTTATAGAAAAATGGACTGCATAGTAACTAACTCATGAACGGTACAGACTGATTTACTTTAATCTGACGGTCCATATTTAAAGAAAAATCTTTTAAATAAAATATAATATATTCTATTTATAATCTAATAAAACGAATAACTTTTATAAAAGATTTTACTATGAAAACATTATGCAGGCACTATGCAAACACAATACATAATAAAAGATAATATATTCTAATTATTATCTAATAAAACAGATAACTTTATAAAAATAGTCTGTTTTATATAAAAAGATTTTACTATGCAAAATACTATGCAGACACTATGCATCACTATGCATAATAGAATATAATATATTCTATTTATAGAATAACTTTATAAAAGTATTCTGTTTTTTATAAAAAGATTTTCTGTATTATTACATTAATAATACCAACAAAACTGAGTGACTTATCATGTAAGCATCAATAATTAATACCGTGTGCTACTATGCAACGCGTATTACCGTACTTTTAACACCGGGTGTTTCAACAGTTAACAGTAAAACTTCCGCCGTTATTTTCATAAAGTATTTTTGTCGTTTTTTCAATCCGACAATAATTTCGTTGTGGGGTCCCCCAATGATTGTGCCATTGTACGAATATTCCCCTACCAATCGAATATTATATAACAACTTGTGTACTTTGCAAAATTTATAAATATTACCCAAAACTATAACATTATATCAATTTCACTCCATAATATTTAAAAATAATATTTATAGAAAATTCTTTTTTTATTCAAAAGTTGGGGTTTTACAAACATAGTTTTTCACTTACGTACTTAAATCGAGAATGTTGGAGAAAATGACAAGTTTGAATAAATAATAAGAAAGTTATTATACGATAAAGAATACAAGTATAATATAATGTATTGTATAATTATAATATGAAGAATGATACAACGTATAATATAAATATTATACGAAGTATATACGGAAAGAATACGAGAATTATACGGTAAGAATACGTAAAGTAAAAGTTTGGTCAAACAAAGTCGAGATTAACTATTTGACTATTAGACTTGGACTATTGGCAAGCCCAAATGAATAATGAATAAGGCCCAATGGAAAATGTAATCAAAGCCCAACAATAATTAAATTCAAGCCCAAAGATAGGCCCGAATTGAATTAAACCTAAGCCCGAACCAAGAACCAAATTTGTGGGTCGAACCGTTGATCGAATAGGTGGGTAAAGTGGTTGAGGAAACCCATGAGGACCCCACCAACCCCATGTAGCCAACCAAAGTGACTCACCAAGCTTCCTTGAGAAACTTGGTGAATAGTAAGGAGGTTTAATGTAAATGAAAAAAATAACCTTGCTTTGGAATTTCTATAAAAGGAAAGCTAAGCTTCATTTGTTAGTTTACAAAAATCATCTAACACTTAGAGCAATACATATTAAGAGAGATATAAGAGTATTATAAGTGATCAAGGAGAAAAAGAAGCTAAGTAATCAAGAATACCAAGAACATCAAGAGGTATAACATTTAAACCCTTAATCTTCATCTCTTTAATTTGATTTTTGATAGAGAAGTGCTTATTGGTGGTTTATGTATGATACGATGATATAAGGAGGGATATTAGTGGACTTAAATCATTAATAACCATATATCAAGAGAAATAACAAAGAATGGTTAAGAACTTAATGAAGAAAAACATGAAAAACATAGAACATGTTGTTGATGGACAAGTTTAAAACCATTGTGTATAGGATTAGATTTTATATGCTTGGTTAAGATGCTAGATATTTAAATAATGGAATGATTCCATTTGGAATGGAGTAAAAATCTCGTATAATGATGTTATGACAGAATTTATAAGAAAAGACGTTAATCGTTGAAATCGTAGTTAACTATAAATTTTGAACGAAAATGAAATGTTAATATCGAACCTAGAAAGATAGGGTTTCATGAACATATTGAAGAATATGAAATTTATGAGTCATAGACTCAAGAACTGACGAATTCGGACATTGGATGGACGAATTACAAATGAACGAGCGAAGAACACTTAAGAACAAAGAAAGAACGAATAATAAATATTTAATCAAGTGAAATCCATGTTAACAGATTCTAAAAATTATTATGTAAGGGAAAAAAATAACGAAAAAATTAGCTTTTGAACGAATAAATTATGCGTTATAATGAACAAATTATAAATTTCGGAAGGAAGCGATGTGAAATTTTCCCAACACTTAAAAAATAAATTTCAAAGAAAATGGGTAGGCACTGCAGTGCCTGTTATGTGGGACCCCAGATTTTATAAATAAAGATTTAAATTTCTCGAAATATTTTATTTGAATATTATGGAAAGAATTTGATATAATGTTATAGTTGTGGGTAATATTTACAAATTTTGCAAAGTATGCAAGTTGTCATATTATATTCGATTGGTCAGGAAATATTCTTTTTTGTCAGGGAATATCCGTATGACGGTACAATCATTGGTGGACCCCACTACAGAATCATTGTCGGACTGAGAAAACGACAAAAATATTTTATTAAAAATAACGGCAAAAGTTTTATCATTAATATTGTTGAACTACTCGGTAGTAAAAGTACAGTAATATGCGTGATTGCATAGTAGCACATAGTATTCATTATTGATGCTTATGTGATAAGTCACTAAGTTTTGTTTTATTGGTATTATTATTTAAATAAAACAGAAAAGCTTTTTATATTAAACAGAATACTTTTATAAAGTTATTCGTTTTATTCGGCTAATAGTAAAATCTTTTTATATAAAACAAAATACTTTTATAAAGTTATCTATTTTATTAGACAATAATTAGAATATATTATGTATTATTATGCATAGTGTTTGCATAGTGTTTGCATAGTGCCTGCATAGTTAAATATTTTATAAAGTTATTCGTTTTATTAGATTATAAATAGAATATATTATATTTTATTTAAAAGATTTTGCTTTAAATACGGACCGTCAGATTAAAGTAAATCAATCTAGACCGTTCATGAGTTAGTTACTATGCAATCCATTTTTCTATAAATAGAAGCTCTTTCCTTTATTATTTCTTACGAATTCACTGAAACTCTAGAGAGATAAACTATAAAGAGAAAGAAGAAAAGTATTTTGCTACTTCACTACTCATATATCCAGTACTCTTCTTCTTAAGGTAGGAAATATTATTTGTTGTACTCGTAGGGAGTATTATTTCTTTTGTATTCATGAATAGAACTTCTGTTATTCCATTCTTTATTATTCTGTTGGAATAACCTGTATACGCGGTCTACCCTATACTTGGTGAAATTCTTCTGTTATTCCATTCTTTATTATTCTATTGGAATATCCTGTCTGTGCGTTTTACGCCGGACCTCTTATTATTCTGTTGGAATGTCCTGTCTGTGCGTTTTACGTCGGACCTAGTTCCATTATTTATTATTTTGTCGGAATATCTTGTCTGTGCGTTTACGCCGGACCTAGTTCCATTATTTATTATTTTGTCAGAATATCTTGTCTATCGCACGCATGGTGAATCCTTATGTTATTCCAATCTTTATTATTCTGTTGGATTAACCTGTCTAAGAGGATTACCACATGCATGGTGAATGATCCTTTGTATTCATTCATTATTAAATTATGGAAATGATCTGTCTACGTGGATTACCGCATGGCGGGCGAAAATCCATTTGCAGTTTCATATATTCTATTATACTCAGTTGGTTAAAGTTTTGACTTC
The DNA here is from genome assembly GCA_020205505.1 of Panax japonicus. Lineage (NCBI taxonomy): Eukaryota > Viridiplantae > Streptophyta > Magnoliopsida > Apiales > Araliaceae > Panax > Panax japonicus. The sequence goes on from JAINUV010001451.1 coordinate 109,494, forward strand.
TATACTCTATGAAATTAGTGGAATATCCTTAATATTTGCGCTTCATCTAGTATCTTTTCATGAAAATATTCTTCTGAGCATTCTTGAATTTTACTCTATAAAGAAGTATCATGTTGACAATTTGGACGTTATTAGTTCCTGGATAAATTAATTCTTGAACTTGTTTTATTGAATACTTATATCATTGTCATCATCCACATGTTTATATTATGTTGAAAGTCATCTGTGGCCTGTAGTGCATAGATGGACTTGGTATGATTATGACCAGAGATTATTAGGTATAATCATAACCGTAATGTTACAAATGATGTGAAAAAAGTCCTCATTGGCCCGTAATGCATTGATGGACAGTTTTTGGTATGTTTGTGGCTAAGGATTCTCTTTGGCCGTAGTGCAAAGATGAATTATTTTATGGTATGATCAGGACCGTTGATGAAAACATGATTATCTTAAGCCGTAGTGCATGGATAATTCGTGGTCATGATACTAAAGAATATCCTTGGCTGTAGTGCAGGGATGATTTGATGATGTGGATTATTTATTAAGCTGAGTCTCAGCGATAAAAGTGATGAAAAACCTTTTAAATCATAGAAGATAGTAGATTTTATTCTCTACTTGACTCTTCTAATGGATTGCTTATTTCGCTGCAGTTAAACTTGATGTTTGTTATATTATATCAGTTTCACATTGTTGAAGGCTAATGATAATTAATTCTACATTATCTTAGTCATAATATTTCTTACTGGGCTAGTTGAGCTCACCCTTTCTTTCACTGTTCTCTTCAAGAAATGAGAACGTAGCTGGGACTAGTCGGGGAACAGAGTGATGATCCTAGATGGTGCATTAGTAGTCCTCACTATTCTGTGAAATAGTGTGATAATAATTGTAATGAGGACTCCTTTTGAGTTTGTATAATCTCTAGTAGACAATATTGTATTCAAACTCACAGTTTATGTTTTGTTGTATTGTACACGACAGTTGTATTATTAAGTTGTATTTGAATTTTGTACCATGTATCTGGCGACTCAAGATGGGTGATGTATACCTAATTTTAGGGATATGATCCCTGGCTGAGATGTGAGACAAGAACTAGGAGGGGAGAGACGGGGAATTCCTTCTCTAGTATGACCTACCTAAGTTTATTTGATATTTAATTCGTCGGCCAAAGTATAGGGATAATATGTTATATGTTAATTAACCTTTATTTTATGGCAGTATCTTAAAATGACATCCGAGAATGTTGACATCCGAGAGTTTTGAAACCGAAGATACATCAATATCTTATTTCTCATAAACTGTGTTTGTACTCAGATGTTGTAAATAGGGCTCAGTTATTGGAGCGTGGTAACGAGTTAACGCAACCAAGAGAAAGCAGCCGGCAGTATGAAAATATCAGTGGTATCAGTCATTGAAACGGTGACAACAAATGTGAAGGGAATCAACATGCCAGAAATGGTAACCACTTCGGTGGTAATCATGACCAAGATAGTAAAAATGAACATTTCAAGAAAAGGAGATTCAACAATGATGGAAGGATGTCAGCACCAACATCCGTTGTTAAGGAAGGAGAACGACCACCTATCATATGCTTCAAATGCGGAGGGGAGGGACACATTAGTCCAAACTGCGCGATGCCGTCCAAATCATGCTATAATTGTGGAAGAGAAGGTCACTTAGCCCGTTTTGTCGTTCACCGAAGACAAGTTCAGCTAGGATGGAGGCACAAAAGGATGTCTCAGACAAGCCAAAGCTGGTAGTTTAAGAGAGAGCATTTTGTTCGTGACGAGGAACCTGAATAAAATTATCACGGGTATGTTAGTCATAAACTCTTGCGAAGTCTACACCGTGTTAGATACCAGTTCAACTCACTCTTTTATTTCACCTAGTTGTGCTCAATGTTTGAAGTTAACTCCGGAGAAGTTAGACTTTGATATATATGTTTAAACTCAGTTGGGAGAAACCTTCGTTACCTCCACTATTTATAAATCTTGTTCAACTTAACACTTTCACGTTACCTGTCGATCTTATGTGTTTGAAAATACTCGCCTTTGATGTGATTTTTGGAAACAATTGGTTAATTACTCATCATGTTTTTCGTAAGGTTGTTAGCTTTCATATTCCTAACCAACCTGTTATGCGAATTCAAGAAACCTAACCACTAAAGTCAATCATTATCATATCAAGCCATAAGTAAAGAGCCCCGGTCCTTTCGTTGTTGACTTTCTTGTGTGGAATGCATCGAAGCAAGGCTTTTTGTTGGCGATGTCGTGAAAGACGATGACAAGTTGATAGGTATCAATGTGACGTACTATCCAAGTCTTGGATGAGGGTCACAGTTTGAATGATATTTCTATTGTTAATAAATTTCTTGACGTATTCTTGTAGACTTCTTAGCCTACCCCTAGAGCGTGAAATCAAATTTTGTATTGACCCTAGTACAAAATCCATTTCTTAAACCCTCAAATATTTCTTCAACTAAAATGAACGTATCATGCGCCAAAGACGTTGACTCGAGTTGTTGAAGATTATGATCGTACCATTCAATATCATCGTGGAAGTATGAATGTGGTAGATGATGCGTTGAGTAGAAGATCGTATGCAGTAACAAGTGCGAATATACGAACCCACGTGAAGATAACGACTATGCGATTAGAATCGACTTTAATCGAGAAAGTTAAAGTCGCTTAAGCTACATACTCAGAGCTAATGAATGTGAAGAAGAAGGTTTAAGAGGGCGTTATTCTAGAAGCAAGAATCGACGAAGAGAGGAAATCTCAACCCTCGATTTATTTGACCCATTTGAAATCCTTGATCGAGTAGTAACTATGGCCTATAGACTCGTTTTACTGCCAAGTATGTCGCGTGTTCATAATATTTTTAACATATCGATGTTACGTAAATATGTGGACGACCCGAACCACATTATTAATATAGAACCGGATGAGATAGCAAAAGATTTAACGTATGAGGAGACACGTGTTAACATCTTGGATATGAAGGATCATATTCGACGCTCAAATGTTATACCTCAAGAGTTAGAATTTGAAGTGAAGTCAATGTATCCTCACCTGTTCGGCATACCAGGTACGTACGTAAATTTTGAGGGCGAAATTCCATAAGGAGGTGAGATTGTGAGACCCCGAATTTTATAAATAAAGATTTAAATTTCTCGAAATATTTTTTTTGAATATTATGTAATGAATTTGATATAATGTTATAGTTGTGCGTAATATTTACAAATTTTGCAAAGTATGCAAGTTGTCATATTATATTCGATTGTTCTGGAAATATTCTTTTTGTCAGGGAATATCAGTACGACGATACAATCATTGGTGGACCCCATAACAGAATTATTGTCGGATTGAGAAAACGACAAAAATATTTTATTAAAAATAACGGCGGAAGTTTTACCATTAATATTGTTGAACTACTCGGTATTAAAAGTACAGTAATACGCGTGATTTCATAGTAGTACACGGTATTGATTTTGATGCTTATGTGATAAGTCACTCAGTTTTATTTTATTGGTATTATTATTGTAATAAAACAGAAAAGCTTTTTATATAAAACAAAATACTTTTATAAAGTTATTCATTTTATTAGGCTAATAGTAATTTTTTTTTATAAAAACAGAATACTTTTATAAAGTTATCTGTTTTATCAGACAATAATTAGAATATATTATGTTTTATTATGCATAGTGTTTGCATAGTATTTGCATAGTGCTTGCATAGTGTTTGCATAGTAAAATCTTTTATAAAGTTATTCCTTTTATTAGATTATAAATAGAATATATTATATTTTATTTAAAAGTTTTTACTTTAAATATAGACCGTCAGATTTAAGTAAATCAATCTGGACAGTTTATGAGTTAGTTACTATGCAGTCCATTTTTATATTAATAGAAGCTCATTCCTTCATTATTTCTTACGAATTCACTGAAACTCTAGAGAGATAAACTATAGAGAGAAAGAAGAAAAGTATTCTGCTACTTCACTACTCATATATCCAGTACTCTTTGTGACAACCCGAGAATTTAGACAATTTATTTAAATCAATATTGATTGATTTAAGGTCAAATAATTGACCTAGACAGAAAATAAGTGTATGCATTTGATATTATTGGGATGAAATTTTGAGGATTTCAAAATTCTGTGAAGGTTTTAGGTGAATTATTCAAGATTAAGGATTTTGTGAATATGTTCTGTGTATATGGTTAGGTATGTGTTCAGAATGTGGTTACGGGTCAAGGGTTGACCAGACAAATTATATATGTGTCAAACCCTAATCATATATTAAGAACGTCAACGTTCTGTTAGAAAAAAAAACCCTAGCAATGGATAAGAAATCGTAGAAATTGGTTCTGAAACCCTATGTTCAGTTTCGAGAATTCAAAACCCTAATTTGGGAAATCAAATGCTAAATATAATGGCTTAAGTATTTTTGATTATATATTAGGGATAACCCTAATTGCTAAATTAGAAACCCTTGTGTTTTGTATAAAACCCTAAGGGATTAAAAGTTGTGTGTAATGAATATGAGTATTATGTGATGGTTTATATTTGTTATTAATATAAACAAATAAAAGAATTAAATTATGCAACCTAATATATATGTATTGGGTGTGATAATTAAATAACTTGAGAGGTTATGATATGGTAGAATATTAGTATGTAAATATATTCTAATTCTAAGAAATTTATTAATTTTATAACCTAATTATAGTATGTCTAATTGGGTTAAGAAATTAAGGGTACATGAACAAGGGTCTAATTTATAATTGAGGAAATTAAAACCTTAATTAAATAAGTTAGGGTAGGATAGAATAAAAAGTGTTGGACTATGGTTATTTACATGATACAAATAATTATTTAAGGAGTCCAAATATTTTTATTAGAAAGCCCAAATGACTTAAGGGTTAAGCCTAAGTGGAGGCTCAATCAATAATATTAAAAAGCCCAAAACTTGATCAAGTATGGAGGGACTTTTTGGTCATTGGTTAAGTAAAATAAAAGGAATTAAATTAAATCAAAATGGGCTAAAAGAAGTGACATATGGCCGGGTAAGGTGGGAGAAAAAGGAGATAACATGTGAGGGTTGTTGTTAACTTGTTTTAGTGGATAAAGTGGTTCAACCACTCCCACCAACTACCACATGTGTCATTTCTTTAACAAATCTATCACATAATACTAAGCTTGCAAGCAATAAAATAAAACCAACATGTGGGTGCATAAGGGCCACATACAGAGTAAAATCTATCTTATCTCTTTTATTATTCTAACAATAACTAAAGAGAGAAAGGGAGAGAGAAGAGGAGAGTTTGACAGCCACAATGAGAAGAGGAAGGGAGTTTTTTTTGGTGATACATCAAAGCTCCATAATCAACTAAGAAGAAGAAGAAGGACTAGCAAGAAATCAAAGGTCTTCGGATAAGCTAAGTTATATTTCGTATCGGTAATCAATGGTTCAGGCAAGTTCTACTTAACTCTACTAAGAGTGTTTTATTCAGATATGCATATGGTTAATCATTGCTGATTGCTATGTAGAATTTTACTCTGTACATCTTGTATGTATAAGTCAGGTATGAAAGGCTGATCACCTTCATTTCCAGTTGGTCCAGATATATATTGTTCATGTTGAATACTTGTTCAGTCAAATGTTGTTCATGCTAATTCACAACTACATTGTGAAATTTTAGCTAGCTTATTATTCTAAATATTTCAATCATGATATATCCTTAAATTGTATTTAAACTTGCTGGGCAACTTTTATGCTCACCCTTGCTATATCATGATAAAACATTGCAGATAAAGACGAATGCTTCGGATACAAGGAAAGTTAAAGATAGTCCCAGCTTAGAGTTAATATGCGCGATTAGATTTGTAATAGTCTTGTATGATGATAATATCCTGTGTCAGATAAGTTATGAAATGTGTATAAGTTATGGTTACTCGACCATGGGGATAGTGTATAATGTTAAATGTATAAACAATTTATGTTTATATCTTCCGCAACAGTTATAGAAATAGTGAACCGGATCCGTGGTGATTCGGGACCCGGATTCGGGGGCGCTACAGTTGGTATCAAAGCTGTTGGTTATAAACCTAGGGTATAGTTACCTTGGACTAATAACCGCAGTGATTATGATAAGATCTAACTCACATAGAGTTAGTGCGTCGATAAGATTCAAAGACGAATCTTGGCGAGTTATAAGGATACAGAGTTCCCTAACTCTGATAATAAAGGTGAACAGTAGTGATGAATAGATAGAGTCTAAAAGACTAAAAGTACAGTGATAGGAGATCGTAAAACAATACAATCAAGTCATAGAATTGAATCGTAATATATACGATGAGATCACCCCGTGATCTGATAAGGTTATAGTATGGAGAATGATCAAGCGAATGATTTAAAAGTTACAGCAAGATGCTTTGTGTAAGTTGTACTATTAAATTGTACTATGAAAAACTCATGAAAGAGTTATGGATTATGAATACAGATTAAATGAAATTCGTGTTGAGAAGGGTGTTAAGATTAGGTGGGGATTTCAATTGAGGACTCATGTTGGCAGCTGAGTTGTATGATTCCTTGTATGGGCAGGGAATTTGTACTTGGTTTTAGAATCACTTAGCTTCCTGGTCGATGTAGTGGTTAGGTTGACCAATTCTTTGTATGGTCGGGGAATTGTCCGCTTAGCTTCCTATATTGATTAGTAGCCGAGTTGGTGTGAAAACCACTTAGTTTTTGGCACTGATAATCATTGAAATGTTGTGTCGCGCTATTGCTATATTCGTGTTAAGAGGGTGATTCCTTTCTCATGTGTATAACAAATAGATAGGTCATAAGTAGGGAATATAAGGTTAAGTACGAGTTCTTAAAACTCATACTTATGTGATATTCTTGACTCACAGTTATATGAAATATTTATGAACCCCTCAGCGAATGGACGCCAAAGGTCTGACTAGGGTAAGTTCTTAAACTCATATGATTGTGGAAAGTTATGAACTTATAAGTGTGGTTTGACGAACTGGGAATAGTTTTGTGTGAATGAAGTGTTATGGATTACAGGAACAGATAGATTGTTAAGTAAATGATTATTAGTGAAGGTTTTAGGTTTTCCTAAACTCCTAGCTATGCTAAACTTCGAAATTTTGACATCAAGCTAAATACGCACTATGTGCCTTTTAAAAAAAATGTAGACTCGTAACCATTTTTGAAACGGTTTAAAGTACAGTCTATGCTACTTATTTCAGCTAGACTCAAATGATTTGAAATATCAAAAAAAAATTGTTTTTAATTATCACTCATGTACCATGTATCCTGGTGCAGAGATGATAAAAATGTGATGGAGTTGTAAATACAGGAATACTTAGTGTGAATTTGACCTGAAGTCGTTGTTCCACTATTGTATGATGTGTTATGACAAAGTCATACAATGGCGGCATCCTCAAATGGACTGTTATTACAGTACGACATCATGACGTCATTCTCGAAAATGTTTTCACAAATTTTAATTTGCCAACGGGGTTTGGTTGCACCTAAATAATTCGATTGACTTGAATTATTGATATGTGTCTATGCTCTTTGATTTAGCTAGACTAATGTTATGAAAACTCTAAAGTGTTCATTGAAAGAATTTTCCCGAACCAAATTATTTTGGTGCGGAATCCTATGATAAGACTGAGGTGAACGATATTGTTTGGATAAATAATCCAATCTAGTAGCGTAAATAATCGCTAAAAACGATTAATATGTTATGCATGACGTAAGAGTACGATGGGCTAATCACCTAAAGTACTAGCAACGGTAGTTTACATTCTTTGTGATTGTAAACATACCAAGTAATGTTTTGTTTTGCGGTATGAATACCGTTAAAACTATGTGTTCATGGTCTATATGACCCCTCAACATAATTTTAAAACCTTTTACTCTTGTGAGTGATATATCGGTTAGCATGTGATATGCGTGATTGGTGTAAGGTGTAAGGTGAATTTCGGGGACGAAATTCTTATAAGGAGGGGTGAATGTGACAACCCGAGAATTTAAATAATTTATTAAAATCATAAATGATTGATTTAAGGTCAAATAATTGACCTAGACAGAAAATAAGTGTATGCGTTTGATATTATTGGGATGGAATTTTGAGGATTTCAAAATTCTGTGAAGGATTTAAGTGAATTATTCAAGATTAAGGATTTTGTGAATATGTTCTGTGTATATGGTTAGGTATGTGTTCAGAATGTGGTTAAGGGTCAAGGGTTGACCAGACAAATTATATATGTCTCAAACCCTAATCATATATTAAGAACGTCAACGTTCTGTTAGAAATAAAAACCCTAGCAATGGATAAGAAATCGTAGAAATCGGTTCTGAAACCCTATGTTCAGTTTCGAGAATTTAAAACCCTAATTTGGGAAATCAAAGGCTAAATATAATGGCTTAAGTATTTTTGATTATATATTAGGGATAACCCTAATTGCTAAATTAGAAACCCTAGTGTTTTGTATAAAACCCTAAGGGATTAAAAGTTGTGTGTGTAATGAATATGAGTATTATGTGATGGTTTATATTTGTTATTAATATAAACAAATAAAAGAATTAAGTTATACAACCTAATATATATGTATTGGGTGTGATAATTAAATAACCTAAGAGGTTATGATATGGTAGAATATTAGTATGTAACTATATTTTAATTCTAAGAAATTTATTAATTTTATAACCTAATTATATTATATCTAATTGGGTTAAGAAATTAAGGGTACATGAACAAGGATCTAATTTATAATTGAGGAAATAAAAACCTTAATTAAATAAGTTAGGGTAGGATAAAATAAAAAGTGTTGGACTATGGTTATTTACATGATACAAATAATTATTTAGGGAGTCCAAATATTTTTATTAGAAAGCCTAAATGACTTAAGGGTTAAGCCTAAGTGGAGGCCCAATCAATAATATTAAAAAGCCCAAAACTTGATCCAAGTATGGAGGGACTTTTTGGTCATTGGTTAAGTAAAATAAAAGCAATTAAATTAAATCAAAATGGGCTAAAAGAAGTGACATATGGCCGGGTAAGGTGGGAGAAAAAGGAGATAACATGTGAGGGTTGTTGATAACTTGTTTTAGTGGATAAAGTGGTTCAACCACTCCCACCAACTACCACATGTGTCATTTCCTTAACAAATCTATCACATATTACTAAGCTTGCAAGAAATAAAATAAAACCAACATGTGGGTGCATAAGGGCCACATTGGCCGGTTTATGTAGGAGGAAAATGAGGGTGATTATAGATATTTGTTATATAACTATATCTAATGAAAATATATTTTATCTCTTTTATTATTCTAACAATAACTAAAGAGAGAAAGGGAGAGAGAAAGGGAGAGAGAAGAGGAGAGTTCGACATCCACAATGAGAAGAGGGAGGGGAGTTTTTTTTTGGTGATACATCAAAGCTCCATAATCAACTAAGAAGAAGAAGAAGGACTAGCAAGAAATCAAAGGTCTTCAGATAAGCTAAGTTATATTTTGTATCTGTAATCAACGGTTCAGGCAAGTTCTACTTAACTCTACTAAGAGTATTTTATTCAGATATGCATATGATTAATCATTGCTGATTGCTATGTAGAATTTTACTCTGTACATCTTGTATGTATAAGTCAGGTATGAAAGGCTGATCACCTTCATTTCCAGTTGGTCCAGATATATATTGTTCATGTTGAATACTTGTTCAGTCAAATGTTGTTCATGCTAATTCACAACTACATTGTGAAATTTTAGCCAGCTTATTATTCTAAATCTTTCAATCATGATATATCCTTAAATTGTATTTAAACTTGCTGGGCAACTTTCATGCTCACCCTTGCTATATCATGATAAAACATTGCAGATAAAGACGAATGCTTCGGATACAAAGAAAGTTAAAGACAGTCCTAGCTTAGAGTTAATATGCGCGATTAGATTTGTAATAGTCTTGTATGATGATAATATCTTGTGTCAGATAAGTTATGAAATGTGTACAAGTTATGGTTATTCGACCTTGGGGATAGTGTATAATGTTTAATGTATAAACAATTTATGTTTATATCTTCCGCAACAGTTATAGAAATAGCGAACCGGATCCGCGGTGATTCGGGACCCGGATTCGGGGGCGCTACACTCTTCTTCTTAAGGTAGTGAATATTATTTGTTGTACTCGTAGGGAGTATTATTTCTTTTGTATTCATGTAGAGAACTTCTATTATTCCATTCTTTATTATTCTGTTGGAAAAACCAATTTATGTGGTCTACCCTATACTTGGAGAAATTCTTCTGTTATTCCATTCTTTATTATTTTATTGGAATATCCTGTTTGTGCGTTTTACACCAGACTTGGTTCCATTCTTTATTATTATGTTGGAATATCCTGTCTGTGCGTTTTAAGCCGGACCTGGTTCCATTATTTATTATTCTGTCATAATATTCTGTCTGTGTGTTTACACCGGACCTGGTTCCATTATTTATTATTCTGTTAGGGATAAACCTGACTGTACAGTCTATCGCACGCATGGTGAATTCTCATGTTATTCCATTCTTTATTATTTTGTTGGAATAACCTGTCTATGTTGATTACCACATGAATGGTGAATGATCCTTCGTATTCATTCATTATTAAATTGTGAAAATGGTCTGTCTACGTGGATTATCGTATGGCGGGCGAAAATCCATTTGCAGTTTCATATATTCTATTATACTCAGTTGGTTAAAGTTTTGACTTCTATACTCCATGAAATTAGTGGAATATCCTTGATATTTGCGCTTCATCCAGTATCTTCTCATGGAAATATTCTTCTGAGCATTCTTGAATTTTACTCTATAAATAAGTATCATGTTGACAATTTGGACGTTATTAGTTCCTAAATAAATTAATTCTTCAACTTGTTTTATTGAATTCTTATATCATTGTCATCATCCTCATTTTTATATTATGTTGAAAGTTTTATTTGGCCTGTAGGGCATAGATGGACTTGTTATGATTATGATCAGGTATTATTCGGTATGATCATATCCGTAATGTTACAAATGATGTGAAACAAGTCCTCATTGGCCCGTAGTGCATTGATGGACAGTTTATGGTATGATTACGGCTATGGATTCTCTTTGGCCGTAGTGCAAAGATAAATTGTTTTATGGCATGATCAGGACAGTTGATGAAAATATGATTATCTTAAGCCGTAGTGCATGGATAATTCGTGGTCGTGATACTAAAGAATATCCTTGGCTGTAGTGCAGGGATGATTTGATGATGTGGATTATTTATTAAGCTGAGTCTCAGCGATAAAAATGATGAAAAACCTTTTAAATCATAGAAGATAGTAGATTTTATTCTCTACTTGACTCTACTAATGGATTGCTTATTTCGCTGCAGTTAAACTTGATGTTTGTTATATTGTATCACTTTAACATTGTTGAAGGCTAATGATAATTTATTATGCATTATCTTAGTCATAATATTTCTTACTGGGCTAGTTGAGATCTCCCTTTCTTTCACTATTATCTTCAGGAAATGAGAACGTAGCTGGGACTAGTCGAGGAATAGAGTGATGATCCTAGATGGTGCATTAGTAGTCCTCACTATTCTGTGAAATAGTGTGACAATAATTGTAATGAGGACTCCTTTTGAGTTTGTATATACTCTCTAGTAGACAATATTGTATTCAAACTCACAGTTTATGTTTTGTCGTATTGTACACGACAATTGTATTATTAAGTTGTATTTAAATTCTGTACCATGTATCTGGCGACTCAAGATGGGTGATGTATACCTAATTTTGGGGGTGTCACATGTTAGGCTTTGAGGAGTGGCGCTGCAGCGCCAGGACGAAGCCAACATACTGTTAATATGCGTTGTAGCGCAACAATTAACAAAGGGCACAACGTCGTAGCGCTGGGCCAGAGCAAAAGTTAGAGAAGAATGTTTATGAATATAAAAGAAAAGAGAACGATTATGGTTGATTAATGAACCTTAATTAAACTAAAAATAACATCTTAAATGATGATTACAACCTCAAGTTTAACAATTAAAAGTTAACGAAAAGGTATGAAAATGTAAACGTAAAGTAGGTTTTGCTATACGGGACCCTGTATTCGATATATACGGGACACTGTATTCGATATATACGGGAAACCATATTCGCATTAAATAAATATTTGAGATTACATAGGTTGTAATTACTTAAACATTAAACAAATATGGTAACTTATAATAATAAAATGTTATAAATCTGTGATGAACGTTAAATAACCTAACGAATGTTATTAATTTAACAATTCATATATTTTATATTGAGAATGAGAAGATATGTTAATAACAATACGTATTGATTGTTATGTGAGTTAATTTGGCATGCTATGTGATTATATGATGTAGAACATATACAGACCAAAAGAAAAGTGAATTAACGCTACTTGAGGCAAGTTTTCTAAACCATTGTCTATACTCTGCGCTAGACAAGCTTTGTGATTTATGTATGATATGCATGAATTGTTTAAAGAAAGAGTTGATGCCATTTGCTTCGACTAGATACGATTTAAATTATTTTGTGGACTTCATTACAATCTTTCAAAATATTACTGATGTTTTTATCCTATGCCAATTACTTTGGTACAGATTCAAAGGTAAGTTTGAATATGAATAAACATTGATTTTTAGTTGTAAATCGACTGGCATGTGAGTTTGTCAAAACTTAAACGAAAATACGTTTAATGGAGTAGTGTTGTACAATATATAATACTATAGGCTGATCACCTAGACGTGTTCATAAGAAATATTTGACTTATAAACTTAGTTCCAGGTTGTCCTTTTTAAAGGAATAAAGAATATAATGTTCATGGTCTTTGACTAAAACTTAGAATTTAACTGGTGTTTATCATCGTTAAATGTTTTAAAGGAAAGAGAAGTGATATTTTGATTATTCATAGTACTTCATAACTATTTGTTCAGTTATAAAAGATAAATCATATGATTCTTGATCTTGTTTTGTCCACATAAATGTTAAACTTGTTGAGTTTTTTATGATCATTCTTGCTTGAATTATATGGTTACAACTAAGAATAAACGGATCGAATGATCCAGTAAGGACAAAGGAAAGGTTAAAGAGGATAAGTATTAATCCTGTAATAGAATAATATTACTTTTGTAATGAATTATTACTATGACAAACGAACGAATGTATTGGTTAATAAAGAACTTGGGAAGAGATTTATTATTATGTAATATTTAGTAAACATGTGCATGTCAATGACGTCTTTCAATTGAATGTATGTGAACTAGTAGCACCGTGTAGCACCATCTATCGGGTTGGAAGATTTTCGGATTGAGGGGCGTCAAAGATTGGTATCAAAGTCGTAGGTTATAAAACTTAAGGGGAGACAACCTTAGGCTATAACCTTAAGAAAAATTGGAGAAGATAGAAATAAATAAACTCAAGTCGAGTTCTTAAGTGATGAATTGAGGAAATTCATTACAAGAGGAATTAAAAGAGAAAATTAACCTTAAACAAATTAAATGTGATATGTGATTATAATATTTTGATGTTATGTACTAATCAGGATATTGAGTTTTATTGTAGATGTCAAGAGATAACTCTATGTAGGGATATACATATTATTAGCGAGGAATCTGTGAACATAATAGAGCTAATACTGATGCCGATAGCAGAGGTACCTATAATAGTTGTGGAGGAGACTGATCCGGAGGAGGAGTTTCCGAGGAGGAAGTGGAGGTGGCACTATTTAATACAGTTATACCTACGAAGGAGATGACATCGATAGAGTCAATGAAAACATTGTTCATTTTGGTGTTAGATAGAAATATTCAGTTGAGCAAGGAAGTGCGCGATCTATAAGAGGAAGTTCATGATGTCCAGAAAGATATGGAAGACATGGAGACCTTCTGCGAGGTTGAGAATGGCGAGAAGGTTTTGGCTAAGGATAAGGTTCAAGAGCTAAAATGGGAGGCTCTGTAACTCAGGGAAGAGCTACAGAACAAGAAGTAGAAGATAGCACGTATATCTTACATCCATAGGAGTGCTCATGAGGATGACCAACGACAAATTGCTAGGTATCCAGTGGAGGCTGGGTAAACTAGCCACACCACTAGCAGAGATGTGGCAGTTATCTTTGCAGATAAGAAGTATACCAATGCCGTTAGGCAGGTGTAGTCTATTGTAGGAACTAGAGCTTGTATAGATATGTAAATATTGTGTATCTATGTAGTGACATAAAACCATCTTTTGTATAATTAAAGGGTAGTCTTTTGTAATTCCCATCTTTTATAAATCAATCGCGAGAAAATAATGTAAATAGTTGAACCTATGTAATGACGAATGTTGTAGTATTATACTACAAGAAAGAAAGCATTTTAATATAAGGAAGTTTATTAAAGATGTTTTGCAATGAGTTTAAGTTATTATTGATTATTGAATAATTATCAACTAAAAGGGATAAATAATAATGAAATTTTATTTATTTAAAAAGAAAAATACCGCCAAGAAGAAGACAACGAAACCAGGAAGCGGAATCTCGTAATGAGAACTAAAAAGAAGGAGGACCAGTTAACCCAATATAGGAGTTTTTTAATTTATTAAAAGCTACATTTAATAGAATTGGGGCGAACAAACCCATTAATCCTGCGGTAGTACGTGCGACTAGGTTTAAGGATTTTAAGAGTGTAGGTCCGCCTGAGTTCAAAGGAACTACATGCCCAATAGAAGCCTAAACTTGGGTGAATAAAATAGATAAGGCATTTGTGATTTCAAATATCAGAGAGGAGCAAAAGACCTCTTTTGTTATCTATATGATGAAGGGAGACGCCATTTTCTGGTGGGAGGCAAACCAGGGTAAGACTAAAGCGAAACTTATTACATGGATGTGGTTCAAGGAGATTTTCTTTGAGAACTACTTCCCCACAACTATGCAGAGTAGGATGGAGATGGAGTAACTAGAACTGATGCAGGGGGACATATCTATTCCTTATTATACTTCCAAGTTCAATGAACTAACAAGATTCTCTCCACATTAGGTGGATACTGAGGTGAGGAAGGCACGAAGATTCGAGTAGGGCTTGAAACCCTGGATCTATAGCCGGATATCAGTGTTCCAAAGTAATTCCTTTGGAAGCATTATGTGAAGGCTATTATAGTGGAGGGTGAAAACAAGTCTTTAAGCCAATACCACATAGAGAAGAAGAATAAGAGTAAAGGTGACGACGGAGTCAAGACAGAGGGAGCCAGCGGGAGTTGCAATGGATAGAAGAGGAATGGATTTAACTCTAGGAATACCTGAGTGAAAAAAGGAGATCATAAGAGGAGGATTGAGGCTTGTAAGAACTGTGGGATGGCTCATTTAGGTGTCTATCTCAAGGGTAAAGCAGTTGCTGTAACTGTGAGGAGAAAGGGCATATTTCACCTAACTGTTCGAGACTAAAGAAGAATCATGGAGTTTTCGTATGTGGGTCGACTGACCACATGGCGAAGAACTGTCCGAAGAAGGGGTCGGATAGTAATAAGGGAGCTAATAGTTGCAAGTTAACGATTAGTCGTCCTGCACCACCGAGTAGACCGACGGCCCGCACATTTAATATGACGGTCCAAGATATAGTTGCATCAGGAGATGTAGTTGTATGTATTATTCCAATCAACAATATAAATGTGTATATGTTGTTTGATTTGGGTGCTACTTGTTCTTTTATAGCATGTGAATTTGCTAAACGTTTAGGGTTACTCCGTGAAAGACTGCCAATACCTTTGAATATTAAGGTACCAAACGAAGAGATAATTCATGTTGAACATATTCATAGGATTTATTGGGTAGAAATAATAGGTAACAAATTATCGGTAGATCTAATACCGAAAAAGTTGGGAGAATTTGATGTAATTCTCGGGATGGATTGGTTGTTTAACCAGGGGGAAATTATAGATTGTTAAAAGAAAAGTATAAACCCTTGGACTTTGAAGCAACCCAAGGTAGTATATTATGGTAGTAAATCGTCGAGACGTTCTTGTTATCTTACCATGACACAAGCTAGGAAATTGTTGAAAAAAGTGATTATGTAGGTTATTTGTGTTATGTTGTTGATACTCATCGAGTAGGAGAAACATTGGAACATATACCTATAATAAAAGAATTCATGGATGTATTTCTGGATGAATTACCAAGTCTTCCATCTGATAGGGAGATCGAATTTGTAATAAACGTTACATTAGGAACGACACCAATTTCTAGGGCACCATATCGTATGACGCTAGTAGAGATGAAAGATTTGATGATTCAATTACAAGAACCGTTGGACAAGAAGTACATTCAACCTAGTGTCTCTCCGTGGAAGCACCAATATTGTTTATAAAAAAAAGATGGATCGTTGAGACTTTGTATTGACTATCGAGAGTTGAACAAGCTAACAATAAAGAATAAATACCCATTACTGTAGCAACCCCGAATCCAATTCCTAAATCACCTCGGATCCGGTATACTATTTCTATAACTATTTGCGGAAGATATAAACATAAATTTTTTATACAATACATTACACACCATTCCCCAAGGTCGAGTAACCTTAACTTATACACAATTCATAAAATATCTATTACACAACAATATTTATCAAAATAAACTATTACAAACTAGCCGCACATTTTATCCCAAGCTGAACTTGGCATTAAACTTTTCTTGTATCCGAACACGTTCGCCTTATCTTCAATGTTTTATCATGATATAGCAAGGGTGAGCATAAAAGTTGCCCAGCAAGTTTATGTACAACCATATAACGATATATCATGATTGAAGAGTATGAATAATAAGCTGGCTATAATTCATCAATATAATTGAGAACTAGCACGAACAAACTTTAGACTGAACAAGTTTTATACATGAACAAACATTTCTGAACCAACTGGTAATGAAGGTGATCAGCCTTTCATACCTGACTTATACATGCAAGATGTACAGAGTACAATTTTCATGGCAATCAACAATGATTAACCATAAGCTTGAATAAAACACTCTTATTAGAGTTATGTACAAAGAAACTTGCCTGAACCGTTGATTACCGCAACGCAATTTATAACGCTTTACCCGAACACCTAATATTAATAATATAGATCTGCAATATTAGAATAATATTATCACAATATAATACTGTTATTTTTATATCCACAGAATAACCTAAACACATTACCACATAAGCCTATCAGTCTATATAGCACATAAGACATAACATCAAGTCAAACTATTTCAGTCTGACTTGAAACCGACACAATTCTATCATCCCGACGGTTTAGTCGGACTTTTATCGAGTTTAAGTTCAATTAAACTCTGTCTAACCACTTACCTATTATTACAGATAATTTCTTATCAGACAATATTTTTCTTAGGCTCGTAATAATTTTCGGATAAATATTACCATTTATCAACATTTTTCAATCATTAAAATTGTATTTAAATTAATTAAATACCACATAATTCTTTAATCATTAATATTTATTTAATATAAAATATTAATGAAAATCATAACATAATATTATAATATAATTATAATACATCAAAGTATTTTTAATACCTTAAAATCATTTTTATAAGATTTTTAAACACTTAAATCCATTATTCGATAATTGATATTAATATTAAAATATTAATATTTTATGACAAAATATCAAAAGTTATATTTTATAACTTAAAATATTTTTATAACACTTAAATCATTTTTATATAATTTATAAAGCATTAATCCCATTTCTCCATAATTTAATTAATATAGTTATTAAATAAACTAATTATCGTTAATATTGATTAATTAATGAATTTCATCACAAAATATTAAAAGTCATCAAAAATAACTTAAAATATTTTCTTATACCATAAAATAATTTTTCATTAACTAAAACTATTTTTAAATCATTTATTTAATATTATAATTAAATAAATAAATACCATTTATGTTCCAAAAATAATAAATATTTTCGAAATAAACATAAAATAATTAAAAACTATTTTTCAGAATTTAAAATAATTTTTCAAAATTTATTTTGTAATTTTAATAATTAAAAACCAAATTTTTTATAATTTTTAATTAATTTTTTGTAATTTCCGAAATTAAGCGTCGTTAAAGGGGCCCTATAGCGAAAGAACCGTCGCTATAGGTGTTCTTGGTGTTCTTGAGCTGCCCAGAAAACGCATGTCAGACTTCGAGGTGCCTCGTTTGACCAGGTTTTATTCTATGTTCCTAATATTTTCTAGGCTGGATATTGTTTTAAGGTTGTAGTATTTATGTAATACTACCACTACATATCAAGTTCATGATCATCACATATCATAACAGAGAGATCAAAGCTCTCAAAAGTGTCGACAAACCTGTTCTTCAAATTCTGGGTTTTCTAGATTTGAAGAACAGCCTTAGGCTCCTTCTATTGATCCTTGTAACTTGCAGTTCAGGTTTTGATTATGAGATCTAATAGTTGTATCGTGTAGAAAACATGTCAGACTACAACTACATAGCATCATAACATAATAACATCATCACATGAGCAAGATCTGGCATGGTCAAACCATGTCAGAAAACTTGCTCTTTAACTTTCTGGGTTTTCCAGAAAGTTACCCAAAATAGATGGTCAAAGCTACTTTGACCGTGATTTTCCTCCACTCCAGTTATGATCTAAAGGATCTGGTGACTTTAACATGTAGTCTACATACCCGAATACAATATAACATCAACATCTTAGCCAAATGAGCAAATAATAGCAAGATCAAGAGCCTAAAAAACTTGTCAGAGTATTCTGGAAATCTGGGCTGCCCAGATTTTTAGTTTCCGTGAGTGGTCAACGATGTTTGACCGATCATAACATTTGATTTACACATGATCTGGACTTGATTCAAGTTCCAGATCACAGCCCTTACTACATACTATAAGTTTATAACTTAAAACACAACAAACAATTATTATCTAGAGATCTAGAAGCCCTAACATATGGCTGTCAGGCCCTATTTCAACATTTTTCCAGATTTCAAAAATCATCAAATCCGAGCGTCAAAATGATAAGGATCTAGGTTTTGACCACCCAGATCATCAAATGACACCCTCTAGCACATATCTATCCAACAAGTTACAATATTAACACAAAATTTAAGAATTTCTAGAATTAGGGTTTATACCTCTTTCTAACTTGATTTTTGATTTCTGATCCTTTGAATCTGTTCTTGGTAAGCTGGAATATGGTCATGGCTTATCTTATCAGTCTATATCAGTCTTGCTCCCGAATTTTTAGAGAGAGAAGGAATTTGGCAAGTATGTCAAGTAAAGTAAGAGACTTTCTCTTATTTTATTTGGTTTATGGATTTGATTCAATGCATGGAGCTGATATAGCTGCTGAGTATTGGACAACAAGTCATAAGCTAGGGCTAGGAGTGGTTGAACAACTCACCATAGGTCTAGATTTGCAAGAAATCTCCAATTATGCAATAAGGGTAAAATAGTCATTTAGCAATTAATTTTAATGGCATTTTGGACATTGGCTAAACCCTTAGGGTTTAGGGTTCGGCTGATTTAGGGTTTAGAGTTTAACCCTTTAGGGTTTAGGGTTTGACCCTTAAAAAATTTAGCAAATTAGTTTCTACCATTTTCCAAATTTAGATTTTCAAAAATAGAAATTTAATATTTCTAAATTATAATTAGGATTCTATAATATAATTAAGATTTCCTAATCATAATTTAAATCTTGCTAATTAGGATTATCATTTCATAATTACAATCGCTAATTAAGCAATTAGGGTCAAAATGGTCATTAGGGTTTATAAACCATTAATTAAGGTTTTTAATAGAAAAATAAATTTTCTAAATTAGAACTTAGATTTCCTAATTAGATTAGGGTTTCTAATAACTTGACAATTAGGATTTATATTTCCTAATTAACTTTGCTAATACAGCAATTAAATCCACCACTGTACAATTAGGGTTCAAAAATTGGACATTAGGGTTTTCAATTCCAAAATTTAGGGTTTCTAATAGAAAATAATTTTTTAAAATAGAAATTAAATATTCGTAATTAGATTAGGTTTTTCTAATTACTTAATCTTGAAAATTTGAATTAATATATCCTAATTAACATTAAAAGTATTAAATTAACACTTTCGTTTTCCCTAACTATAAAGTTAGGGTTTCAAATCCCGAAATTAGGGTTTTCTAATAATTAAGCTTTGCCCTAATTAATAGTATAATTAATACCACATGAGCATTATAATTATCCTTTCTATTCCCAGATTAGGGCTTCAATTTATCAGAATCTGTAACTAGGGTTTTCAGATCTGGTATTAGTGTTTTCAAATGTGAAATTACGGTTTTATAACCAACTTGTTAATATTAACCCTAATTAATCTTCTAATTATTTACACTTACCCCATTAACTTCTCGATTTAGGGTTTTATGCACCAAATTAGGGTTTTGGATTCTCGGAACAGAAATTAGGGTTTGCAGAATCGATTTCTAGGGTTTCTTGTCAGGCGTTAGGGTTTTCTAACTGAACGTTGATGTTCTTAATATATACTTAGGGTTTATCACAGATGTAATTTATATGGTCAACCCATGACCATTAACCACATTCTGAACACATACATAACCATTTTCACCGAACTTAATCACATAAATCCTTAATCCTGAATAATTCACCTATATCCTTCACAAAATTTTGAAATCATCAAAATTTCACCCTAATAATATCAAACGCATACACCTATTTACTGTCTAGGTCTATTATTTGACCTTAAATCAATCATTTAAGATTTTAATAAATTGTCCAAATTCTCGGGTTGTTACAATTATCCTGGATCGATGATCTATTTGATCAGTTGAAAGGGGCGAAGAATTTTTCTAAGATAGATTTGTAAACGGGGTATCATCAGTTGAAAGTAATGAAAGAGGATGTACCTAAGATTGCGTTCAGAACTCGTTATGGGAATTATGAGTTTCTGATAATGTCGTTTGGGTTGACGAATGCGCAAGCCGCATTCATGGATATGATGAACAGCGTGTTCAAACAATATTTGGACAAATTCATCGTAGTGTTTATTGATGATATTCTAGTCTATTTAAAGACTCTACAAGATTACGTTAAACATTTAGGATTAGTGTTGAAAACACTAAGGAATGAGAAGTTATATGAAAAATTCACTAAGTTTGAATTTTGCCTTAAAAGAGTGCAGTTTTTGGGACACATTATTGACAAAGACGGAATTTCAATAGATCTAACGAAGGTTGAGGTAGTGTTTATTTAGGAACAACCGATGACACCGATGGAGGTGCGGTTCTAGGGTTAGGGGGATACTATCTAAGATTTATCCATGATTTTTCTAAGATATCTACTTCATTGACAAATTTGACAAGGAAGACATTGAAGTACGCATGGACGAAGAAGTGTGAAGACAATTTTCAAGAACTGAAGAAAAGATTAAATGAAGCACCAGTGCTATCTTTACCAGATGATATGGGGAATTTTGTAGTTTATAGCGATGATTCGCATAGAGGACCGGGTTGCATGCTCAAGCAGCATGTCAAGGTCATTGCATACGCATTGCGGCAGTTAAATGATTATAAGAAAGGTTATCCTACTCATGACCTAAAATTGGCAGCATTGGTTTTTGCCTAAAAGATTCGGAGGCATTACTTATATGGGGAGAAATGTGAGATATACATATACCATAAAAGTCTTAAATATATCTTCACACAGAAGGACTTAAATATGAGACAAAGAAGATGTCTAAAGTTAATAAAGGATTATGATTGTGATATCATGTATCATCTAGGGAAGGCAAATGTAGTGGCCGATGCTTTAAGTAGAAAACGTTATCAAGGTTAACGGCTCAAAATGAGTTAATAACATAGAGGTGTAGAATGGAGTTAGAGGTGAGATTACTGAGTGAATCCGGAAAGAAATTGTTTACGGTGGAGACTCATACATCTATGGGGAGAGTCAAAGAAGTACAACTCAAAGATGATGAGCGTGAGCATATGTAGAAGAGACAAAGTACATTCTTGATAATGAGGGGTTATTAAGATTTGAAGGAAGAATTTGGGTTTCGTGTGAAATAATATTGAAAGAAGAAATATTACAAGAGGCCCATAGTTCAAGGTAATCAATTTATCCTGGTAGTACAAAGATGTATCAATATCTTCAATAGAACTTTTGGTGGCCAAACATGAAGAGGAGAATAGCAGAGTATGTGAGTAGGTGCTTAACATGTCAAAAAGTTAAGGTCGAACATCAATGACAAAGTGGCTTGTTACAATCATTGGAAATTCTGTAATGGAAGTGGGAGCATATCTTGATGGAATTTGTGGTGGGACTTCTAACTAAGCAGAAAAGATACGACACTATTTGGGTAATATTGGGTCGTTTGACGAAGTCAGCTCACTTTTTGCTCTAGTCGCCGAGATTTTTAGTATGTCATGTGTGTTGCAAACATAGAGTACAGAAAGTATAAGATTAAAGAGAAAGGAGAAGGGAGTTCATTAGTACAAAAGTGAGTTGCCCCAAGTGATGGTGAGGCGTACAATTTATAGCGACTTCATGACAGTTTTTGGGGTGAACATGTAGCCACTAAACCACTACTTTAGTGGAAACTCCCAACCTCTTCCTAAAGTGAAAGATGGTTGACGTGCTCTCCGTGAGATCCGGAGATGAGGCTTGACCACTTCCTTCATGATGTGGGCATGCGTAGCTCATTTTTACTGATGCATTCAATTAACCCAACCGTGATGGTTCACATTTATTAGGCTCGCTATATTTATTAAACTTGGGCCTATATTCCATATTGGGCTTATGAGATGGGATGGATCCTTGGACTAGACACATCATTTTCCCCCCAATGCCGTGCGTCTAACATGACTTGGAGGCCAAGACATGCACTTCTAAGGGTTTTTTGGGCTTTTAACAACATCCATCATGGCCATATGCGTTGACTTTTGTAGAGCTCGTCGATACGATAATTTTGATATATTACGGGCCCCATTCAGAGTTACAGATCAAAAGTTATGATTTAAATAGTATACTTACCTTTAAATCCGAACTCCTTCAAAATTCATTTTAATTCGTGACCTCCCCTTTTCAGGTAAACTCCTCTAGTTTGTGGGACTCCTTCTCTTAAATTCTTGAAGAATATAGGTTAAAAATTTGGGGTTTTGCGTCCTACTCTTGATCTCACTTGTTCCATAGATATTAGAGAGATTCAATCCAAGAGATCTCTTTTTAGTAAGGATTTTTCAGAGATCAATGCCGAACGAAGGAAGAGATATCCATGGGAGTGAACTGATTGACGAAGTAAGCTACCATGAGGCTACCACGATGGAGTATGAAGCATGTGAGGTGGCTCAGGTGGATAACGTTGTGCACGACGATGATGGGAGTGCATATAAATTTAGGGTTCGTAGTAGAGCTGGACAGGGCGAGCTGGGCAGGCCTTGGGCAAGCAGAGGCGAGCTGGGCAGGCCTTGGACGAGCAGAATCGAGCTGAGCAGGTCTTGGGCGAGCAGGGGTGAGCTGGGCAGGCCTTAGGTGAGCAATATGGTCGAGCTGAGTAGGTCTTAGGCGAGTAGGGGCGAGTTGGGCAGGCCTTGGGCGAGCAGGGGCAATTATCTTCTGGTGAGCAGGAGGGAAACACACTTTTGGGTGAGGAAGTGGCTTTGGGCCCTCCTCAAGGTGCTGGATCGTCCCATTTGGGTGAGCTGAGGGCTTCAGTTGTCTCTCTAGGCACTGTTGCAGAGCACAAAAAGATTGGGAACACCGCTTCTGTTGATCATAGCCTGGCTCCATCCAGTGTGACTCAAGACCTCCTAGATGGTGGTTCAGGCCATTCTTTAAGGCCTCGGAAGATGAAACACAAAAGTAAATTGATCGCGGATGATGATAGGTCTAAAGTAAGTGCCCTTTTTAGCTCACTCAATTCTGATGATGATATCTCAAAGCTTATTTCTGCTTATCATATTCCTCCCACGATGTCATGTCGCCGGGCCGAGAAAGATGAGTTTACTTGCGATGACTCCTTCGGTGACATGGTCATTTATGAGGAGATTCTCGAGGTCGTGCTTAGGTTCCCCATATCCCATCCCATTTGTCAAATTTTGCACTAATTTTCCCCGACTTCAAGGCAGTTAGCGCCTAATGGTTGGAGGTCTTATTGGGTTTTCTCATATTGTGGAAGAAGGTACATCACGAAGATGCTTCTCCCAAGGAGTTTCATGGGGCTTATAATTTGAGCGAGACTCTTGCACCAAATAGGGGCTAGTATTATTTTACTGTAAAGAGTGGTATGATGCTTACTGGGTTACGCTCCAATTATCACAGATGGAAATCTCATTTCTTCTTTGTCGACGGAGAATGGGTTGCAGAGGCTGATCAGGCATTGGTTTTAATACGTTGGGGTGCTGCTAAGAAACTTGGTGCGTTTTAAATTTACTACTATTTTTAGTTTTTTTATATATGCTCATCATCTCCTTGTAGGTATGCCAGTGCTCTCCAAAGACCAAGAGTTGAAGCTGTAGGCTGTGAGGGCTCACCCCGATAAAGACATGTGCATTTTTTGCCTAAGTACGGTGGTAGAGAAAAGGTATATTAACTTATCTTATAACTTTTCTTTTGTTAGATGATTGTCACTCAGATAACACTTTGTCTCATTTGCTGCAGTTGATAGGACGGTGATTAGATCACTTATCTCTAGCGCTAGTAGGAGCATACATCCTCCCAAGGTGGCACGAACGAATGATGCCCACCAACAACCCCTCCAATGGCACATACCGAGGCGAGCTCTCCTCAAGTTACTCCTTCAACCGTGTCTTCCCCGTTGGTGACTTCTTATATTATTAGCGTTACTCCATCGACTTCCCAGTCACCTATAACTTCTAGGCCCCGCTTGTCCACTCCTCCTGTAGGAGCTCATGTAGGGGCGCCGATTTAGTCAGGTTCTATGCTGGGGGATCGAAAAGTCATTAGGGACAGACTTGGGAGATTTGTGTTTCCCTTTGAGATTTAATAGATTAGTGCTTTAGGCATTGAGGGGGTTATTTACACATTTATGGAGGGTTTTACTCTGGTAAGAGTCCCTAGTTTTTTGTTTTTTGAGTTCTTCCCTATGTGCTTGGTGATTCATCTTTCTTTTTTCTTTTTCAGATTTCCACTGCATCTATATGTTTGTTCTCGAGGGCTTATTTTTACGGTCAATTGAAGCTTAACCATGAGGCTGTGCAGAAGGAGCTTCTCACTGCTCATGGGAGGATTATCGAGCTCGAAGCTGCTGACAGAGCTTCTCAGGCTAAGATTTTGGTGACCCGTGGGAAGGCTGGACTTAGTGAGACAGCTTACTCAAAGGCTAAAACAGATCTTTCGGCTATCCGTGAGAGGACAATTAAGCTTGAGGCTGAGCTTTTGGAAACCCGTGAGAGGGATGCGCTCAAGGGGTGGAGCATGTTGAGGCCCATGAGAAGGCAACTAAGCTTGAGACTGAGCTTCAGGCGGTCCGTTAAAGAGACGCGCTCAAGGAGGCTGCCTACTCGAGAGTAGAGGCAGAATTGAGGGCAACTCAAGAGAGAGCTTCTCAAGATGAAGTGGATCTGGAGTATGCTATTGCAGGTGCTTTCATTGATGGCTATGATGAGCTTCCGGGAAAGATCTCTGCTTCTTTCCCTGATATTGATTTCTCAGGCTTTGTGCCAACTGAGGCGCCTGACGATGGAGGTTTTGAAGATGCTAAGGATGATGAGGACGACCAAGAGAGTAGTTAGAGTGCTAGGGACATTTGATTTTAATTTTTTTAGAAAGGCATTATGCATCCTTATTTTTGTACTGATACTCCTTTGAAATTGATTGAAAATGCAACCTTTTGGAGTAAAAAATAGAAATTTTCATTGCTAACCCAAAAAAGGTACTTTGAACATTGGATAATAATTCTAAAAAAGAAAAATAAAACCAAGTCCCTAATTTTTCTACTTCTACTTCCTCAAAATGTCACTGATAATACATCTTCAAGTTCTCAGTGTTTCGTCGATGGGGTAAGACCTTCCCTTCAGAATTTTGGATCTTGTAAGTGCTTTGCCTCACCACTTCTCTTACAAGGTAGGGTCCTTCCCAATTTGGTCCCAGTTTTCTTTCACGTGAATCCTTCGTGGTGAGGATCCACTTTCAGAGATCTCTCGCACCCTATACGGGCCTTCCCATTTGGGGAAAAAATTTGGTGGTTGGTGTTCCCCTCATGACTTGATTCGCTGTCTTGAGCACCAAGTCCCCCACCAGAATTTGTCGAGGTACCACTACAATATTGTATTGTTGTTGTAGTTTTTCATGGTACCATTCTAATTTTTCTTTAACTTTGTCTCGGAAGTCAGCTAAGGCTTCTAGGGCAGCTGGTCGGTTCTCTTCCTCGACTAAGCTTCGGAGTCTCATCCTTGCCGAAGGGATTTCTATTTCAGCAGCCAAGACAACTTCCTCACCATATACTAGCGCGTATGGGGTTTCACCTGTAGGCTTTCTTTTTAAAGTTTGATAGGCCCATAGTGCTATTGGTAAATGTTCTGCCCATGTTTTTGGATGATGGTTAAGGGTTTTCGAGAGAATCTTGATCAAAGTTTTGTTTGTGGCCTCTGCTTGTTCGTTGCCTTTCAGGTAGTAAGGAGATGATTTGTAATGCTTTACCCTGTATCTATCTATCAGGCTCTTGACGTCCCTATTGATGAATGGATTTCCATTATCAGATAAAATGACATTTGGGATCCTGAAATGACAAATAATATGCTCCTTGATGAAATTTTCCACTGCTGGTCCTGTAGCCCTCTTTAAGGGTATTGCTTTTACCCACTTTGTGTACATCTCAGTGGTAGTCAAGATCCAGATGTTACCCTTTGAATTGGGATGAATAGGACCTATAATATCCATTCCCCATGTATAAAAAGGGCCATGGTGTTGCTAAAGTCCGCAAATCCATAGCCGGAGCATGAATCAAGTTTCCATGAATTTGGCAAACGTGACACTTCTTGGCAAACTCAAAGCAATCCCCTTCCATTATAGGCCAGTAGTAAGCATGCATGATCAATCAACTGTTTATACAACTTGGCTCCTCCTTGGTGTTCATCTTTATGCATTTTGTAAACCAAATCCTTGGCCTCTTCTAATTCTAAACACTATAAGTGCTTGTCATTAAACCCTCTTCTAAACAACTCTCTGTTTTTTAAGAAGAATCGTTGTGCTTTCTTCTTTATCATGACGGCATCCTTCTTTTTGACAGGAAGACTACCGCTTTGTAAAAACTCCATATATGGGCTTCGCCAGTCTGTTATGTCGTTGATGAAGGCACATTCCTCATCCCCAGGGTATTCTTAACACGAAAGATATTATCGTTGAAGTGCATCTACTTTTTTCTTCATTTTGAGTGAATAATACCCTTGGCGTTGCAACCTTCGATACAATTCAATATCTGTCAATCCACAATTTTCTTCATGTACCTGATATAAAATCCTATTTGCTTCATCCTTCCCCAAACATCTTGTCAAAACACCATCTTCTTCTTTATGGTACAATACTCCTTTAATGATGCTGTATTTTTGAAGCTCCACCAGTGATATGTTCCCTTTTTTTGTTTGTAATTGATGAGAGATGTCATGTTTCCAATATTCTGTCAAATATTTGGGGAATAATTCCAGCATCGTGGTTGGGAGGATCCTTTTGATTACCTTCAAATCCAAGTCTTCTCCTTTGACATACACTCTAGATGCTACTATGGCTAATGCATCAGGTTGTCTATTTTGTATTCTTGGCATGTACTTAATCACTACCTTTTTGAAGGCGTCCATCACTTTTTTGTGCTAAAGTTCAGTACGGTGCCAAGATATGTTCCTTTACTGCAAATTGGCCTCTTATTTGTAGAACTATCAGATTTGAATTGGCCTTTACTTTGAGGCACTTGGCTCCTAATTCTATAGCCGCTAATAATCCCGATATGAATGGCTCATATTCTGCTTCATTGTTCGTGCAAGGGAAATCTAGTTTGTATGACATGGCCACTTCCTTTCCATCCTTGGTAGTTAATACCACACCTGCTCCTCCTTTTCCTTTTGTGGATGACCCGTCAAAGGGCAAGTTCCACCACTCCGAATATTCATCCACCACATTAATTTTTTCTACTTCTCCCCCTGGAAGATCCTCTGAAGGAGGTTCATATTCTCCATGTAGAAATTGAGCGAGCAGGTCTGCTAATGCCTGACATCTTATTGCCTTCAGTGTTATACACTTGATGTCATATTCTGAAAAGAACATCATCCATCTTGCAGGTCTTCCTACCAACGCTGGCCTAGTTAGCAAGTATCTGTTCGGGTCAGTTCTCGTTGCAAGTTTCACTTCGTGTGCCAAAAAATAATGACGCATTTTTTGTGCGACAAACACCAGTGCCAGACAATGTCTCTCTAATTGTGAATACCTGGTTTCTGGTCACCTGATTATTCGGTTGATGTAGTATACATGCTTTTCTTCCCCATCTCCCTCTTGTGATCAATCCTCCTACAGACTTTGCGATAGATGTGATATACAGCTGCAATGGTATTCCTCTATGTGGTACTACCATCATTTTCGCCGAGGTAAAATTTCTTTTACTTTCACGAAGGCTTGTTGTTGGTCCTGCCCCCAGTCCCATTATGTCTTTCCCTTTAGCAACTTTCCGAAAAGTTTCGTGATTTATGCTAATGCTGGCATGAATCTCCTCATGTAGGAAACTTTCCCTTGAAAGCTTTTCAACTATTTCTGTGTTTTTTGTGGGGGCATATCTGTAATAGCTTTTGCCTTGTTTGGGTCTACCTCCAAACCTCTGTTGTGCACCAAGAAGCCCAAAAAATTTCCAGCTGTCATCCCAAAGGCGCAATTTTCGGGGTTGTCTCCTTTTTAGATTTCACCACTATGTCATCCACATAGTCTTCCACAATGTCATGAATCATGTAACGCCCGAGAAAATCGAATTTTTAGAAGAATTAAAATTTTATTTAATTATAAGGATTAAATGAATTTAATTGATTATTTATGGGAGCAAGATAGTTGAAGGTCGTTCTATGACCTAAACATATCAAAACATCGTAGGATTTTGGCTACATGATAGAATTAAAGTCTTTGAATATTCAAGACGAAAATTGAAGCTTTCTGAGAAATTTTTCAAAAAACACTATTCATGCATTTCTGCTCAGGAATTATTTTTGAACTTTCGAGAAATACGTAATTATAGAATATCGAGGTGAGATGGAATATCCAATAATATTTCAGTTATGGAAAACATAATATTTCGCCTGTGGACTTAAAACAAAACATTTAAGGAAAATGATTTACGAGAAGGAAATGTAATGTGATTAAAGAATAAAATAATGATCGTATAATACGTAGGTATTATACGAAGTAATGAATATGAGTATGATACGAGGTATTATACGAGTATGTATGAATGATGGTATATCGTATATTATGAATTAGTATACGAGTTAGGATGCGAGAATTGTACGTATAATATACATTATGAGGCTTTAAGCCAAAGGTATTGAATAGGTAGGATTTATTAAGTATTATGTTAGCCATGTATGGAAATGGTTAAGTCCAATGTGAGTGTATATACAAGCCCAAAGTAATTTAGTATGCAAACCCAAATGATTAAGCTAAAGCCCAAGGTAAATAACCAATTGGTTAGAGAATGGTTTAAACCCATGGGTGATCCAAAGTAATAAACAAGTACTTAGAGGCTAAGTGTTGTGGTGATCAAGTAATCAATGTGATGAACAAGCTAACTTAATGGCTAAGTAAGTGTGGTGACAAAGTAAACTTAATGCTTAAGTATTGTGATGGGCAAGCAAAGGATAGATGTTGTGATGGCCAAGTTTTATGTGTAGGGAGAAAGTTTACTTAGGGGCAAAGTAATGAATAGTAAGGAGGTGGATTAAGGAGGTGGAGGTGGCTAAATGACCATTATACCCTAATCTAACAACTCCTATAAATTGTAAGCTTGGATTCATTTGTTTGGTTGTTTTCATTTCATCCAACAACTTAAAAGTTGAGAGCTTATTTGCTTGAGAGAATAAGCACATATAAGTTAGACTTCCTTTGTTAGATTTCCAACCAACAACTTATAGCTTATTGGTTTGAGAAAAAAAGCAAGAAAAGCTAGAAGATTAGCCTTGTTAATTCAAGAAGCAAGAAGGAGATTAAAAATTTACCAAGTGTTATTCAAGAGTAAGTATTCATAAACCATGATTCTCTTTCTCTTCCATTATTACAGAAGGGCTTAAGTCTTAATAAGCCGTATAAGTCATAAATAAGCTATTCGTAATCATATAAGTTAAGAACTTGTGAAGATCAATAATGAATGTATAATAACTTGTAAGAACTTGTAACATGTTTACATTAATAAAGTTAGTATGATTATAAGGATCAAGAATAATGGTTTGAAGTCATTAACCATAATAAGTCACACGGAAAGAAGACAAAAGTCACGAGTAATGAAAATATAAGTAATTTATATTTTTATAAGTTATAAACTCACAACAAACTAGTAATAACTTATCATGTTTATAAGTTAATGAAGTATATATGTCAAGATGTTAGTATAATGTATTGAATCCAATTGAAACGGTTTAAAAATCTCAAGTAACGAAGTTTTGCCATAATTAACATGATTGGACAATAATCGTCGAATTCATGAAATTCACGGAATGTAAGTCGAATTTTGATATTGAGCTTGGAAACGTTGGTTTTCAATGGAGACAAGTCTTATTTGGCATTATAGAGTTGCGAACCCAAAAATGGCCGGATTCTGACTTAGAACGAAGAAACGAACATTGAACGTTCACGAACGTTTATCGTTTTCGTTAAAAATGGACTAATAGGTGAATTTTTAGCAAACGAAGTCGAATAGATAAAATTCTTACATGAACACATAGAGTACATAATTTGTGAACCGTAGGCTCTTGAACGAGTCAATTCGGACTTATAACGAAGAAGTTATGAAGCCAGGAATCGCACATAAAAAGTTAACTGTTAAAAATTTTCTGGTGCTGAGTACTGGCGTCGCGGCGCCAGTCATGGCAAAGTAAGTCATGCCGCAGTGCCAAAGTGGCCATCAGCCCCTAGAGAGTCACACCGCATCGCGTCATATAACACAGAGACTCGCGTCGCGGCGTCGAGTCCAGATTTTTGAGTATTAAGTGGTGACGCCGCAGCGCGGCACCAAGTGCAATAGCTGGCACTGCAGCGCCAACCTTAAAGCATTGGCAGACAAGAATGGTTACGAGTAGAAGATGAAGGCAAATTGTTTAGCAATGAACTAAGGGACTTAATTAAATATTGTTAAGTCACAACTAAACCCCAAGTGTGATCACTTAGAGTTAAAGTAAGTCAATTGAAGATGAACGCAAACGTTATGCAATAAGCATACTTAATCAATGACGATTGAGTTTTGATTAAATAACGTAAGGACGTTAGTAAGTCGTGAGGAGGGATAATTAAATGAACCGAGTTGTATTAATGAAATAATTTCAATTAAGTTATAGAAGGGAACGAAGTTGGTAAGAATGATGTAAAGTGTAAGACCCCGAATTTTATAAAATAAAAGTATTCAATTTTTTATTATATTTACTATTCAGCAAATGGTTAAATTGATAAAAGTTTAAAGTTAAGGGTGATATATGAATTTTTTTTTAAATACGCAAGTGGTTATATAATATTCATTGTTGTCGGGGAATATTCATTTGGTCGTGGAATATTTGTATGACGGCGCAACCATTTGTGGGCCCCATATCAAAATAACTGTCGGATGAAGAAAACAACAAATTTGAGTTTTTATAAATAACGACGTAATTGTTACCATTAACACTGTTGGAATACCCGGTGGGTAAAGTAAAATAATACGCGTTGTTATACAGTAGCACACGATATTGCACAGTATTTTTGAATTATTGATTCTTACGTAAGAAGTCACTACTCAATAATTGTTATAATAATTACTGTTTAATATTTTATTTTATTGATTCAATAATTTGTACGTTGATATTTTATATTACTATTTTTTCAATAATTGTCACTACACAGTATTTTCTATTATCAAATCAATAATTCATATTATTTGAATAATATTATTAGATAACATTATTGGCAATGTCTAGAAAGTTTTGTCTAAGAAGAGGTTTGGTCACCTAATTGCGCTAGTAAGGAGAAATTCTTATTGGAAAGCCCCCACTTTCCTGGGAACTGCCTGGTTGTCAATATTGTGATTCTGTAATATTATTTGTGAATAATTAATTATTGATTTATATGATAAGAAAAATATTCATTTTATGTGGATATAGATGGAGAAAATTTTTAAAGTGACAATTGTTGAAAATTGATATTTTATCTTTTCTGATAAAATAATATTTTAATGATGATATTTTTACAATAAATGTTGGATATATGAGTATATGAGGAAGAAGAGTATTTTTGTTGCAAAAGTTGTTTAAACCATGTTAAACATGTTGGCGGACCCATTTCTTGACTGAAATTTTATTATAGCTTGTAAAATCATCCGTATGTGGATTTCGGTCAATTGTTATTTGGAATTTGGAAAAACTTTCTTCTGTAAAGTTGTAGAGAATTGAATTTCCTATAAAAAGTCGCGAGATTCAAATTTTTTGATAAAAAAGCTATTTATTATGAATTATTGAAGTTCCAGAATAATTGATTTTTAAAGTTTTAATAATTTTTATTAAGAAAAATGTTTTTACAATTGTGTGGGCCCCACTTGCAAATGTTAGATACTGAATTCAAATTTCTTGGGTGTGCGTAAGAAAATTTTAGAATTATATTAATATGTTATTAAATTTTTCTGCTTTGGTATTCTAAGCATTTTCCTATAAATAGGATGCTTAGGTTAGAATTGAAAATCACACCAGAAACTGAAGTTTTATCTCTATTTCTCTCTCTATATTACCGAGTGTCAAAGAAGCATTGTGGGAACTCGAGATTAAAATGAAAATAACATTTCCTCATTGGGGTAGGTAATAGTAGCGAGATTCTGGGGACAGAATCCTTATAAGGAGGGGAAAATGTAACTCAGGAGAAAATCAAATTTTTAGAAGAATTAAAATTTTATTTAATTATGAGGATTAAATGAATTTAATTGATTATTTATGGGAGAAAGCTAATTAAAGGTCGTTCTATGACCTAAACATATCGATACGTCGTAGGATTTTGGCTATGTGATAGAATTAAAGTGTTTGAATTTCCAAGATGAAAATAAAAGCTTTCCGCGAAATTTTTCGAAAAACACTAATCACGCATTTCTGCTCGGGAATTATTTTTGAACTTCCGAGAAATACGTAATGATAGAATATCGAGGTGAGATGGAATATCCAATAATATTTCAGTTATGAAAAAACGTAATATTTCTTTTGCGGACTTAAAACCTAACGTTTAAGGAAAATGATTTACGAGAAGGAAATGTGATGAGTTGGATTTATACCCGCGAATCAGATAATTTATAACCTAAATAATTTATTTAATTTGTAGTTTTTATGTAGTTTTATATAAATATAGTGTTGTTGTGCTTAATCGTTGCATTCCAGAGCTTCACAGTGATTTCCAACTTTAAAGGAAGCAAAACAGTCAATTTATGCATAGTTACGCCGCAGCGCCACCTTTTGTCCCAGCTTACTTCAGTACCGCGCCGCAGCGCCACTCTTCCTATATTGACTCGCGCTGCAGCGCGAGCTCCGATTCTTTGTTCCATACGTAGCGCTACAGCACCACCCTTAAGTCTATTGGCCGCGCCGCAGTGCGACCTCTGGTGCCCAGGTAGACTTGGCTCGATTTTGACCTAGCAAAAGAGACAGGGGGCGTATATAACTGAAGCAGCTCTGCATTTCTAAAATCTCTCATCAGCTCAGATAGAGGATACACCATATATCATATAACTTATGTGACGCCCCCAAAATTAGGTATACATCACCTATCTTGAGTCGTCAGATACATGGTACAGAATTCAAATACAACTTACTAATACCACTTTCGTGTATAATACGACAAAATACAACTGTGAGTTTGAATACAATAATTGTCTACTAGAGATCATACAAACTCAAAAGGAGTCCTCAATACAATTATTGTGACACTATTTAACAGAATAATGAGGACTACTAATACTATTCTCTGGTCCATCACTCCGTTCCCCGACTCGTCCCAGCTATATTCTCATTTCCTGAAGAGAACAGTGAAAGAAAGGGTGAGCTCAACTAGCCCAGTAAGAAATATTATGACTAAGATAATGCAGAATAAATTATCATTAGCCTTCAACAATGTAAAACTGATAAAATATAATAAACATCAAGTTTAACTGCAGCAGAATCAGCAATCCATTAAAAGAGTCAAGTAGAAAATAAAATCTACTATCTTTTATGATTTAAAAGGTTTTTCATCACTGTTAAAGCTGAGACTCAGCTTAATAAATATTCCACATCATCGAATCACCCCTGCACTACGGCCAAGGATATTCTTTAGTATCACGACCACAATTATTCATGCACTACGGCCAAGAATATTTGTGTATTCATTAATGGTCATGATCATGCCAACAACTGTCCATCAATGCACTACGGGCCAATGAGGATTTTTAATTTTTACATCATTTGTAATATTACGGTCATGATTACACCGAATAATCCCTGGTCAAAATCATACCAAGTCCATCTATGCACTACAGGCCACAGATGACTTTCAACAAAATATAAACATGAGGATGATGACAATGATATAAGAATTCAATAAAACAAGTTCAAGAATTATTTTATCAAGGAATTATTAACGTCCAAATTGTCAACACGATACTGTTTTGTGGTGTAAAATTCAAGAATGATCAGAAGAATATTTCCATGAAAGGATACTGGATGAAGCGCAAATATCAAAGATATTCCACTAATTTCATGGAGTATAGAAGTCAGAATTTTAATCAACTGAGTATAATAAAGAATGGAATAACAAAAGAAATCACCATGCATGCGATAGACCGCACAGACAGGTTATTCAAGTAGAATAATAATAACGGAACCAGGTCAGGTGAAATTCACACCGACAGGATGTTTCAACAGAATAATAAATAACGGAACCAGGTCCGACGTAAAACGCACAGACAGGATATTCCAATAGAATAATAAAGAATGGAACCAGGTCCGGCGTAAAACACACAGACAGGATGTTCCAACAGAATAATAATAAAGACGGAACCAGGTCCGGCATAAAAAAGCAGAGACAGGATATCCCAACAGAATAATAAAGATAGAATAGTAAATGGATGTCACCAAGTATAGGGTATTCCGCGTATACAGGTTATTCCAAC
Source organism: Panax japonicus (assembly GCA_020205505.1). NCBI lineage: Eukaryota > Viridiplantae > Streptophyta > Magnoliopsida > Apiales > Araliaceae > Panax > Panax japonicus. The sequence continues at coordinate 144,891 of JAINUV010001451.1, forward strand.
AGAATAATAATGAATGGAATAACATAAGGATTTCACCAAGTATAGGGTATACCGCGTATACAGGTCATGTATAGGGTATGCCACTTTTACAGGTTATTCCAACAGAATAACAAAGAATGGAATAACATAAGTTCTCTTCAAGAAGAAAGAATAACACCCCTTACCTTATTAGGAGATTGAATACTGCAGTAGTGTAGTAACCGAATACTCTTCTTCTTTCTCTCTTATTCTCTCTATACTTTCTCTCTCTATAACTTGAATGAATTCATGAAAAATAATGAAGCCCTAGGCCTCTATTTATAGAAGATTTATTACTATTTACGAAAGTATTTACTATTTACGAAGGTAATTACTATTGACGAAGGTAATTACTATTGACGAAGGTAATTACTATTTACGAAGGTAATTACTATTTATGAAGGTAATTACTATTTACGAAGGTAATTACTATTTACGAAGGTAATTACTAATTACGAATGTAATTACTATTTACGAAGGTAATTACTATTTACGAAGGTAATTATTTACAAAGGTAATTACTATTTATGAAAGAGACTCTTAGATGATGACATATGGCCCCCCATAAATAATTAAACTTACCACAAACGTCTAATAATAGACTCTTTATATACATCAAAGATTGAATAAAAAAATTACCAGAAATCTTTTTATTTTTAATTAACACATATTTAATCTTTCAACAATTATTAATCATTTATAACTTGTCGTCTCAATTATTGTTTAAATAATATAACATATTATACAGATGATACTGTGACAATAATTGAATCAATAATATAAGAGATATGATGCAGCAATTACTGTAGTAATAATTGAGTATAGCTGAGTGACTTCTCACGTAAGCATCAATAATCAAAACCGTGTGCTACTATGCAGCAACGCGTATTACTGTACTTTTAATACCGAGTAGTTCAACAGTTTTAACGGTAACACCTCCGCCGTTATTTTATAGAAAGATAATTTTGTCGTTTTCTAACTACGACAATACTTTCGTTGTGGGGTCCACCAATGATTGTGTCGTCGTACGAATATTCCCGGACAAAAAGAATATTCCCCGACCAAACGAATATTTTATAACAACTTGCGTACTTTGCAAAATTTATAAATATTACCCACAACTATAACATTATATCAAATTTATTCCATAATATTCAAAAATAATAATTATAAAAATTCATCTTTATTTATAAAAACTAGGGTCTTACAACCTCCCCTTCTTATGAAATTTCGCCCTCGAAATTAGGGTACGTACCTAGTATGTCGAAGAGGTAAGGATACCTTGATTTCATTTCAGATTCTAACTCCCAAGTCATTTCCTCATCATCGTGGTTTCTCCACAAAACTTTGACTTGAGGTATAACCTTGGAGCGTATAATATGTTCCTTCTTATCCAAGATTTGAACAGGAATCTCTTCATACGTCAAATCTTCTTCTATTTCGTCCGGTTCTAACTCAATAATGTGGTTCGAGTCTTTCACATATTTACGTAACATGGGTATATGAAAAATGTTATGAACACGAGACACACTTGGCGGTAAAGCGAGTCTATAGGCTACAGTTCCTATTCGATCGAGGATTAAAAATGGACCGATGAATCGAGGATTGAGTTTTCCTCTCTTTCCAAATCTTGTAACTCCTTTCCATGGAGTAACACGTAACAACACATGATCTCCTATATTGAATTCCACGTCCTTTCGATGAAGATCAACATAACTCTTTTGTCGACTTTGTGAGGTTTTTATACGTTGTCGGATCGTTTGAATCTTTTTCGTAGTCATACGTACCAACTCCGGTCCCAACAACGTTGCTTCACCCACCTCATCCCAGCATACTGGAGAACGACACTTTCTTCCATACAACGCTTCGAATGGAGTCATGCCAATACTTGCTTGATAACTGTTGTTGTAGGAAAACTCCACCAATGGTAAGAACTTGTCCCAACTTCCCTTGAAATCAAGGACAAAGAGTCTTAATAGATCTTCGAGAGTTTTAATAGTCCTCTCCGACTGTCCGTCCGTTTGAGGATGATATGCCGAGATAAATCATAAGTCTGTGCCCATAGATTTTTGCAAACTAACCCAAAATCGTGAAGTAAATCTTGGGTCTCGATCAGAAACTATGGATACCGGCATACCATGCAGTCTTACAATCTCATTTATGTACATACGAGCAAGATGTTCAAGTGTATAAGTTTCTCGTATCGGTATGAAATGAGCAGACTTGGTCAATCTATCAACAATGACCCAAATCGCATCTATGCCTTGAGAAACCTTAGGAAGACCGGTAACGAAATTCATGGTAATGTGCTCCCACTTCCATTCTGGAATTTCAAGTGGTTGCAATGGACCTTTTGGTACTTGATGCTCCGCTTTAACTCGTTGACAAGTTAGACACCTTGAGATAAACAACGTTATCTCTCTCTTCATATTGCTCCACCAAAATGTATGACGAATATCATGATACATTTTGGTACTCCCAGGATGGATTGCAAACGGTGTATTGTGCACCTCCATCATGATTTTATACTTTAAATCAGGGTCGTTAGGAACACAAAGTCTGGAGTTGACTCGAAATATTCCTTCTTCATCGATTCTTGCTTCCGGCATAGCACCCTCTTGCACTTTTTTCCTCATACACATCAGCTCCAGGTCTGTAGCTTGAGCAGCTTTAACTTTATCGATTAAAGTCGGTTCTACTCGTATATTCGCCATCGTCACATGTGTCCCTGGAGTCTTTAACTCTATCTCCATCCTTTGCAAGTCACACAAAATGGGCCCTTGTGTTGACAATATCTCACTCGTACTTACATATGATCTTCTACTCAATGCGTCAGCTACCACGTTTGTTTTTCCAGGATTGTATTGGATGGTATGATCATAATCTTTCAACAGTTCAAGCCAACATCGTTGTCCCATGTTGAGTTCCTTTTGAGTGAAGAAATATCTGAGGCTTTTATGATCCGTAAAGATCTCCACTTTCTCCCTATACAAGTAATGCCTCCAAATTTTAAGTGCAAAGACAACAGATGCTAACTCTAGATCATGAGTAGGATAATTCTTCTCATATTCTTTGAGTTGTCGCGAGGCATAGGCTATGACTGTTCCATGTGGCATGAGAACACATCTCAACCCTTTGCTCGAAGCATCACTGTAGATGACAAATCCCTCCGAGCCAGATGGTATTGTCAGAACAGGTGCTGAAATGAGTCTCCTCTTGAGTTCTTGAAAACTCTTCTCACATTCTTCGCTACAACCGAACTTTGTATCTTTCTGAGTCAGCTGAGTCAATGGAGTAGCGATTCGAGAAAATCCTTCCACGAATCTCCGATAATAACTAGCTAAACCGAGAAAGCTACGTACTTCGGTCACTGATTTAGGTTGCTCCCAGCTTTGAATAGCTTCAATCTTTGCTGGGTCAACAGATATTCCATGACTTGATATTACGTGCCCAAGGAATGTTACTTCCTCAAGCCAGAACTCGCATTTCTTCAACTTGGCATAAAGCTTATATTCACGAAGCTTTTGGAGTGTCAGCCTCAAGTGTTGCTCATGATCTTCACGGCTTTTGGAATAAATAAGGATGTCATCAATAAAGACGACCACAAAGTGATCCAAATATTCCTTGAATACTCTGTTCATCATATCCATAAAGGCAGCAGGAGCATTAGTCAATCCAAAGGACATGGCTAGGAATTCATAATGCCCGTACCGAGTTCTGAAAGCCGTCTTTGGAATGTCATCGGTTCTAATCTTCAATTGGTGATACCCGGAACGAAGATCAATCTTTGAAAAGAATTTGGCTCCTTGCAACTGGTCAAACAAGTCATCAATACGTAGCAATGGATACCTATTTTTGATGGTGACATGATTCAACTCCCGATAATCAATACAAAGTCGCATACTCCCATCTTTCTTCTTCACGAATAGAACAGGAGCACCCCAAGGAGAAGTACTAGGACGAATAAAGCCAATGTCTAACAATTCCTGCAGTTGGGTTTTTAACTCCTGAAGTTCAATAGGAGCCATTCGATATGGGGCTTTAGAAATGGATTTTGTACCGGGTTCAAGGTCGATACAAAATTCAATCTCACGCTCTGGGGGTAGGCCAGGAAGTTCTTCGGGGAATACGTCAGGAAATTCATTAACAATAGAAATATCGTTCAAAATTGACGTATTTTTGTTTAAATCTGTGACATGAGCTAAGAAAGCTTGACATCCGTTTTTCAATAAACGAATAACTTTATGGCTTGAGATGACCGTGATTGATTTTAATGGTTTGGTCGCTTGAATTCGCATAATAGGTTGATTAGGAATATGAAAGCTAACAACCTTATGGAAACAATCAATTTTTGCATGATGAGTAGTTAACCAATCAATCCCTAGAATCACGTCAAATGCAAGTATTTTCAATGAAATAAGATCTACAGGTAATGTGAGGCTACCGATTTGAACCAAACAAGACTTATAAACAGTGGATGTAATGAAGGTTTCTCCCAACGGAGTTTTCACAGATAAGTCAAAGTCTAATTTCTCCGGAGTCAAATTTAATCGATGAGCGCAAGTAGGAGAAATAAAAGAATAGGTAGAACCGGTATCAAATAAAGTATAGACTTCGTTAGAGTTTATGATAAGCTTACCCGTGATGACCTCATTCGGGTTCCTTGCTTTCTGGGAGGTCACAACAAACGCTCTCCCTTGCACTACCGGCTTTGACCTTTCTGGGACGGCCTTTGGTGCCTCCATCCTAGCTGAATTTGTCTTCGGTAAACGACAAAATCGGGCTAAGTGACCTTCTCTTCCACAATTATAACATGCTTTGGACAGCAACGCGCAATTTGGACTGATGTGTCCCTCCCCTCCGCATTTGAAGCATATGATAAGTGGTCTTTCTCCTTCCTTAACAACGGGTGCTGGTGCTGATGTCTTTCCATCATTGTTGAATCTCCTCTTTTTGAAATGTCCATTCTTATTATTTTGGCCCTGATTACCACCGAAGTGGTTACCATTTCTGGCTTGCTGATTCCCTCCACGCTTGTTGTTACCGATTCGATGACCACTCTCACTGGTATTATAATTTTGTCGGCTGCTCTCTTTTAGTTGAGTTGACTCGTTATCGCGCTCCACTAACTGAGCCCTATTTACAACATCAAAATACAAACACAGTTTATGAGAAATAAGATGTTGACGTATCTCCGGCTTCAAACCTCTTAAAAACATTCGTGCCATTCTCTCTTCATTATCCACCAAGTGGGACGCAAACCGTGATAACTCTGCAAATTTTGCCTCGTATTGCGACACGGTCATATTATTTTGTTCCAACTTAATAAACTCCACCTCCTTCATGTGGCGAATACTTTCGGGAAAGTATTTGCCATTGAACAGCTCCTGGAACTTCTCCCAAGATACCTTTAGTACAGCAGGTTGAGTACGTTTTACCGATTCCCACCAGTAATCTGCCTCTCCGCGCAACATAAAAGCGGCAAAGGGAACCTTTTGCTCCTCAGAGCATCCCAAGACATCAAATATCTTGGTAATCTGCTTTATCCATTTTTCCGCCATAAGTGGTTTTGGCTCTCCCTTAAACTCCGGTGGTCCTAGCTCCATGAACTGTTTAGCGGTGACCGCCCGAGAGTTTCCTGTGTTTCCATCTACGTTTTAGACAGGAGTCGCTCTCGCCTGCTGTTGCATGAATTGAATAAAGCCTCTGAACATTTGATCATTCATCGTTTGGTCAGTGTTGTTGTTTGCATGAGGATTGTCGCCTTCCTGATGCACATTATCCTGATTATTGATATGTGGTATATCAACGATCTCCTGTGCTCCATTACTATTCTCAACATTCTCAGATGTCATTTTCAGATAATGCCACAAAACAAAGGTTAATTGACATGTAACATAATATCTCTAAACTCTGACCAACCAATTTAAATACAAAATAAATTTAAGTAGGTCATACTAGCAAAGGAATTCCTCGTCTCTCCCCTCCTAGTTCTAGTCTCACATCTTAGCCAGGGATCATATCCCTAAGCTCTGATACCAACTGTGACGCCCCCAAAATTAGGTATACATCACCCATCTTGAGTCGTCAGATACATGGTATAGAATTCAAATACAACTTACTAATACCACTATCGTGTATAATACGACAAAATACAACTGTGAGTTTGAATACAATAATTGTCTACTAGAGATCATACAAACTCAAAAGGAGTCCTCAATACAATTATTGTCACGCTATTTAACAGAATAATGAGGACTACTAATACTATTCTCTGGTCCATCACTCCGTTCCCTGACTCGTCCCAGCTATATTTTTATTTCCTAAAGAGAACAGTGAAAGAAAGGGTGAGCTCAACTAGTCCAGTAAGAAATATTATGACTAAGATAATGCAGAATAAATTATCATTAGCCTTCAACAATGTTAAACTGATAAAATATAATAAACATCAAGTTTAACTGCAGCAGAATCAGCAATCCATTAAAAGAGTCAAGTAGAAAATAAAATCTACTATCTTTTATGATTTAAAAGGTTTTTCATCAATGTTATAGCTGAGACTCAGCTTCATAAATATTCCACATCATCGAATCACCCCTGCACTACGGCCAAGGATATTCTTTAATATCACGACCACAATTATTCATGCACTACGACCAAGAATATTTGTGTATTCATTAATGGTCATGATCATGCCAACAACTGTCCATCAATGCACTACGGGCCAATGAGGATTTTTAATTTTTACATCATTTGTAATATTACGGTCATGATTACACTGAATAATCCCTGGTCATAATCATACCAAGTCCATCTATGCACTACGGGCCACATATGACTTTCAACAAAATATAAACATGAGGATGATGACAATGATATAAGAATTCAATAAAACAAGTTCAAGAATTATTTTATCAAGGAATTATTAACGTCCAAATTGTCAACACGATACTGTTTTGTGGTGTAAAATTCAAGAAAGATCAGAAGAATATTTCCATGAAAGGATACTGGATGAAGCGCAAATATCAAGGATATTCCACTAATTTCATGGAGTATAGAAGTCAGAATTTTAATCAACTGAGTATAATAAAGAATGGAATAACAAAAGAAATCACCATGCATGCGATAGACCGCACAGACAGGTTATTCCAGCAGAATAATAATAACGGAACCAGGTCAGGTGAAATTCACACCGATAGGATGTTCCAATAGAATAATAAATAACAGAACCAGGTCCGGCGTAAAACGCACAGACAGGATATTCCAACAGAATAATAAAGAATGGAACTAGGTCCGGCGTAAAACACACAGACAGGATGTTCCAACAGAATAATAATAAAGACGGAACCAGGTCCGGCGTAAAACGCACAGACAGGATATTCCAACAGAATAATAAAGACAGAATAGTAAATGAATGTCACCAAGTATAGGGTATTTCGCGTATACAGGTTATTCCAACAGAATAATAATGAATGGAATAACATAAGGATTTCACCAAGTATAGGGTATACCACGTATACAGGTCATGTACAGGGGTATGCCACTTTTACAGGTTATTCCAACAGAATAACAAAGAATGGAATAACATAAGTTCTCTTCAAGAAGAAAGAATAACACCCCTTACCTTATTAGGAGATTGAATACTGCAGTAGTGTAGTAACCGAATACTCTTCTTCTTTCTCTCTTATTCTCTCTATACTTTCTCTCTCTATAGCTTGAACGAATTCGTGAAAAATAATGAAGCCCTAGGCCTCTATTTATAGAAGATTTATTACTATTTACGAAAGTATTTACTATTTACGAAGGTAATTACTATTGACGAAGGTAATTACTATTGACGAAGGTAATTACTATTTACGAAGGTAATTACTATTTATGAAAGTAATTACTATTTACGAATGTAATTACTATTTACGAATGTAATTACTATTTACGAATGTAATTACTATTTACGAAGGTAATTATTATTTACAAAGGTAATTACTATTTATGAAAGAGACTCTTAGAAGATGACATATGGCCCCCCATAAATAATTAAACTTACCACAAAAGTCTAATAATAGACTCTTTATATACATCAAAGATTGAATAAAAAAATTACTAGAAATCATTTTTTTTAATTAACATATATTTAATCTTTCAATAATTATTAATCATTTATAACTTGTCGTCTCAATTATTGTTTAAATAATTTAACATATTATACAGATGATACTGTGACAATAATTGAATCAATAATATAAGAGATATGATGCAGCAATTATTGTACCAATAATTGAGTATAGCTGAGTGACTTCTCACGTAAGCATCAATAATCAAAACCGTGTGCTACTATGCAGCAAAACGTATTACTGTACTTTTACTACCGAGTAGTTCAACAGTTTTAACGGTAACACCTCCGCCGTTATTTTATAGAAAGATAATTTTGTCGTTTTCTAACTACGACAATACTTTCGTTGTGGGGTCCACCAATGATAGTGCCGTCGTACGAATATTTCCTGACAAAAAGAATATTCCCCGACCAAACGAATATTTTATAACAACTTGCGTACTTTGCAAAATTTATAAATATTACCCACAACTATAACATTATATCAAATTTATTCCATAATATTCAAAAATAATAATTATAAAAATTCATCTTTATTTATAAAAACTGGGGTCTTACAGCTTAGCTTAGTGTAGAGTTTTTCTTTGTAATTTCTCTCTCTTTCCCTTAGATAAATGTTTGAAAATATAGATTAGGTAAATTTAGGGAGAAGTCTGTATTTCTTTGGAGCACAAGAGCAATGAGCGACACGAATTGGAAAGCTTTATTTGAGTGGAATATATGGAGATTGAAGGGACTTGACAGAGAATCCTCTTATCTATTTATCTTCTCTAGTTTTGTAATCTATAAATGTTGTCTATTTTGCTACTTGAATTTGGTTTATTAATTATGAAATAATTATTGGCTTTAAGGTTATAATGGATCCCTTTGTTATTTGAATTGACTGTCTGTCTCTCTTTTGTTGGCACCATATGATTTGGTTTAATATATTTGTGCTTTATGATTCTTGCTAAGACATTAGTGATGATTTTGGTAATCTGCTTGATATCGACAGAAGAATTGTAGATTTACACCTAAATATATTTACATGTGATTGTGGGTTTCGACTGCATAAGTTGTGCATAGAATAGACATAGCTTTGTACGCCACGTGCGACCTAATTGAGAACCTATGCTTAAATCCTTGCGATGATTGATTCGTATAGACATATATAGGATTGCATCTAGCTTGTACGTTCCTTTCTGTTCCGTTCCCTTTAGGGTGGATCTGGAGAGGATATGTTTGCGCATACCGCGACAGAGGTGCATTAACATATCTGCATTCTCGGTCGACAAATCGTTGTGACCATTAAGACCAAAGAGAGATAGGGTAGCTAGTTTGATGAAACATAACACTCCAGGTGTTCGACAGAATGCCTGTGTGGGGGTGAAGTTGTGACCTTAACCTGTATTTCCTTAAATTTCCATTCGTTATCCACTTACTTGCTTTGTTAATTAGTTAAATAGATTAATCACACTTCCATTTACTATTGTTCGAATAAGACTTTAGCCATACATAGTCGGTATTTGGTAAATATTAGTCATAGTTCCTCATGGGTACGACACACTCCTTATCACTTTATTACTTGTTAGACCGCGTATACTTGCGCGTGTTTAGTGGTTGCGAAATCAACCAATAATTTTTTGTTGCCGTTGCCGGGGAACTATTATTCTAATATTGTCCAATATTAATTTAAATCAATTTAGTTTTACTTTGAACTTGTATATATTGTTTTCTTTTATCTGTTGTATCTTCCTTTCTTTTTGTTTTTAAGTTTACAGATCATGGAATATCAGTGTTATCAATGGCCTTATGAGGGGACAACACAACCAAGCTCGAAAGAAGGACTAGAGAGATTACTACTTCAAATTGCCAATGCCTTGAGTTTTTCTGACAATCATGAGTGTCAGTCCACTCAGAATGCCTACTGTCAGAATCAAGATGACTTTGAACCGATCTCCTATCATCCAAACTGCAAGGGTTATCCAAACTCATGGGACTACAGTCAAGAGCACTATTATGATCTGAATCATGCCTTTCAGTTTGACTATCAGTATCTGCCACATTATTAGTTAACATCTCAACCCAATGAGAGCTTCTATGAGACCTCAACGCTAGAAGAAGAGAACATGCTTGAAGAGCTTCTCGCCTGATTTATTGAGAAAAATGAGGTTCGGATGGCAAGCCAAGAAGCCGCATTGCATAGCCTTGAGAATCAATTGGGGAAACTCGTCAATGCCATCACAAATCCATCGCAAGGCAAATTCCCAGCCTTAATTGTCATCAACGATGAATCAGAAAAGCATTGCACTGTGGATACACAAGGAAAATGCAATGAGTCTCACACAACTGTTGAGGGAGACGTCATAGTTCAGACTGGCCAACCGGTGGAGTCTACAGTTGGAGACAATAGGATCAAGAGTGGGTGCACTGTCAAGACTAATCAACAACCTGAACCCACGCTCCCGACTGTGGAAATCTATGAGGGCCCAATAGCGCACAAAGAACGATTTCAAATTAATGAACAAGAGAAATTAGTGGATAATTTCAGTGGAGAAAGATTCTTTGTGCCGAAGGATGAAGAAATCATGAAAGACCAATCATCCATGTCTGCCAAGAATCCAAAGGAATTGAGGAATAGGCAGCATGAAAAGGTCATCTTCGCTTATGAGCCAGATTGAACGCCATCGGTATAGTCAAGCCGACGACATTAAAACAAGCGCTTGGTGGGGAGGCACCCCCATCTCGGAATAAATTTTATCAGTTTTACTTTACCCATATCTAGTTTACTATGTAGATAGTTAGTATATAGCCTGTTATAATGCTTGTTTACTTCTATAGTACAGTTTTTATACTTTTTTGGCATGTGCAGAAAGCAGGTCGAGAAAACACATAAAAAGCCTTTCGCATCGCGGCGCCACCAAATACACTACCAGCCGCGCCGGCTTCACGCCCCAGCGCTAAGCGTCACGCTGCAGCGCCATTGATCTCACGCCCCAGCGTCAAGCTTCACGCTGAAGCGCCACTACTTTAATGCCCAACTTCTCTCCTTCGCGCCGCGGCGCCACCCAACACTTGGCAACTCGCACCGTAACACCAAACTCAAGATATGCCCCTTGCTAAATTGCGCTGCAATGCCAAAATGCATAGAGCATTTCGTGTCGCGGTGCAGAAAGCAAGATTTTGATTTTTCAGTTCAGTTTTTGGCAGCAGCTGTGTCATTTCTGTCCCTCTTTTCGGCACAACTCGGCAGAAAATGCCCCAACCATCACAAACCTCAAAAGTCTCTTATCCCCAACAAACCCCCACCCTCTACTGAGTACAATCTAAACTGCTTTCATCAATTCGGAATACTTCAACAATCCAAGAGCCATCAATTGCTTGACAGAATCGCCCTCACAATTCTAAAACTAAGGTTCTTCTTCCTTAAGGTATATCTTTGATTTTAATCAAACAAAAATTTCTAGTGGGATAATTGTTTGGACTTGCTGTGTATTTGGGAAATTTCTACTGACGGAAATTAGGCTAGCACACTATCAAGCAAAGGGTTGTCCAAATTAGATTCACATAGTGCACTCTAGGTGTTTGATAAAATTCCTGAAAAGAAAAGTTGACTGAATTGGGGTTGATTTGGCATCAATATTGGATTGGGTTTATTTGGCCTAAGTTTGGGGGAATTTTTGGCACTACTTTAGGACTTGTTTTTGCATCGAACTAACTGAATTTTTGAAATGGCACAAAAGAGGCAACACCTTAGTATGGGAGGTTCGTCGTCCGTGGAAACACCGACAACTTGGGATAGTACCAAATTTATCAAGGAAGAGGCCTGGAAAAAGGTACAAAAGTTTATTTGGCGCACGAAATCTAATTCCTAAGCGGGGCATGAGGCCGGATAAAAATGATGGCGAATTATTGGCCATGATTTCGGGGCGCCAATGGACCCATTTCACAAAGCCACTCGGGTCAGCCATCATTTCTGTGGTTAGAGAATTTTATGCAAACGCCAGTGCTGAAGGTGATGCGGTCGTCCAAGTAAGGGGGAAATTAGTGGTGTTTGGAAGTGAGGCGATCAATGCACTGTTTGCCACGCCGAACTATGTGGGAAAAGACTATATGGAGCCGGGACTGCACAGTTATGACATGGAGGATATTATCATGAGGCTTTGTAAGCCTGGGACTTCATGGAAAAAGAACGACTACATGAGTGAAAAGACCAGTTTCCCGTCTTCGGCGCTCAGTCACTATGGGAAGGCGTGGTTCAGCTTCATATGTGCGAACATGATCCCGACCTGTCACTTGAGCGACGTGACCATAGATAGGACGATTTTGCTATTCGCCATTGTCACGGGTCTACAGTTGGATATTGGAGTTCTGTTTCACGAGTTAATCATTAAGCCAATCAAGATCACAGTGGCTTCGGGATTACCTCATCCTTCCTTGATCACCCGGTTATGCAAGCAGGCAAAAATTAAGTGGGTCCCTGAGGAGATAGCTTTGCCTCCCATGGAGGTCATAGATCATCAGACGATCTCGCGCTTCATTGTGTGGGACGGGGCAGAGTCGCATGTCAGAGGCGAAGGCTATGGCCCACCTATAGCGCCGCTCCCTACTATAGAGCCAGAGCAGGGACATACTTCAGTTGTAGGCCCAGTTGGACAGGGGCTACTTACTGATATCATGGCATCCCTCACCCTGCTGCATCAGAAATAGGATGCCGAGGCAAAGAGGCAGCGGAGACACACCGCAGCTGTGGCTCAGAGGCAGGAGATAGCGATGCAATACCAGGCAGAGCTGGTGAGCACTGTTAGTTTATAGAGGGCACAATAGATCTAGAAGGGGGGTTGAATAGATCCTTTTTATTACAAATACTTTTCTGGTTTATGATGTATTGTTCATATTAGAGTATATGACAAACATAAGAATCTTTTTAAGCACAACGTAATAAGTAAAAGATTCCCCTTCATTGATATATTCATAATCATACGTACACATGTACGTTGAGTTATTTTAGTTGTAAGCAGTTAAAACATACATAGTAGTTATAGCTGTTATAAACATAATGTAAATGATATAATGTAAAAGACACAAGAAGTTTTAAGTGGTTCAGAGACTTAAGCTCCTAATCCACTCTTCTGCTTTTAACTAGCAGAATTTCCACTAAGGAAGGGCAGCGCCCTGAATCTCTACGATTCCTTCAAGGCCAGCAGCTTGGCTTGATCATCCTTGAGGAGTAGTTGAGTATTGCATGGTGCTTAGCTTCTTAGGTTGCTTAACTACTCTAGATGATCCCTTGATGAACTGCCTTGAAGATCATTCTCCTTGATACTTGATGCCTGCACATGAGAGGCTTCTAAGATGACTGTAAGCTCTTCTATAAGGTACTTAGAAGCTTTCTCATGCTAGACACCAAGATGGCTTTTGTGATCTCCCTTCTTGCTACTCGATGCCTTCCCATGATGGACTTGCTAAGATGACATAAGCTCTTCTCTATTGTACTTAGAGTCTTCCCATGATGGACATCCAGATGACATTATGCTCTTCTTTCTCTCGGCAAATCAGAACAATCTTCATGTAGTAGAACTCTCACTTCTACATAGTAGAACTCACACTTCTACTTCTTTCTTGATCTAACTTCTGAGTGTTCTTGGTGGATCGTAGAGTGAGCCTTCAGACTCACTATTACTCAGTTGGATCAGTCCACTTTTTCTCCAGGAATACACAACTCCAGCAACCTTTGATCTTTGTAGCTCTTCTATATTTATACATCTTCCCAATCCTTCCGTTGGAAAGTAGCAGTTGGAAGCTATTCAAATGTCTTCACAGATCTCAAGTTGCTTGAGGTAGACTACTCGATGTGACATGTCATACATTTTCTGACTCTATAGTCTACTGTTTCACCTACCCTGTCAGATGTATCACTTTACTATCTTAGGCAAGTTGAAGACTTTATTTCTTCTGATATCTTGATCAGAGGTTGTCCTTTTGCATCGATGCTCTCAATAAGCACTTGTCCGAATATTACCTTATAGATTGAACTGTTGCCAATGCTTCAGTCTTTAGGTAACCGAGCTCTACGATTTTGATGCACGTCTTCAAGGATCTGATCGTAGTGTCTTGCTGAGTGTTGCTCGTTGACATAGTAGAGTTAACACTACAATCCTGAAGAGTTTTGATTGGATCTTTAATGTAGAACACCTCTTCCTTGTATTGTGCAGTGCCTTAATACTTCTATTTACTTCGACAGTTCTCAGATACTGATGGCCTAATTTCTTGCTCTGGTCCCCTTCTGAATATCACGACACTTCAGATTTGTGGCGCATCCAGCTTGCTTTCTCCTGGTGATCTTACGCTCACTTATCATCAATGAACTGACCCTGCAATTAATCACTTTAGCCTTGCTCTTCAGAAGCTGACCAGTATCTTGGTTCACCTTCCATCAGTTCTTTCTTTGTCTGACAAACACTACAATCCTGGTTGCTTCCAAGATCGTTATCTTCTGTTCTCTTGATAGCAACTGCATTAGCTGACTTTTCCTTAGTCAGCTGCAGAAGTATTCTTTAAAATATCTTGTGGAAGACTTCATCACGAATGTCCTTTCAACTCAATCTTGATGCTGATTGGATTGGTGCTTAGTTCTTCTGCTAGCCTGCATGCCATTCGTTGAGTGCTCTCTGGTTCCCTTACTGTGGATTGCATCTTTGCAGTGCCAACCAGAGGCTTCGTACCATTGGATATTTTGGGAGTGCTCATTCTTTGAGAACCGTATCTGCTCTATGATTCTGACTTGGCATTGTGAGCACTTCTGTTGGAGTCGTAGTTCTGCACTCTACGATTAAGCTTTGGCTGTGTAGACACCACGATCCTAAGATCAGACCTTGACACTCTATAATTTTTGCCTTGTGCTTGTTGTCTTCATCTGATCTTGCCCGACTACGATCTCTGTATGGACTCAATGGACTCTACGAACTCAGAGTATAGTCTACGATCCTTGACTTAGCTTCAACATTACTAGGCTCTACGACTCTGAGTGTAGTCTACGTTTCGGACTTGGCTTTGGCAGATGATCGTTCGGCTCTTAGGAAGGTTGTCTCTACGATTTTGAACATAACTTCCTCAGCACACTACGATCCCGAGGAAGCTCTTCTCGATACACTACGATCCTTCTTCGTTTCCCCTGGCAGTCTACGAACTCCGAGTTATATTATCTTGCATACTCCTATTCTACCTCGATAGCTCCTGAGTTAACCTTGACTCACCTGGCAGACTATGACTTCTGCTGCAGTGCTCGAAGATCAGACTAGCCTATCTATTACATCATAAGATCAACCTAACAAGCTTGATCTTCTTATGTTTATAGTCCTTGTACATCATTTCTTTTTAAGGACTTTACAAAGCTGTTTTACTTATGTAGGATCAACCTAACATATTTGATCAATTCATTCTAAGTCCTTGTATATATATTTCTATTATCTATCAAAGGACTTTACAACTTTTCTTAATGTAAGCATACTTGCATATTATTCATCCATATACATATATATCATAATCAAATCATATAAAAATAGGAATATCATTCATATGCTTATTCTTGACAATCTCCCCCTATTTGATTATGACAAAAACAATAAGTGCATATGCGTGTTATGAATGAATCTTATATACATTGAGCAGCTGTATTTCTACATCCTGGATCCAGAACACATTCCTAACAGATTAGAGTTGTACCTTCTTGGCTCCTTGTATGTTTCTAGGATTCTTGTTGATCAGCTACTCATCTGATTTCTCTTCTTGCTCTTTCTCTTGTTCCCCTTCAGATGATGACCTTTTGTCTCTTCTTGGTTCCCCTTCATAATCTTTCTTATCTGGCTCCCCCTCAGACTTTGCTATCATGGGATCATCATCTTTTGGCTCCCCCTCAGATATGATACTCTTTCAGCAGTTTCTGTCTTCTTTGACTCCTCTCCTCTTAACCCTTTGCTCTTCTTCTGATGCCCCTTGCTCCTCTTCTTTCTATGCCTCTTTTTCTCCCTCTTTTTGTCATTAATCATTTGAGACAGCTGCTCCATGTTGGAATTAAGCTGCTCCGTCAGGTAGGAGGAGTTTGCAACTTCAAACTTTAGTTCTTGCTGGCTGAGCTCAAGTTTTACAGAGAAGGACTGTTTCAGATCGTCAATATAGTCAGAGAGGGCTTCGATCTACTTTGCATTGGCCTCCTAAACTTGTAGAGCTACTGCCTTCTCATCTTGGATGGCCTTTTGATAGATTCTATCTCTCTCTTGTAGTTTGAGAGATACATCAGCCAAGATAGCTTGAAGCTTATGCTGGAAAGAATCATCTCCTGATTTTATCTGCTTCTATGATTCTTTAGTGAGCATACAGATCTTTCTACTTAAATCATCAGAACTTTTCTATAATTCTTGATCCAAAGAAGTTTGATCCTCTTGATTGGCAACTTCAATTTCGGCAATGGATTGGACTCTACGATTGTCATCTTTGGACATATTTTCAAATGTTTGGATAATCTGAACAATCGTGGAATACCAATTGCTTGTGGAGGAGGATGGAGTGTTTGATAACAGTGCTTGATCATAAGGAGGCTTCTGGTTTTGGATTTGAACATCATAAGTAGTAGAGTAATCAGACTCTACGATCAGCTTATTGGTCATGGCTCTTCTTCCTTCAGAATCCACTCTACAATCTTAGGGGATGTAGATATTTCCAGCATGTCGATAGACCTTGAAGTGGAGATGGTTTGTGATCATCTTGGTGGCAAACTTTTTCACTCTTGGAAAGTTCTGAGCCACCAGTTCCATGCTTTGAAACTGCTTGTAACACCAACTGAAGTAGCTTTCATCTTTTTCAGTAATGGCCTTTAGCCATGGCACCAACTAGAAGAACCATCTCATCAGCAGATCATCAGGGTTATATAGAATGGTTAAGCAGTCTAGCTCCATATTGCTCCAGTTCTTGACTATGTCAGAAGTAGTCATTCTTACTACTCTGAGCTACTCGTCTCCATAATTTACCCATCTCTCAAGAGGAGTCTCTGATGGTTCATTGGGAACTACTACTACTACTATTCTTATGATAAATCTTACAGGTTAGAGAACAGGGTGGAGTTCTGAGTTTTCTGATTCCTGATCTTCAGAGTTAGAATCATTTCCTACTTCTTCCTTCTCAAAACCAGAACCATTTAAATTAGCATCAGCAGACGGATCTTCTTGTTGCATTTCATGTTCAGACTCTTCTTGATCATCTCCAACAGAAAATCCTTCTTGCTGCATTTCATTATTTAAACTTTCTTCAACAAGTCTTTCCTTAGATTCCTCTTCTCTACTGCTGATTTCTTCTTCAACATCTTCTCCTTGGGATACATATTCATCATCACTTTATTCAATGATGGCATTAGATTGGTTGTTGTTCCTTTTGGAGGTAAACTGGGCTTGCAGCCTGTAGCTCTTCCTTCTTGATAGAGATTCAACTATTGGAGAGACAGACTCTTCTTCTTCAGTCTCTAACTCCACTTTCTCATCAGATAAACTTCTTTGGAGATCATCACTGGCAGGAGCAGACTCTTCTTTCTTGGCCTCATCACTTACTGAGCCAACATGAGAGCTTTCTTGGTTTGAGGGGACATGTTCTTCTTCTTCTAGAATAGCATTTTCTGACCCATTCTCTGGGATGGTTGGGGCAGTTGCATTTAGAGATGCACTTTGATCATTCTATTTTTTTTTCTTCATCAAAGTTGCTTCTCTAAGAATTTGCCATGGGGCTTGAGCACTTTTCTTCATCAGCAGTTTCAATTTCTTTCTCTCCTGCTGACTCTACGTCCTTTTCTTCAGCAGATGTATTGATTTGAGAAGCTAAAGCTGGTTTGTCATCCACCTTAGATTTCTTGCTAACTGGCCCTTTAAACAACCTGCTGCTTCTTCTTTTTGTTGTTTCAGCAGTTTGGGCCTTTTCTTCTTTATGCTTGTTCAAGGAGGAGACTCTCCTTGGTGGGGCCTGGGCTTTCTTCACCTAACCATCTCTTTTCACCACTTTTGATTTCTTCATGGCTTGTGTGATTGTAGCTGATGAAGAGTCACTGGACTTAGAGCTATCTGTCTTTACTATATTTCTCTTCTTTGCAGAGGATCTACTGCTACTCCTACCTGTCAGCCTTTTGTTCTCCTTGGGATTCTTTTTCCAGTTTTTAAATAACTGTGGAGACATCACCTTGTGTACATTAATGGTTTCTCCCTCATCATCGTTTATCTTTCCCCCTAGCTTTTTCTTCAGTATGATACTCAACAGCCTCCAATGAAATACCTTGGCCAGGGGCTTCTTCCCAGCCTTCTCTACCCATTGGGAGATCTGATAAACAAGATAGCTCTAAAGTCGATTTGTTTCTTCAGAACTATTGCTGACATGATTTTCAACTGCTGGTCGATCACTGTGTCATGTACATTGTTCTTACACAGTATGCACTTTCCAACTATTTTAGCAAGGAACTCATATTGCTCAGGAAACTCTTTCTTCTTCATGTCCTTGAAACTAGGGTTTCTTTGATACCCCATACAATCCTTTGCTAGTTCAGTGTTGACATTATCAAGGTTGTTTAGCCCTTGGTTAGTAAAACCTAGGCATTAATTGAGATCAGAAGATTTTAACTTGAGAGACTGACCTTTAACCTTGGTAGTAAGGATTTTTGAATTTATAGAGAGGTTTGAGTAGAATTCTTTAACCAGGTTGCAGTAGACTAGAGTATTTGCCTCAAGACATTCTGAACAACCAGCCTTCTTTACAAGCTCGATAATATCCCTGAACTACTTTTCATATTTCTCAAATGATTTGGTTCCAAGCTGAATACCAGTGATCACTTGCCAGTTTTCCATTTTGAGTAGTTTGAAGAATGTGGGAATTAGATATAGAGAAGTTTATACGAGATGGATGTCTGGTTGGTAAGGCTCTGGAGGTTAACTGATTTTGCTCTTGAAAAGCTTTCTAGGGTTTTGAAAATGGGAGGGATAAAGGTTCGATATCTTTTGGTAACTGTCTGCAGATTTGAACTTATCTTTATGGCAGTTCCTTCTAACTCCGCATACTCAGTGATGTGTCAATTGTCTATTGGTTGCACGTTGCCCACTAATGAGTTGCAACTCCCCACAATTTTTCAATTATTAGAGGAGTGGACGTTTAATTGACGTGGCTTTGACAGTTGACCTTTAGATTCGTAGAGTAACATGATGAGATAGCTATAGACTCTACGATTTCATTTGTTTACTCAACGATCAATTTCTGAGAGATGCTGTAGTGGATGGCTTCGTCTTTCCGCCTTACTTCGATGCAGCATAGCTCAATCACTGATGTATTCGAACTTATCTCCTTAACTTGAATGGCTTAGCAGATGTCTCATTCTTCATGCTTCTTGTGAGCTGGAGTACCCTTTGGTAGAACTACGATCGTTGAGTTGTCTTCTACGATCGCTGTAGTTAAACTACGATCGTTTAGTCCTTTTCAAACTCAACTCTACGATCGTTGACTGACTTGATTCTTTTGAGATGAACTAGATCAAGTATTCCTTCTGGGATAAGGAAACTCAGGAAGGGCCAACCTCTTAGAGAGAGCTAAGGGTCAGGTTTGTCCCTGAGGCTCTTTCCAAATGAAATACTATGGCAGTGGTTTGTAATGATATCTCATTAGACCTTTTTTGATGGGAACATCTTCAATTAGCTTTAAGTATCTGCATTGCAGAAATCGTGGTGTCCTCCTACTCTTACTCTACGATCATATATTTGATCGTAGGCACTTCATGATTAAGAATTAGGTGGCTGAGGGGTTATCAGTAGTACATTTTGAGACGTTCCTACTGACTATGGATCTTCATTTGGTTCATCAGCCACAAAGTTTTGGGACTCTGTAGCTGGTACATCTCTTCCAGGTTTAATAGTACTGTTTTTCCTTAATAGATCACTGCTCCCCCATTATTGATACTGTCTTCTCAGATAGATGTGATTCCTTCTTCAAGTTCATTTGAAGGCTGCCCAACATTTCTCCTTCTGACTGGGATCATTGTCGTTGCTTAGTCTGTCTTGTATCATAGAGATGAGTATTTTTAGGATTTATCACTCTACGATCATTTTTACAGTACTAAGAACATAGTCTTCTTTGACATTCCTTTGTATTGAGAAGTTCTTCTTCGTAAAGGACTCCTTTTATCTTAAGCTCAATGATCTTCTGTTGTGAGCTTGCCTTGAGGATCCTTTCCATAAAGCATGTCTTTCCTGATATGGGCACATAGAATCCTTTTTATCTTCTGTTTCATGGCATGCTCCAATATACAGATTTGCAACCATGAGAGCTCCATTCCGGTTAGCTCAGAGGGTCTTCAAGGACGGTCTTGGACATATAGGAACCTTATTCGAATCATCTTTGAACAGTCCTTAGCCTTCTGCTGGTTGAGTCCTAATGAATGATGTCTTCTGCTTCAGCATTCCTTAGTGTGGTTAGACTGACCAAGTACCTGCAGGTTTAAATATATTTCTATTTTCGGTACCCATAGTTAAATGGGTCCAGCTAGGTTAGTTTTCTAAACACTTGTTCTCTTATTTGGATAATCATCATATTTATCATCAACAGACATATCCATACATGCAACTATCTTATGATAATATATTTCGAGATGCATGCTGGTGAGTGTGTGTGAGATATGGCATTTAATAATACACTCTCTATTTATGATGGTTTAATTATTCACTGAGTTATGTTCACAATGTTTAAGTGTTCACAGAGTGAGAATCAGCTATACGATTTTATTAGTATCTAGTTGATTCATTGAGGTGAGCAGTTTCTTCAAGTCAGCAAGATCCTCTTGCAGAACTGATCATGTTCTGTGTGTTGTCGAACACTTAGAACATAGGCTTGTGCATATATACTAACCCATCAACAAAGATTACTTCACATTTCGGTCATTAGGTCTGTGATGCCCTTATGACCCATTTCAGACTTCCTTCAAGATATCATCTTCAACCCAAAACTTGGATGGAGAAAAAGTTTATAGTCATTTGAGTTTCTATGTTCATGTTACTTTCTCTCTTCACCTTTTTTTAGGTAGATTATGACTCCTTGACAGAATACTGTTGTAGTTCATAAGGAGATGCAATAATGATGTACATTTATAATAGTCAGGAACCGTACCTTTTTACCGTCAGTAACGAAACAGTTATTTACCTTAGATATACTGAGTTCAGGTATTGATGTGCATAACTTTTACTTTTACTCATTTCAGCTTAATGCTCTTGTTGGCCTTTCATCAATCAGTCATGATCTTGAAGATGTAGATCAAGGGAATCATGGCATTAATATCTTTGACATCTTTGAGTTTACAAGGATAGCACCCAATTGATGGTTGGTCACTCATATGTTTGAGAAGATCTTCTTTCTCCTCTCGATCAGCATTTCTTAGTACCTGTGACCTCTTCATCTTTCAGACTGATGAATGCTTTACTCTATATCACTTATG
This sequence comes from Panax japonicus, assembly GCA_020205505.1. Lineage (NCBI taxonomy): Eukaryota > Viridiplantae > Streptophyta > Magnoliopsida > Apiales > Araliaceae > Panax > Panax japonicus. The sequence continues at coordinate 166,499 of JAINUV010001451.1, forward strand.
TCTCTTGCTCTCTTTCTCTCATCTGGTCTTCAGACTAAAAGATTGACTGCAGGCTAGGATTGGTCTTGTTGATATAACAATCGAAGATATGGACCAATCTGAGCAGCTTCAGGTGTATACACATTTTTACCTATACACAATATTTCTAACGTGTGAGCTCTTCTGCGTATAACAACTTACTTCCTAATAAACTAAGTTTAGAACAATGTTAGTGCTTGGGATTAGACTCAAAGCGATTAGCTTTTGAATATAGCATGAGAACCTGGTCTGATACGAATTGTTAGTTCCAAGAAGGAACAATAAATCTAGAAGGGGGGTTTAAATAGATCCTTTTTATTTCAAATACTTTACTGGTTTATGATGTATTGTTCATATTAGAGTATATGACAAACATAAGAATCTTTTCAAGCACAGCGGAATAAGTAAAAGATTCCCCTTCATTGATATATTCATAATCATACGTACATTGTTCGTTGAGTTAGTTTAGTTGTAATCAGTTAAAACATACATAGAAGTTATAGCAGTTATAGACATAATGTAAATGACATAGTGTAAAAGACATAAGAGGTTTTAAGTGCTTCAGAGACTCAAGCTCCTAATCCACTCTTCTGTTTTCAACTAGCTGGATTTCCACTAAAGAAGGGCAGCACCCTGAATCTCTATGATTCCTTCAAGCCCAGTAGGCTTGGAACTTTATTTCACTAAGAACTCTTCAAGGCCATCATCCTTGGGACTATTCTAGTTCCCTTGGAACTTTTCAAGCCCAGCAGGCTTGGAACTTCGTTTAGTCCCTCTAGACAAGGACCCTTTGGCCCTGCTTTGTTTAGTCCCTCCGGACTACGACCCTTTGGCCCTGCTTCATTTAGACCCTCTGGATAAGTACCCCCCAGGCCCTGACTTCGTTGAGTTGTTTGTTTGTTGTTGTTGGAGTCGGTGTTGAGCTGTTATGATGTCTTCATGCTCTGAACATCTTCTATCCTTAGCAGCTTGGCTTAATCATCCTTGAGGAGCAGTTGAGTATTGTATGATGCTCAGCTTCTTAGGTTGCTCAACTACTCCGGATGATCCCATGATGAACTGCCTTGAAGATCATTATCCTTGATACTTGATGGCTGTATATGAGAGACTTCTAAGATGGTTGTAAGCTCTTCTATAAGGTACTTAGAAGCTTTCTCATGCATGACACCAAGATGGTTTTTGTGATCTCCCTTCTCGCTACTCGATACCTTCCCATGATGGACTTGCTAAGATGACCATAAGCTCTTCTCTATTGTACTTAGAGTCTTCCAATGATGGACATCCAGATGACATTATGCTCTTCTTTCTCTCAGAAGTTCAGAACACTCTTTATGTAGTAGAACTCTCATTTCTACATAGTAGAACTCACACTTCTACTTCTTTCTCGATCTAACTTCTGAGTGTTCTTGGTGGATCGTAGAGTGAACCTTCGGACTCACTATTACTCGGTTGGATCAGTCCACCTTTTCTCCAGGAATACACAACTCCAGCAACCTTTGATCTTTGAAGCTCTTCTACATTTATACATCTTCCCAATCCTTCCGTTGGAAAGTAGCCGTTGGAAGCTATTCAAATGTCTACACAGATCTCGAGTTGCTTGAGGTAGACTGTTTGATGTGACATGTCATACATTTTCTGACTCTGCAATCTACTATTTCACCTACCCTGTCAGAGGTATCACTTTATTATCTTAGGCAAGTTGAAGACTTTATTTCTTCTGATATCTTGATCAGAGGTTGTCTTTTTGCATCGATGCTCTCAATAAGCACTTGTCCGAATATTACCCTGCAGATTGAACCGTTGCCAATGCTTCAGTCTTCAGGTAATCAAACACTACGATCCTGGTTGCTTCCAAGATCATTGTCTTCTGTTCTCTTGACAGCAACCACATTAGGTGACTTTTCTTTAGTCAGCTGCTGAAGTCTTCTTTAAATCATATTGTGGAAGACTTCATTACGAATGGCCTTTCAACTCAATCTTGATGCTGATTGGATTGGTGTTTAGTTCTTATGCTAGCCTGCATGCCATTCGTTGAGTGCTCTCTGGTTCCCTTACTGTGGATTGCATCTTTGTAGTCCCAACCAGAGGCTTTGTACCTTTGGATATTCTGGGAGTGCTCATTCTTTGAGAACCGTATCTGCTCTACGTTTATGACTTGGCATTTTGAGCACTTTTGTTGGAGTCGTAGTTCTGCACTCTATGATTCAGCTTTGGCTGTGCAGACATTATGATCCTAGATCAGACCTTGACACTCTATGATTTTTGCCTTGTGCTTGTTGTTTTCATTTGATCTTGCCCGACTACGATCTCTGTATGTACTCAATGGAATCTACGAACTCAGAGTGTAGTCTATGATCCTTGACTTGGCTTCGGCATTACTAGGCTCTACGACTCTGAGTGTAGTCTAAGTTTCAAACTTGGCTTTGGCAGATGATCATTCGGCTCTTAAGCAGGCTGTCTCTACGATTATGAACATGACTTCCTCCGCACACTATGATCCCGAGGAAGCTATTCTCTATACACTACGATCCTTCTTCGTTTCCCCTGGTAGTCTACGAACTCCGAGATCTACTATCTTGCATACTCTTATTCTGCCTCGATAGCTCCCGAGTTAACCTTGACTCACATGGCAGACTACGACTTCTGGTGCAGTGCTCGATGATCAGACTAGCCTATCTATTACATCATAAGATCAACCTAACAAGCTTGATCTTTATATATTTATAGTCCTTGTATATCATTTCTTTTTAAGGACTTTACAAAGCTATTTTGCTCATGTAGGATCAACCTAACATATTTGATAAATTCATTCTAAGTCCTTGTACATATATTTCTATTATCTATCAAAGGACTTTACAACTTTTCATAATGCAAGAATACTTGCATATTATTCATCCATATACATATATATCATAATCAAATCATATATAAATAGGAATAGCATTCACATGCTTATTCCTGACCTTGCAGAGCATCTACACCGATTATTATGGCGAGAATGTTGAGTTCACGCCATACCAGTTTCCAGAGGTGCCTGTCTTCCCACCTTACCCTCCCCCATCACCACCAGCTGAGACTGACGAGGACGAGACCGCTGCTGAGTGAGCAATCTTCACGGAATCCCTCTTGTTACCAATTGCTTTATATTTAGCAATGAGGGCATTGTTCACCTCAAGTTTGGGGGTGTCTTTGGCTTTTATCTGTTTATTTCCATATTGCCATGTTAGGTTGCCAGACTTTAGTACTATTATTATGTTTTTATTATCAGTATTGTGGTACATTCTTTTGAACTACGGGATTATGTTTGAATTTTTATCATTATGGATGCCATGAACTGTTTTTGGTGTTATTTATTTATGCTTGGATTTTTTTAGCATGATTGTGGTTTATAGCCATCTTTTTGGGGCTCTTACAGATTATATGCTTGTGCCATATGAATGAACTTTTTACCCTATTTTAAGCTGCTATTTAGCAAGGGTTATAACTATCATTGATTTTCGATTGTAGTTAATGACAAGCGTCAAGTATCTATGCCTATCTCTTAGAGTTGTGTCAAGCAGGTATGAGCTAGGGGTTGTGCAATTGATAAGTTTAGACTATTATTGATCCGTCTTCCTTAATAAGCAGGTATGAGCTTATTTGAGTTATAATTAGTTAGGACGGTTGGTGTCCACACACACACACACATAGAATGGATCGAATACAGTCTTATGCTTGAAATTGAATGAACCCTTATTCATTTTTGTGTTTGCCCTATTCTCTTGGAGTGGCTATGATCAAGTTTCGAAGCCATGATACTACTATATTATTTTAGTTTTCTTTCACGTGTATTTTCTTATTAGGGTTGTGATAGTTAATTTGCTCGAGGACAAGCAAAGACTTAAGTTTGGGGGTATTTTATGAGTGGGATTTATACCCGCGAATCAGATACTTTATAACCTAAATAATTGCCTGAATTCATAGTTTTTATGTAGTTTTATATAAATATAGTGTTGTTGTGCTTAATCGTTGCATTGCAGAGCTTCACAGTGATTTCCAGCTTTAAAGGGAGCAAAATAGGCAATTTATACATAGCCGCGCCACGGTGCCAAAGTCCAGCTTAAAGCCCATGCTGCGATGCCACCTTTTTTTCCATCTTACGTTTGCCCCGCGCCGCAGTACCACTCTTCCTATATGGACTCGCGCTGCAGCGCGAGCTCTGGATCCTTGTTGCACATGTGGCGCTTCAGCGCCACCCTGAAGTCTATTGGCCGCGCCGTAGTGTGACCTCCGGTACCCAGGCAGACTTGACTCGATTTTGACATAGGAAAAGAGACAGGGGGCGTATATAACTGAAGCAGCTCTGCATTTCTAAAATCTCTCATCACCTCAGATAGAGGATACACCATATATCATATAACTTAGCTTAGTTTAGAGTTTTTCTTTGTAATTTCTCTCTCTTTCCCTTAGATAAATGTTTGTAAATATAGATTCGGTAAATTTAGGGAGAAGTCTGTATTTCTTTGGAGCACAAGAGCAATGAGCAACACGGATTGGAAAACTTGATTTGGGTGGAATCTATGTAGATTGAAGGGCCTTGACAGAGTTTCCTCTTATCCATTTATCTTCTCTAGTTTTATAATCTATAAATGTTGTCTACTTTCCAACTTGTATTTGGTTTATTAAATATGAACTAATTATTGGCTCTAAGGTTATAATGGATCCCTTTGTTATTTGAATTGACTATTTGTATCTCTTTGGTTGGCACTATAGGATTTTGTTTAATATATTTGTGCATTATGATTCTTGCTAAGACAATAGTGATGATTTTGGTAATCTGCATGATATCGACAGAAGAATTGTAGATTTACACCTAAATATATTGACATGTGATTATGGGGTTCGACTGCATAAGTTGTGCGTAGAATAGACATATCTCTATGAGCCATGTGCGACCTAATTGAGAACATATGCTTAAATCCTTGTGATGATTGATTCGCATAGACATATGTAGGATTGCATCTAGCTTGGACGTTCCTTTCTGTTCTGTTCCCTTTAGGGTGGATCTGGAGAGGATATGTTTGTGCATACCTCGACAGAGGTGCATTAGCACCTGTGCATTCTCGGTCGACAAATCGTCGTGACCATTAAGGCCAAAGAGAGATATAGTAGCTACATTGATGAAGCATAACACGCCAGGTGTTCCACAGAATGCCTATGTGGGGGTGAAGTTGTGACCTTAGCTTGTATTTCCTTAGATTTCCATTCGTTATCCACTTACTTGCTTTGTTAATTAGTTAAATAGATTAATCATACTTCAATTTACTGTTGTTCGAATAAGACTTTAGCGATACATAGTCGGTATTTGGTAAATATTAGTCATAGTTCCTCGTGGGTACGACAGACTCCTTATCACTGTATTAATTGTTAGACTGCATATACTTGCGCGTGTTTAGTGATTGCGAAATCAACCAACAAAATGTAATGTGATTAAAGAATAAAATAATGATCGTATAATACGTAGGTATTATACGAAGTAATGAATACGAGTATGATACGAGGTATTATACGAGTATGTATGAATGATGGTATATCGTATATCATGAATTAGTATACGAGTTAGAATACGATAGTTGTACGTATAATATACATTAAGAGGCTTTAAGCCAAAGGTATTGAATAGGTAGGATTTCTTAAGTATTATGTTAGCCATGTATGGAAATGGTTAAGTCCAATGTGAGTGTTTATACAATCCCAAGGGTTGTTTAATTACAAGCCCAAAGTAATTTAGTATGCAAGCCCAAATGATTAAGCTAAGTTAATTAAGCTAAAGCCCAAGGTAAATAACCAATGGGTTAGAGAATGGTTTAAACCCATGGGTGATCCAAAGTAATAAACAAGTACTTAGAGGCTAAGTGTCGTGGTGATCAAGTAATCAATGTGATGAACAAGCTAACTTAATGGCTAAGTAAGTGTGGTGACAAAGTAAACTTAATGCTTAAGTATTGTGATGGGCAAGCAAAGGATTGATGTTGTGATGGCAAAGCATTTTGTGTAGGGAGCAAGTCTACTTAGGGGCAAAGTAATGAATAGTAAGGAGGTGGAGGTAGCTTAATGACCATTATACCCTAATCTAACAACTCCTATAAATAGCAAGCTTGGATTCATTTGTTTGGTTGTTTTCATTTCATCCAACAACTTAAAAGTTGAGTGCTTATTTGCTTGAGAGAATAAGCACATATAAGTTAGACTTCCTTTGTTAGATTTCCAACCAACAACTTATATCTTATTGGTTTGAGAAAAAAAGTAAGAAAAGCTAAAAGATTAGCCTTGTTAATTCAAGCAGCAATAAGGAGATTAAATATTTACCAAGTGTTATTCAAGAATAAGTATTCATAAACAATGATTCTCTTTCTTTTCCATTGTTAGAGAAGGGGGTTTTGGTAGAACTAGCATGCTAACGAATGTAAAATTAAAGGGCTTAAGTCTTAATAAGCTGTATAAGTCATTAATAAGTTATTCGTAATCATATAAGTTAAGAACTTGTGAAGATCAATAATGAATGTATAATAACTTGTAAGAACTTGTAACATGTTTACATTAATAAAGTTAGTATGATAATAAGAAGCAAGAATAATGGTTAGAAGTCATTAACCATAATAAGTCATATGGAAAGAAGACATAAGTCATGAGTAATGAAATTATAAGTAATTTATATTTTTATAAGTTATAAACTCACAACGAACTAGTAATAACTTATCATGTTTATAAGTTAATGAAGTATGTATGTCAAGGTGTTAGTATAATGGATTGATTCCAATTGAAACAGTTTAAAAATCTCAAGTAACGAAGTTTTGCTAGAATTAACACGATTGGACGATAATCGTCGAATTCGTGAAATTCTTGTAATGGAAGTCGAATTTTGATATTGAGCTTGGAAACGTTGGTTTTCAATGGAGACAAGTCTTATTTGGCATTATAGAGTCGTGGACTAAAAAATGGTCGGATTCCGACTTAGAACGAAGAAACGAGCATTGAATGTTCACGAACGTTTATCGTTTTCGTTAAAAATGAACTAATAGGTGAATTTTTTGCAAACGACGTCAAATATATAAAATTTTTTCATGAACGCATAGAGTACATAATTTGTGAACTGTAGGCTCTTGAACGAGCCAATTCGGACTTATAACAGAGAGGTTATGAGGCCGGGAATCTCAAATAAAAAGTTAACTATTAAAAAATTTCTGGTGCTGAGTACTGGTGTCGCGGTGCCAGTCAAGGCAAAGTAAGTCACGCCGCAGTGCCAAAGTGGCCATCAGCCCCTAGAGAGTCACGCCGCAGCACGACATATAACACAAAAACTCGTGCCGCAGCGTCGAGTCCAGATTTTTGAGTATTAAGTGGTGGCGCTGCAACGCGGCACCAAGTGCAATAGTCGGCGCTGCAGCACCAGCCTTAAAACATAGGTAGACACGAATGGTTACAAGTAGAAGATGAAGGGAAATTGTTTAGCAATGAACTAATGGACTTAATAAAATATTGTTAAGTCATAACTAAACCTCAAGTGTGATCACTTAGTGTTAAAGTAAGTCAATTGAAGATAAACGCAAATGGTATGCAATAAGCGTACTTAATCAATGACGATCGAGTTTCAATTAAATAACGTAAGTACATTAGTAAGTCGTGAGGAAGGATAATTAATTGAACCGAGTTGTATTAATGAAATAATTTCAATTAAGTTATAGAAAAGAACGAAGTTGGTAAGAATGATGTAAAGAATGACGGAAAGCCAGAACCAATAAATAACAAATCTAATACGGTATTAGGTTGAGAAGTAGGGTAAGATTCTTTAGGAACTATATATGTTCAATCATGACCTAATGTGGTATGTTATGTGGTTATGAGTTGTAAAGACTGTAAAGATTCAAAAAGGGAAAGTTATTATACTGTAGCGGACGCTGAAGGCAAGTTTTTCTTAAACGCTTGTCTAACCTTCGTGTTAGCCAGGTTTTCAAATGATTCAACTTAAGAGATCATGTATGGTTTTAAAGAAAGAGTCGATGCCAGTTTTAGCTCGGCTAGACTAATCGTAATAGATTGATTGAACTGTTTACAAGTCTTTCAATATAGAATCGCTAACACTATCCTATGCCAACTATTTGGTAAGGATTAAAGGTAAGCCTGAATATGAATAAATAAATATATTTTCATCGATTATTCGATGGGCACGTGAGGTTGCCACAACTTAAACGTACACACGTTTAATGGATGTAGTGTTGATCAACATAGAGTACTATAGGATGATCACCTAGAACTGCTCATAAGATATGCCAGACTTACGGACTTCGTGCCGGGTTGTCCTTTTCAAAGAAACTATAAGACGTTCACGTCTTGAACCAGAATTGATGTATTACTGAATATTGTCATTGTAAAATGTTTTGAAGGAAAAGAAACGTTATTTTAAGTTATTGATAGTACTTCATAACTATCATCCAATTATTGAAGATATACGATTCCTATGTTTCAAGCATGCTTTTAAAATGAAATTGTTGTACTTGCTGAGCTTGTTATGCTCATTCTTGCTTGAACCATATGAATACAGCTTAGACCGAATGGGCCGAAGGATTCGTCAAGGATAAAGTGAAGGCTAAAGCGAACTTGTAGATTACCTATGTAATAGTATAGGTTTGTAATGATAGTATTTGATTTTATGACAAGAACAAATGTAACGGTTATAAAGAACCTGGGGAATGGTAGTATTGTTTTGGAATATATATTAGACATATTCGTTATTTTGAGGCATTTCAATTGAATGTTTGTGTGAACTGTAGCACCGTGGAGCACCATATATCGGGTTGGAAGAGACCCAGATTTGGGGGCGTCATAAATCATGTCGTGAAAGATGGCGTGCATTACCCTTTGGTAAGTTGCCCCCACATTCTTCAACCCGAATGACATTACTACATAGTAGAAATTCCCAAACGGGGTACGAAAGGCAGTCATCTCAGCATCCTCTATGAACATTTTTATCTGATTGTAGCCTACGAACCCATTCATGAATGACATCATCTCATGATTTGTTGTTGCATCTACCAAAGTGTCTATATTGGGTAGCGGATACATGTCCTTTGGGCACGCCTTTTTCAAGTCTCTGAAATCCACGCATATTCGCAACTGCCCATTAGATTTCTTTACAAGTACTATGCTGGATAACCGTAATGGATGTTGAATTGGTTTGATGAATCCTACATCTAACAACTTCTTTATCACTTCTTTTATTTATGTTTCAACTTCTGGTGCATAGGTGCGAGGCGCTTTGATAAGTGGATTTTATATACACTTATCTGGTATCTTTTACTTGAATTAGTTGCTTATATTTATGTGTCTTAGCTACTTTTCATGCATTTTGTGTTCAATTTGTAGGTTATACGTTTGGGAGCGGTGTGAGCGACTATTGTTAAGGAAAAGCAAGAAAAATGCAAAGAAAAGCAATCCGTATATCATTTGGGCTATCATGTTCATTTCATGTTCTTGGCTTGGAACTTGGACTATGTTGTATAGCTTCTTCTAAACTTTCCGGAACATCTTGAATCATTCCAATCGGAGTTCGGATGCAAGAGTTATGATTTTTGTACCAACGGACGTCGAACTTCGCTGTTTTGGTTAGCCAGTTTCATAGCAGTCACTTCCAGACCACTTTCAGCCTTCATTCGTCCAGCATTTCTGAATCATCAAAGAATGAAAGTTGTAGAGCTCGTCGATAGCTTCGATTTGATAGGTGGCAGGCCCCATAACTCTTCCAGAGCATACTGTAGCAGAAAATCAAACTCGCGGGCGCGCGATTTCCTGCGCGGCCGCGCGAATTACAGTACCAAAAAGACGCGATTTAATATTTGCGCGCGGGCGCGCCAAACTTTAGGCCAATTTTTGTGCGGCCGCGCGACTTTGGGTGTTGACCAAAGCTGACTTTTCATTAAACAGTGCAATTGAAGCGTAACGGAGAGAGGGGTTCAATTAGGGCTTATATATTAGACGTATTTTCATTATGTTAGAGGGATTCCACTCCTTGGGGGCTGAAACTACTGTTACTTTCTTCTTCCAATTTCCGATTAGATTAGAAGCCTAGATTAGATTAGAGTTGAAGATTGAATCAATTGAAGGGAATAGGAAATTCAAAATTGGAGCAAGTGGAGAATCTCAGATTTGCATTCCTAATTCCCTAACTTCTTTTTACTTTTATTTTTATTTCGCAATGTATAGTCAATTCTGGATTATAGATTTTGATTCTATGATGAGTTAAACTTTATTTTGGGATTGCAATGGATTCTATTGTTTAGTTTAATCTGATGTACTTCATTGTTAACCTTATTGATTGTTATGGGATTGCCTTTTAAGATTCATGCTTATTTGTTTAGTTGATTGGCCATCAATTACTGTGATAACCCATATGAACTTGAAAGACGAAGTATGGGTTTAGATTTGAGCTTAATAGCTTGTGTTTGTATGTTCTACATGGTGATGAAATGTATGATTAGTGCTTAGCATAGACATATACCGAGGCATCGCTCGTAATCTATTGAGAATTTGGGCTTAAATCCTAATTATTTGTAAATCATATAGACATATATAGGTTTAGGTAATGTGGGTGTTCATGTGTATTCTATAAATTGTGGATTATTTGTGATACGGGTATGTTACATTGAAAGATGGCTATACTTTACTTTAGTGTTCTCGACTAACAATCTGGTACAATTAGTTAGGCTTAACATGAAGTGTATGGATTTGAATGAATCAATGGATGAAATTGTAATCTCGGGTCTTCATTATCTAGTCTCACTCTAGAAATAGTTAGGTTTATTTAATTTCGTAGTTTAAATACAAAATATAATATCATTCTTTTAAATAAGACTGAGATGATTATGGGTTAATGCTTGGTAAACTTTGTTAGTTAATTCTCTGTGGGAACGATACTTTATTTACTCTTTATTACTTGTTGACCACGTATACTTGCGTATTGTGCGTAACTAGAAATTAGGCAACAAGTTTTTGGCACCGTTGCTGGGAAATTAGCTTAATAAATTTTTGCCAAGATTAATTTGAATCAAATTTCTCTTAATTTAAACATTTTTTTGTTGTTTTTATTATCCTCTTATATTTCTCTCTTTTCAGGTACTATGGGTGACTTTGCTTATCAATGGCCTTATGCAAATATGATTCAACCAAGGGACACGAGCGCTGAGGAACTCAATGTATTTTCTACATTGTCAGTACAAATTGCAACACTTTCGGAGAGGTTGGATATTCTTGCAGCCCAATGCACTCGAGAGATAGTAGTTACATGCGAATACTGTGCTTGTCAGCATCCGATTTATCAATACAACATCAAGGTTGGACAAGTACAGTTTGGGGGTGATTACTTCAACAACGATGTTTGTACTAATTATCAAAAAGGTTGGGGGTATCACCCAGATTATGAATGGAGTTATAACTATCCCAACCAATACTGCATCCCAACTCCAACACATCCATCAGAATTCTAATATCCACCTTCAACGCAACAAGAGGAAAATTCAAGGTTGAAGGAATTTGAAAGTCCAATAATAATCTAGAAGGGGGGTTAAATAGATTATTATAGATTTAAAATTATCTTAGGCCTTTTGAAATTAATTTATAGTGTTAAAAATTAATATGCAAGATAATAAAAAATTCAATCACACAATGAACAAAGATTTATCTGGTTCACAACATACACCCCTTGGTATGTTGCTACGTCCAGTCTTAAGTTCCTATTTGGAACTTAAGATCATATTACTATCAGTAATAATCAACTCCTTCAATAGGCAGAGAAGCCTTTACAAAGTTTTATAGTCAAACTTCCAACTGTTCCCAACTAATCTATCTTGGACAGCAAGCTCCTCGCTCCCTCCTCAAGCTTAGTTGTACTTCTTTTGAGTCCAGTTCTATTCTATGATCTGGTCTTGAAACAACAGCCTCTTCCTCACCACACAAGTACACTAGAGACCCAACTTCCCGCTGACCTCTCTAAGACTCTGGTCTTGGTTGAAGAATTACTCATCTTTCTCACAAGTACATAAAATAAACTAACTCTGACCTTTTCTCTTTTTACAAATGATTTTACAACAATGTTCTTCTCAAATAAGCAGATAACAATTTAGTACAGATTGATGCTTCTCAAATAAGCAAATATAATTTAAAGATCAAAATTATGCTTTGAGAAAATATGCTTCTTAGTAAGCAGATAATAATTTATGCTTTGATTAAATAAAGCTTTTGTGTAAGCAAATATGAAAATTATGCTCTGGTATAAAAGTTTAAATGACTTTTATATTTTTGTGAAAAGTGCTTCTTGAATAAGCAAATAAGTTATTTAAGTTTTGAATCAAATATGCTTCTTATTAAGCAGATATATGATATTAAAGTTCTTTATGAAGAATTAATAATTCTTTATAATAAAGAGTGTTTTTCTATGGATAATATAGAATTATTTCTCAATTAATCTTGATCAAATAATTTATGAATTAATAATAAGTCAATTCAAATAATAAGTATAATGTCACCTAAACACAATTTGATAAACCAAATATTATTTGTTTAACTCAAATAATATATAAGAATATTTTATCTATTATGTGAATTTTTATAGATAATGTCACTTAGTACTTTAAGGAATCGTACGGTTCGAATTGCTCTTACTAGAGGTGTATCTCCGTAGCCTTGCGACGTCTAAGTATGACAAAATTTATAATTTTCACAATTGATGTTTATATAAATATTTTCAATAGATCTCTACGATTCTCAAATCCAGTTCGGATGACTACTCTTTTTGGAGCAGTATCTCAGTGTTGTTTTGAGCTATCAAGTGTCGTATCTATTTTATAATATTTATATAAATAATATCAATAAAAGATTACTAAAGACTTTAAGGAATCGTAAGGTTTGATTCCTCTCCGTAGAGGTTTATCTCCGTAGCCTTGCGGCGTCCCAAGTATTCTTTTATTTGATAAATAGATGAAATATAGATATATAAAATTGTGTAGAACAATATGTATTTGTATATCTAGGTAAAATACAAGTAAGAAATAATTCAACAGAAATTAAACTTATCTCAATACTTGGACCAATTTTTCTCTTCAAAAATAATCAAAACTTTTGTATGAAGAAATATAAAATTTTGAGAGAATGTAGGCAAGGAGAGTATGATTTTCTTTTCACAAAATTGGTAAAAACTGAATGAATGAAATACTCCCTATTTATAGGATTTTTAAAGTTGGGGTAAAATAGTAATTTAGAAAAATAATATTTGAATGAATGGTTATGATCAAGTATTTTTGAATTGAATGGTTTAGATTGACCAATTTTTTTGTGCGATATTAGATAAAAAACGGCCAGGCATTTTTTCATCTTCATAGTATTTAATGCTTGTAATTTTATCACATGCCAGCACAACTTACTTTGCCAGTACACAAGCTTCAATTAAGTCCTAATTTTAATGACACGGTTTGCCCATAAATGAGAGTCACTTAAGCTAGTGCACGGTTTTTAGGAAACATGCATGAAAATCTAGTATACTTATATTTATATAAGGTTTATATATAATATATATGGTATATGTTTTAAAAATATTTTGCCCATTGTTTAGAAAAAGAATATAGGGTTTCCTTGCCATGAATAATTTATGAATTAATTTATTTAACACTTGAGATAAATTATCAAGGTCATTAATAAATTTATTGAATATTTAAAATAAAATATTTATTTAAAACATAATTGTTATTATCAAAATATATAAAAGAAATTATATCTATTAATCTCCCCTTTTTGATGATGACAATTATTTTTAAAAATATTTTGGGTTTTGAAAAACTCCTTTGAAAACTCCCCCTTAAATTATGATCCCCTTAATCAAGTAATAGCAATTTCTATATATGGCAGTTATGTAGCAGTTATATGCAGTTATATGGGCAGTTATATAGCAGTTAGTTATATTTTTCTTCTCCCCATTTGTAATCATAAAAAATGACAGGGTAAAGAAAAGAACCCTGCAGAAAATATAGTTAGAAAATATAGAACAACTAAGTAGTAGTAGTAGTAGTAATAGTAGTAAGATGAGGGATAGGGATTAAGGTTTACAACAACAGTCAAATAGTTAGTTAAGAAAAGGGTTTAGGGAGTACAACAAACATATTGTTAGTAGGGGAAGTCAGATTTCCTCAAGATTTAGAGGAGAAAAATGCAGCAGCTCATTAATATTCCCTTCAGAATCAACGGATGAGAGACCAGGAACAGGGTCAGTCAGCAGTGGAACAACAAAATCATGTGAGGTACTAGCAGTAAAAGGATGCATAAACAAGATGTTTTGCTCCAGAAGTACACCAACCACAGATTTGATGAGGGTTAGAGATAATTGAATATCTTCAAGTTGTGCCATCATTAGAGACTGATTGTGTAACAGGATTTGGTTCATGCTGTTAAGAGAGTTTATCTTGGTAGTCATAGTGATATTTTCTGCAAAGTCTTCGTGATCAACAAGTTTAAAGATGCTAAGAGGCTGAGGAGGTAAGTTAAGACGGGCATCGATGTTGCTTGTAGGAACTGTCTGAAAGTGAACAGTGTTTAAAGGAAGATTGAGATGAGTGAAAATACGAGTGAGAAGTAGTCCAAACCCAAGACAGTTATTGTGAAAGAAATATTCAAAGGAAGATAGCAAGAAGTAAGCAAGATTATATGGCAGACATTCATTGAGCAATCCTTTGATGAGTTCCAAATCAAAAGGCAATAACTTTCTATCATCACGAACGGACATAAAATTTTTCCTCAAGATTTTACAAAGAAATTGACATTCGGCAGTTAAAAATTCGAGACCAACTTTGTTTGGAAAGTCAAACAACTGAGCAGGAACTATTTGTTCAGTGACACCAGATAGATTGAACTTAAAGAGCATACATTCTTCGACAGAGATTCCAAAGGGATGAAGATAAGAGTTAGTGCGCGGGAACTCAAGTGTAGAAGGATGTAACTGAAGAACATTGACAAGAAATAGTTCATCTATGACATAAGTTTGGCCTTGAATACATGTAGTGATAGTCTTTAGTATGCTACAGAATCATGTATGAATTCCATGTGAGAATAAAATTCAGCCATAAGGTCTGGAAAAACCAACTTTTCATCAAAGGATATCAAACAATCCCATCCAACATTTTTAAAATGTTCAAAGAGTTTTGGAAAATGATGAAATGTGATCACATTTCCAGGACAGAGATTATGTCTCATGGACTGGTATTTGGACTGAGCAGATTGAGTGATAAGAGTTGGAACAACATTTGAAAAACTGAATTCAGAGTTAAGAGATGAGGATTTCCTTTTTGAAGATACTAGGTTTGCCATAATCAGAATAGATGCAGGGAGTATAGGTGAAGACAGTAAGTGAAGTAGTGAAGATAGAAGAACATGAAACATTATGTTTTTTAAAAGAGTGTCTATATATATGTGTGTATGTAGAAGGAGAAAGATAGAGTTCGACAGGTAAGATACACTTGAGTGATCAGAGAAAAGAAACACTTAAGAATTTTTGCAGGAATGGAAACATTTAACACTTTGAGGGAAAAAGATTTGAGAAACAGTAAGAGTATTTAATTCAAACAGGAAGGTGAACACACATATTTTTTTTAAATGGTAAAAGGAGAACAGTGGTTGGTAAAAACTTCCACATGTCGTTACATGGTACAATAATTTCTGTTTGAAAGACATGCATAGTTACTAGAAGATTTTAACTCGGCAATAAATAATAAATTTAGGCAGTAATTTTTCAAAGAAGCGGGTAAAATGAAAGATTACAACATTTAAAGCACGTCTAGGAAGATATAGCAGTAACTGCAGTAAATAACTCAATGAACACATTATATGAGAAGCAAAAAGAATTCCAGTGGACATCAGTATCCACAAAAAAATTCAAGTGGACATCAGTATCCACACATTTAAAGATATGAAGAGTTAGAGAGATTATACCCGAGGTGATGTATAGCATATATCAATTTCAATATGCTCAGCATTTTCGTCGTTCTTAACAGCATAAGGCATAACCAAAATGCAGAGATATATATATATATATATATAGTTATATATATACTTACATATAGATATATTTATATATTCAGATATAAGTATATGTGTAAAGATAAAATATTATATATAGATATGCATGTTTCAGTAAAGATAATTATTTAAAGAAAATAGATAGTAGAATTTTGAAAACAGTTTTTAAACAAAATTATCATGATTTTGAAAGAGAGTTCTGGAGTTTTAAAAAATGAGGGTTTTATGATTACTGAAAAGCCTTTAAGTTTTAAAAAAGAATAAGAAAATTGAACAAGCATCCAGTTAAGTTTAACAAATCTTAACCTTTTTTAAAACATATGCACGAAAAATTTGTGCAGGTGAGGTAAACCAAGAAAATTCAAACAAAATTAGTTTGGGTATCCCAAAGATAAAAATAAACAGAGTGTTTTCAGATTTGTAGAAAGACAGAACCAGAAACAGAGAATCAACAAAAATAAACTGCATGCAAAGATTATTTTGTAAAAAATAGATAAGCAAAAATTTGTGTGGGTATGTTTCGAGAAAAAAATGAAAGGCTAAACCTTAAAAAATTTTATGTAAAAAATCTCAGAGAAATTAATCAGAAAAAAAAAATAAAACAGAACTGATGAACAAACCCTAACTTTTCAAGAAATTTTAGATAGCTGATTAATCTAGACAGAAATTTTAAAAAAAACTTTGCCGAAACCCTTAATAAAGAAATATGAATGTATTGATCATACCAGAGAATTTTTTTTAAAAAATAATTGTGTATCAAGATTCAGAAGTAGATTAGTCGAAGATAGAGAAGATCAGAGATGGTGAGATTCAACAGAGAGATAGAGAGAATAATCGAGAACACGTGAGATAAGAGAGAGAAAGAGCTCAAAGTAAATGAAATTAAAAAATAAAAAAAACATATATATGTTTTGGCTTACCAAGTCGATCCAATGGTGAGACGGCTTTCACAGATCATGATCAATGGCTGTTAATAGGCCTGAGATGTGTTTCTTTAGAAAAACTGATCCAATGGTTGATATTAATGCTCAGATTTGATCAAATTATTTGAGATTATAATTCGTGTGTAATGAATGCAGCAATGTCATTGGCTAGATTCGTGGCACACTGCTTGACTAAGCCTGACCCTTGGATAAGCATGTATATTGATGGTGCAGATTTGTTAGAAGAATATATATATACTCATATCTTATTTTATCAATATAAGCAATTAGAAAATAAAAAATATACTAAAAATTTTAAAAAATATACTGAAAATTATAAATAATTATCTAGCATTCCTAATTCAATTCTTAATTTGCAAAACCTTTCTGAGCTAAGTGGTTTAGTAAATATATCAGCTATATTTAGTTCAGTGTCAATATGTTCTAATTTGATGTTTCCGTTATTAACATGATCTCGTAAAAAATGATGCCTAGTGTCTATATGTTTTGATCTAGCATGCAAGACTGTATTTTTGCTTAGATTAATAGTACTGGTGTTATCGCATAAAATTCAAACACAGTCAAATTTTAAATTATAATCAGCAAGGGTATGTTTCATCCATAGTATTTGAGCACAGCATCGTGCAACTGCAACATATTCTGCTTCAGTGGTTGAAATAGAGACAGAGTTCTATTTTTTTTAAAACCAAGAAACCAAACATCCTCCTAGGAATTGACAAGTACCGCTACTACTTTTTCGATCGACATGATGACCTGCATAGTCAGAGTCTGAAAAACTTACGAAATTAAATGGTTGATCCTTAGGATACCCTAGTCCTAACTCAGTGGTTCCTTTAAGATATCGAAAAATTCTTTTCAGTGTAGTCAGATGAGATTCTTTGGGATTAGCTTGAAACCTAGCACATTTACAAACACTAAACATGATGTCAGGTCTACTGGCAGTTATATATAACAAACTTCCAATTATTCCTCTATATTTCTTAGAGTCAACAGATTTTCCATTTTCGTCAATAATTAATTTATCTGTTGTTGACATAGGAGTGTTAAGAGGTTTAGCTGACTCTAGACCAAATTTCTTGATCATTTCTTTACAGTATTTAGATTGAGAAATATGAATACCTTTTTCTCCTTGTTTGATTTGTAGTCCGAGGAAGAAGTTTAATTCTCCCATCATGCTCATTTCAAATTCTTTACTCATACTTTCAGAAAACTCATTGCATATAGTAATGTTAGTAGAGCCAAAAATAATATCATCAACATATATTTGGATAACTAAATTGTCATCATTTTTATTTTTAGTAAACAAAGTAGTATCAACAGTTCCTCGTTTAAAGCCATTTTTAATAAAAATTTACTTAACCTTTCATACCAAGCTCTTGGAGCTTGTTTTAAGCCATATAGAGCTTTATGTAATTTATAAACTTCCTCGTCTATAACACCATTTAAAAAGGCAGATTTAACATCCATTTGAAACAGTTTAAAATTTTTGTGGCATGCAAATGCTAACAACATATGAATAGATTCAATTCTAGCAACAAAAGCATAAGTTTCATCATAGTCGATTCCTTCCATTTGATTGTATCCTTGTGCAACTAGCCTTTCTTTGTTACAAATAATAATTCCATTTTTATCAAGTTTATTACGAAAAACCCATCGAGTTCCAATGATTGAAACATCTTCAGGTGGTGAGACTAAATCCCATACTTTGTTTCTAGAAAATTGTTCAAGTTCTTCTTGCATAGCCATTACCAGTCTTCATCGAGTAAAGCATCTTTTATCATTTTAGGTTCACTTTGAGATAAGAAAGACAGATGACCAGCTAGATTATGTGCTTGTGATCTAGTGATAACTCCTTTTTCAATATTTCCAATAACATTCTCTATAGGATGATTTTTTAATAACATGAGACTCTTTAGGCAACTCATTTAATTGAGGGTTTGTATTCTCAAGGGGATTCTCATTAATAGGTGGAGCTATAGTATCGAGTTTTGGTTCTTCCATATTTCTGAGAATATCTTAAATGACAACATCACTATCAGTTAGTTCTTTGTATTTTGGAGGAGGCAGAGTTTCATCAAAAGTCACATTCATTGATTCTTCCACAACTAGACTTCTTTTGTTGAAAACTCTATAGGCAGGCTTTACTATTAAGAGAGTAACCAAGAAAAATTCCTTCATCAGATTTAGGATCAAATTTCAATAAGTGTCCTTTGGTGTTTAGAATAAAACACTTGCTCCCAAAAACACAAAAATAGTTTATTTTTGGAATTCTTTTATAGTAGAGCTCATAGGGAGTTTTGAGCAGAATGGGTCTCAATAAAACTCTGTTTAAAATATGACATGATGTTGCCACTGCTTCAGCCAAAAAATATTTTAGAAGTCGATATTCATTTAACATTGTATTAACCATTTCTTGTAAAGAGCGATTTTTCCTTTCAACAACACCATTTGACTGAGGTGTATAGGGAGCAGAGAAGTTATGACTTATACCATTCTCATTACAGAACATAATAAAATTAGAATTGTCGAATTCTTTTCCGTGATCAGATCGAATATAAACAATAGAACTTCCCTATTGATTTTGAATCTTTTTACATATAGATGAAAAGGAGTTAATAGCCTCATTTTTAAATTTCAAAAAAATCTACCCATGTGAATCGTGAATAATCATCAACCAAAACTAGAATATATACAGTACCACCCATACTGTGTTTGGGAATAGGTCCAACGAGGTCCATGTGTAATAATTCTAAGGCTCGAGAAGTAGATACATTGAACTTAGGTTTATGAGATGTATGAATTTGTTTTCCTAATTCACAAGCTTCACAAATATGATCTTTGAAAAATTTTAATTTAGGAAGACCACGAACATGTTCTTTGGTGGAAATGTTATTTATAAGTTTCATATTTATATGTTCTAGTCTGCGATGCCATAGCCAAGGATCTTCATTTGCAGATACAAGACATATGTTATCTAAGTGAGAGTAAGCATCTAAATCACAGGTATATATATTTTGATACCTAGGACAAACTAAAATCAATTTACCAGATTGATCAAAAATAGAGCAATTTTGTGTGTTAAAGGATATTATGAAACCACTGTCACATAGTTGACTAATAGATAGAAGGTTATACCTGAGTCCAGTAACTAATTGAACGTTGGATATAGTTATGTGTTTATTACTAACACATCCAACTCCAATTATTTTGCCTTTATTGTTATCACCGAAAGTTACCTCACCGTAATCTGTAGCTTGCAAATTTTTTAATTTGGTTTTGTCTCCAATCATATGTCTTGAGCATCCATTATCAAGATACCATTTGCTTTTTTTTGAATCAGTTGCAAGACATACCTGCAATATATGTACTAGTTTTATAGGTTGGTACCCTTTAAATAGAAGGGTCCTTAGGGTGAGTTTTCCATCTTGTATAAAGAGTTTTTGAAGTTTCCTTTACAAAACTAGGCATAGGATAATAAATTTTATTTGAGAAAAGCATTCTATGAGTAATTGGATTGTGAGAAGTATGATAATGCTGCTTATGAAATTCTCTTCTTGTTATGGTTGGTGCAGTATATGTTCCCTTGGGAACCCAGATTATTTTTCCTTTATAGTTTCCATTTCTAGCATTGCACATATAAAAAGAGTGACCATTTCTGTTATAGTATGAACATTTTGTGAAAGGAGATATATGACTTTTATTTTCCTTAATTTTAACATGATATAGTGTTTTCTCTTTTGATTCACTTGTTTCACCAGTGTATCCTAAGCCTTCTTTATTAAATCTACATTTTTGTTGATTCAACATGACATCAAGATTTTCTTTTCCTTCTGTAAATTTATAGATTATATTATTTAAATCTTCACGTTCTTTGGTTAAGTTTTCAATTATGTAATTATGGTTTTCTATATTTGTTTTTAACCTTGAATTTTCATTTTTGATTTCTTTAATTTCAGCTTGATCTTGTAATTGATTATATTCATTGATTACAGTAAGTGTTGAATTTTTAATTTCAAGATTTTCAATTGAGATGATAAGTGAGGAATTTTTTATTTCAAGATTTTTATTAATTTCTTTAAGTTGTACTAATTCTTCTTTATTTTTCTAAGTTTATTTCATTTAAACTTTCATTAGTTATAGTTAAATTTGTATTTTCAATTTCAAGACTTGTATTTATTTTTCACAGTCTTTCTAACTCTTCATTTAATGATTCATTATTTGTATACAGATGATTATAGGCTTCTTGTAATGCATAGTTTTCTTCTCTTATATTTTCTAGTATGTATGAAGAAAAAGAAGTATTGAGCAGTTGATGTTCAGAATTTACCTCAGATCTTGGTGATGAATCATTATCTGCCATTAGGCAGAGATTTGCAACTTCTTCACTTTGTTAAGTAGGTTCTTCCTCGTAACTTAGGTCCCATCCTTCTTCAGCTACAAAGACTTTGTTGTTGACTAGTTTTGGACAGTCCTTCTTGAAGTGACCAGGTTGCTTACATTCAAAACATGTGTTTGAATTTTCATTTACTTTGAACTTTCCTCCTTGCATTTTTGGTTTGAAAAATTATTTGCCTTTGTTAAAGTTGTTGTTTGTCTTCATAAAGCCTTTGCCGTATCTTCTTGCTTTGCTTTGGATCACTCTTCTAAGTTGTCTGGATAGTAAAGCAACTTCATTGTTGTCTAAACTAAGAATTTCTTCATTTAATTCTTCATCGTCACTTTCTTGATCTACTAGGAGAGCTTTGAAGGCGATTCCTTTCTTTTTGAGATCTGTGTCTGATCCAGCTTTTTCAACGATCATATCGACTTCATGAGCACGAAGATTTCCAATAAGATTTTCCATGGGATATGTGGTTAGATCTTACATTTCTTTGATTGTTGTAACCTTCATCTTCCAAATGGATGGAAGAGCTTTGAGACTTCTTCTATTTTTCTCATTAGTAGTATATGCTTTTCCCATTTGCTCTAGCTCATCAATGATTTTGGAAAATCGAGTTTCCATATCAATGATTTTTTCACCTTCTTCAAGCTTGAAGCTTTCATATTCTTGAATTAAAGTATCCTTTCTGGTTTCTTTGATGTGATTGGTACCTTCATAGGTTACAATAAGTTTTTCCCATATTTCTTTTGCATTTTTACAGTTACTAACTCTTTTGTATTCTTTTTCAATTAAAGCACTGGTTAGCACTTGTTCCGCTCGGGATGCAACATTCATAATTTCTTCTTCTTCGGTGGTGAATTCATATATGTCTTTTTCAACAGTCTTTTCTCCTTTAATTTTGGTTGTAATTTGTACTCCTCGTTCGATGGCACACCAAATTTTGATTCCTTGAGATTTGGCGTAGATCTTGAATCTGTTTTTCCAGGTGGCAAAATTTGTACCATCGAATAGTGGAGGTCTGGACATAGATAGTCCTTCCCCATAACCAGTAGCATTGTAGGCCTTGGATCTACTCTTAGGTATGCCTGTAAATACTCAACAAACAAGTTAAAGAGCACCGCTTTGATACCAATTGAAAGTCCAATAATAATCTAGAAGGGGGGTTGAATAGATTATTATAGATTTAAAATTATCATAGGTCTTTTGAAATTAATTTATAGTGTTAAAATATAATATGCAAGATAATAAAAAATTCAATCACACAATGCACAGAGATTTATCAGGTTCACAACATACACCCCTTAATATGTTGCTACGTTCAGTCTTAAGTTCCTATTTGGAACTTAAGATCCTATTACTATCAGTAATAATCAACTCCTTCAATAGGCGGAGAAGCCTTTACAAAGTTTTATAGTCAAACTTCCAACTATTCCCAACTAATCTATCTTGGACAACAAGCTACTCGCTCCCTCCTCAAGCTTAGTTGTACTTCTTTTGAGTTTAGTTCTATTCTATGATCTGGTCTTGAAACAACTGTAAGACCCCCGTTTTTATAAATAAAGATGAAATTTTTATAATTATTATTTTTGAATATTATGGAATAAATTTGACATAATAGTTGTGAGTAATATTTATAAATTTTGCAAAGTACGCAAGTTGTTATAAAATATTCGTTTGGTCGGGGAATATTCGTACGACGGCACAATCATTGGTGGACCCCACAACAGAAGTATTGTCAAGTTAAATTGATTTCTGGTAATTTTTATTCAATCCTTGATGAATATAAAGAGTCTATTATGAGACGTTGGATATAAGTTTAATTATTTATGGAGGGCCATATGTCATCATCTAAGAGTCTCTTTCGTAAATAGTAATTACTTTCATCAATAGTAATTACCTTCGTAAATAGTAATTACCTTCGTAAATAGTAATTACCTTCGTAAATAGTAACTACCTTCGTAAATAGTAATTACCTTCGTAAATAGTAATTAACTTCGTCAATATTGTTACCTTCATCAGTAGTAGTTGTCCCTTCAATATTACCAAGAGTTAACTGCCTCTTCGGTGTTCCAAGGGTTAATTACCCCTTCGTAAATAGTAGTTGTCTCTTCAATATTACCAAGAGTCATTTTGACCCTTCGTTAAGACCAAGAGCCACCCTCAGTTTTTCTAGAAATAGAAAGCTCATTCCTTCATTATTTCTTACGAATTCACTGAAACTCTAGAGAGAGAAACTATAGATAGAAAGAAGAAAAGTATTATGCTACTTCACTTATATCCAGTTCTTCTAAGGTAGGGAATATTATTTGTTGTACCCGTAAGGGTTGTTATTCTTTCTTCTTGAAGAGAACTTATATTATTCCATTCATTATTATTCTGTTGGAATAACCTGTATACGCGGTTTACCCTATACTTGGTGACATTCTTCTATTATTCTGTTGGAACATCCTATCTGTGTGTTTTACACCGGACCTGGTTCCATTTTTATTATTCCGTCATTATTATTCTGTCGGAATATCCTGTCTGTGCTATACGCCGGACCTGGTTCCATCGTTTACTATTCCTTATTTATTATTCTGTTGGAACATCCTGTCGGTGTGAATTTCACCTGACCTGGTTCCATTATTATTATTCTGCGGGAATAACCTGTTTGTGCGGTCTCTATCGCATGCATGGTGATATCTTTTGTTATTGTATTCGGTATTACTCAGTTGGATAAAACTTTGACTTCTATACTCCATGAAATTAGTGGAATATCCTTGATATTTGCGCTTCATCTAGTATCATTTCATGAAAATATTCTTCTGATCATTATTGAATTTTACACCACAAAAAAGTATCGTTTTGACAATTTGGACGTTAATAATTTCTGGATAAAATAATTCTTGAACTTGTTTTATTGAATTCTTATATCATTGTTATCATCCTCAAGTTTATATTTTGTTGAAAGTCATCTGTGGCCTGTAGTGCATAGATGGACTTGGTATGATTATGACCAGGGATTATTCGGTGTAATCATAACCGTAATATTACAAATGATGTAAAAATTAAAAATCCTCATGGGCCCGTAGTGCATTGATGGACAGTTGTTGGCATGATCATGACCATTAATGAATACACAAATATTCTTGGTCGTAGTGCATGAATAATTGTGGTCGTGATACTAAAGAATATTCTTGGCCATAGTGCATGAATAGGTGTGGTTGTGATACTAAATAATATCCTTGGCTGTAGTGCAGGGGTGATTCGATGATGTGGAATATTTATTAAGCTGAGTCTCAGCTATAACAGTGATGAAAAACCTTTTAAATCATAAAAGATAGTAGATTTTATTTTCTACTTGACTCTTTTAATGGATTGTTAATTCTGCTGTAGTTAAACTTGATGTTTATTATATTTTATCAGTTTAAAACTGTTGAAGGCTAATGATAATTTATTCTGCATTATCTTAGTCATAATATTTCTTACTGGGATAGTTGAGCTCACCCTTTCTTTCACTGTTCTCTTCAGGAAATGAGAATATAGCTGGGACGAGTCGGGGAACGGAGTAATGGTCCAGAGGATAGCATTAGTAGTCCTCACTATTCTGTGAAATAGTGTGACAATAATTGTAATGAGGACTCCTTTTGAGTTTGTATAATCTCTAGTAGACATTATTTGTATTCAAACTCACAGTTTATGTTTTGTCGTATTATACACGACAGTTGTATTAGTAGGTTGTATTTGAATTCTGTACCATGTATCTGGCGACCCAAGATGGGTGATGTATACCTAATTTTGGGGGCATCACAGTTGGTATCAGAGCTTAGGGATATGATCCCTGGCTAAGATGTGAGACTAGAACTAGGAGGGGAGAGACGGGAAATTCCTTCGCTAGTATGACCTACCTAAGTTTATGTGTTATTTTATTGGTCGGTCAGAATATAGGGATAATATGTTACATGTCAATTAACCTTTTGTTTTGTGGCAGTATCTGAAAATGACATCTGAGAATGTTGAGAATAGCAATGGAGCACAGGCGATTGTTGATTCACCACATATCAATAATCAGGATAATGTGCATCAAGAAGGCGATAATCCTCATGAAAACAACAACAATGACCAAATGATGAATGATCAAATGTTCAGAGGCTTTATGCAATTCATGCAACAGCAGGCGAGAGCGACTCCTGTCCAAAACGTAGATGGAAACACGGGAAACTCTCGGGCGGTCACCGCTAAACAGTTCAAGGAGCTGGGACCACCGGAGTTTAAGGGAGAACCAAAACCACTTATTGCGAAAACATGGATAAAGCAGATTACCAAGATATTTGATGTCTTGGGATGCTCCGAGGAGCAAAAGGTTCCCTTTGCCGCCTTTATGTTGCGCGGAGAGGCAGATTACTGGTGGGAATCGGTAAAATGTACTCAACCTGATGTACTGAAG
Source organism: Panax japonicus (assembly GCA_020205505.1). NCBI lineage: Eukaryota > Viridiplantae > Streptophyta > Magnoliopsida > Apiales > Araliaceae > Panax > Panax japonicus. The sequence continues at coordinate 192,360 of JAINUV010001451.1, forward strand.
ATATCTTGGGAGAAGTTCCAGGAGCTATTCAACGACAAATACTTTCCCGAAAGTATTCGCCACATGAAGGAGGTGGAGTTTATTAAGTTGGAACAAAATAATATGACCGTGTCGCAATACGAGGCAAAATTTACAGAGTTATCACGGTTTGCGTCCCACTTGGTGGATAATGAAGAGAGAATGGCGCAAATTTTTTAAGAGGTTTGAAGCCGGAGATACGTCAACATCTTATTTCTCATAAACTGTGTTTGTATTCAGATGTTGTAAATAGGGCTCAGTTAGTGGAGCGCAATAACGAGTCAACTCAACAAAAAGAGAGCAGCCGGCAAAATTATAATACCAGCGAGAGTGGTCATCAAAGCGGTGACAACAAGTGTGGAGGGAATCAGCAGGCCAGAAATGGTTACCACTTCGGTGGTAATCAGGGCCAAAACAATAAGAATGGACATTTCAAAAAGAGGAGATTCAACAATGATGGAAAGACGTCAGCACCAGCACCCGTTGTTAAGGAAGGAGAAAGACCACCTATCATATGCTTCAAATGCGGAGGGGAGGGACACATCAGTCCAAATTGCGCGATGTCGTCCAAAGCATGTTATAATTGTGGAAGAGAAGGTCACTTAGCCCGATTTTGTCATTTACGGAAGACAAATTCAGCTAGGATGGAGACACCAAAGGCCGTCCCAGAAAGGTCAAAGCCGGTAGTGCAAGGGAGAGCATTTGTTGTGACCTCCCAGTGAGCGAGGAACCCGAATGAGGTCATCACAGGTAAGCTTATTATAAACTCTAATGAAGTCTATACTTTATTTGATACCGGTTCTACCCATTCTTTTATTTCTCCTACTTGCGCTCATCGATTAAATTTGACTCCGCAGAAATTAGACTTTGACTTATCTGTGGAAACTCCGTTGGGAGAAACCTTCATCACATCCACTGTTTATAAGTCTTGTTTGGTTCAAATCGGTACCCTCACATTACCTGTAGATCTTATTTCATTGAAAATACTTGCATTTAACGTGATTCTAGGGATTGATTGGTTAACTACTCATCATGCAAAAATTGATTGTTTCCATAAGGTTGTTAGCTTTCATATTCCTAATCAACCTATTATGCGAATTCAAGCGACCAAACCATTAACATCAATCACGGTCATCTCAAGCCATAAAGCTATTCGTTTATTAAAAAACGGATGTCAAGCTTTCTTAGCTCATGTCACAGATTTAAATAAAAATACGTCAGTTTTGAACGATATCTCTATTGTTAATGAATTTCCTGACGTATTCCCGGAAGAACTTCCTGGCCTACCCCCAGAGCGTGAGATTGAATTTTGTATCGACCTTGAACCCGGTACAAAACCTATTTCTAAAGCCCCATATCGAATGGCTCCTATTGAACTTCAGGAGTTAAAAACCCAACTGCAGGAATTGTTAGACATTGGCTTTATTCGTCCTAGTACTTCTCCTTGGGGTGCTCCTGTTCTATTCGTGAAAAAGAAAGATGGGAGTATGCGACTTTGTATTGATTATCGGGAGTTGAATCATGTCACCATCAAAAATAGGTATCCATTGCCACGTATTGATGACTTGTTTGACCAGTTGCAAGGAGCCAAATTCTTTTCAAAGATTGATCTTCGTTCCAGATATCACCAATTGAAGATTAGAACCGATGACATTCCAAAGACGGCTTTCAGAACTCGGTACGGGCATTATGAATTCCTAGTCATGTCCTTTGGATTGACTTATGCTCCTGCTGCCTTCATGGATATGATGAACAGAGTATTCAAGGAATATTTGGATCACTTTGTGGTCGTCTTTATTGATGACATCCTTATTTATTCCAAAAACCGTGAAGATCATGAGCAACACTTGAGGCTGACACTCCAAAAGCTTCGTGAAAATAAGCTTTATGCCAAGTTGAAGAAATGCGAGTTCTGTCTTGCGGAAGTAGCATTCCTTGGGCACGTGGTATCAAGTCATGGAATATCTGTTGACCCAGCAAAGATTGAAGCTATTCAAAGCTGGGAGTAACCTAAATCAGTGACCGAAGTACGTAGCTTTTTCGGTTTAGCTGGTTATTATCGTAGATTCGTGGAAGGATTTTCTCGAATCGCTACTCCATTAACTCAGCTGACTCGAAAAGATACAAAGTTTGATTGGAGCGAAGAATGTGAGAAGAGTTTTCAAGAAATCAAGAGGAGACTCATTTCAGCACCTGTTCTAACAATACCATCTGGCTCGGAGGGATTTGTCATCTACAGTGATGCTTCGGGCAAAGGGCTGGGATGTGTTCTCATGCAACATGGAAAAGTCATAGCTTATGCCTAGCGATAACTCAAAGAATATGAGAGGAATTATCCTACTCATGATCTAGAGTTGGCAGCTTTTGTCTTTGCACATAAAATTTGGAGGCATTACTTGTATGGGGAGAAAGTGGAGATCTTTACGGATCATAAAAGCCTCAAATATTTCTTCACTCAAAAGGAACTCAACATGCGATAACGATGTTGTCTTGAACTATTGAAAGATTATGATCATACCATCCAATACCATCCTGGAAAAGCAAACGTGGTAGCTGACGCATTGAGTAGAATATCACATGAAAGTACGAGTGCGATATTGTCAACGCAAGGGCCCATTTTGTGTGACTTGCAGAGGATAGAGATAGAGTTAAAGACTCCAAGGATGCATGTGACGATGGCGAGTATACGAGTAGAATCGACTTTAATCGATAAAGTTAAAGCTGCTCAAGCTACAGACCTGGAGCTGATGCGTATGAGGAAGAAAGTGCAAGAAGGTGCTATGCCGGAAGCAAGAATCGATGAAGAAGGAATACTTCGAGTCAACTCCAGACTTTGTAATCCTAACGATCCTGATTTAAAGTATAAAATCATGATGGAGGCGCACAATAAACCGTTTGCAATCCATCCTGGGAGTACCAAAATGTATCATGATATTCGTCATACATTTTGGTGGAGCAATATGAAGAGAGAGATAGCGTTGTTTATCTCAAGGTGTTTAACTTGTCAACAAGTTAAAACGGAGCATCAAGTACCAAAAGGTCCATTACAACCACTTGAAATTCTAGAATGGAAGTGGGAGCACATTACCATGGATTTTGTTACCGGTCTTCCTAAGGTTTCTCAAGGCATAGATGCGATTTGGGTCATTGTTGATAGATTGACCAAGTCTGCTCATTTCTTACCGATACAAGAAACTTATACACTTGAACGTCTTGGTCGTATGTACATAAACGAGATTGTAAGACTGCATGGTATGCCAGTATTCATAGTTTCTAATCGAGACCCAAGATTTACTTCACGATTTTGGGTTAGTTTGCAAAAATCTATGGGCACAGACTTACGATTTAGCTCGGCATATCATCCTCAGACGGACGGACAGTCGAAGAGGACTATTCAAACTCTCGAAGATCTATTAAGACTCTGTGTCCTTGATTTCAAGGGAAGTTGGGACAAGTTCTTACCATTGGTGGAGTTTTCCTACAACAACAGTTATCAAGCAAGTATTGGCATGGCTCCATTCGAAGCGTTGTATGGAAGAAAGTGTCGTTCTCCAGTATGCTGGGATGAGGTGGGTGAAGCAACATTGTTGGGACCAGAGTTGGTATGTATGACTACGAAAAAGATTCAAACGATCCGACAATGTATAAAAACCTCACAAAATCGACAAAAGAGTTATGTTGATCTTCATCGAAAGGACGTGGAATTCAATGTAGGAGATCATGTGTTGTTACGTGTTACTCCATGGAAAGGAGTTACAAGATTTAGAAAGAAAGGAAAACTCAATCCTCGATTCATCGGTCCATTTTTAATCCTCGATTGAGTAGGAACTGTGGCATATAGACTCGCTTTACCGCCAAGTATGTCTCGTGTTCATAACGTTTTTCACATATCTATGTTACGTAAATATGTGAAAGACCCAAAACACATTATTGAGTTAAAACCGGACGAAATAGCGGAAGATTTGACGTATGAAGATGTTCCTGTTCAAATCTTGGATAAGAAGGAACATATTCTACGCTTCAAGGTTATACCTCAAGTCAAAGTGTTGTGGAGAAACCACGATGTTGAGGAAATGACTTGGGAGTTAGAATCTGAAATAAAATCAAGGTATCCTTACCTCTTCGACATACCAGGTACGTACCATAATTTCGAGGGCGAAATTTCATAAGAAGGGGAGGTTGTAAGACCCTAGTTTTTATAAATAAAGATGAAATTTTTATAATTATTATTTTTGAATATTATGGAATAAATTTGATATAATAGTTGTGGGTAATATTTATAAATTTTGCAAAGTACGCAAGTTGTTATAAAATATTCGTTTGGTCGGGGAATATTCTTTTTGTCAGGGAATATTCGTACGACGGCAGAATCATTGGTGGACCCCACAACGGAAGTATTGTCCTTGTTAGAAAATGACAAAATTATCTATCTATAAAATAACGGCGGAGGTGTTACCGTTAAAACTGTTGAACTACTCGGTAGTAAAAGTACAGTAATACGCGTTGTTGCATAGTAGCACACGGTATTGATTATTGATGCTTACGTGAGAAGTCACTCAGCTATACTCAATTATTGCTACAGTAATTGCTGCATCATATCTCTTATATTATTGATTCAATTATTGTCACAGTATCATCTGTATAATATGTTATATTATTTAAACAATAATTGAGACGACAAGTTATAAATGATTAATAATTGTTGAAAGATTAAATATGTGTTGATTAAAAATAAATTAATTTCTGGTAATTTTTATTCAATCCTTGATGAATATAAAGAATCTATTATGAGACGTTGGTGATAAGTTTAATTATTTATGGAGGGCCATATGTCGTCATCTAAGAGTCTCTTTCGTAAATAGTAATTACTTTCGTAAATAGTAATTACCTTCGTAAATAGTAATTACCTTCGTAAATAGTAATTATCGTCATAAATAGTAATTACCTTCGTAAATAGTAATTAACTTCGTCAATAGTAATTACCTTTGTAAATAGTAATTAACTTCGTTAATAGTAGTTACCTTCGTCAATAGTAGTTGTCCCTTCAATATTACCAAGAGTTAACTGCCTCTTCGGTGTTCCAAGGGTTAATTACCCCTTCGTAAATAGTAGTTGTCTCTTTAATATTACCAAGAGTCATTTTGACCCTTCGTTAAGACCAAGAGCCACCCTCAGTTTTTCTATAAATAGAAAGCTCATTCCTTCATTATTTCTTACGAATTCACTGAAACTCTAGAGAGAGGAACTATAGAGAGAAAGAAGAAAAGTATTCTGCTACTTCACTTATATCCAGTTCTTCTAAGGTAGGGAATATTATTTGTTGTACCCGTAAGGGGTGTTATTCTTTCTTCTTGAAGAGAACTTATATTATTCCATTCATTATTATTCTGTTGGAATAACCTGTATACGCGGTTTACCCTATACTTGGTGACATTCTTCTATTATTCTGTTGGAACATCCTGTCTGTGTGTTTTACATCGGACCTGGTTCCATTTTTATTATTCCGTCTTTATTATTCTGTCAGAATATCCTGTCTGTGCTATACGCCGGACCTGGTTCCATCATTTATTATTCCGCATTTATTATTCTGTTGGAACATCCTGTCGGTGTGAATTTCACATGACCTGGTTCCGTTGTTTATTATTTTGTTGGAATAACCTGCCTATGCGGTCTATCGCATGCATGGTGATTTCTTTTGTTATTCCATTCTTTATTATACTCAGTTGGATAAAACTTTGACTTCTATACTCCATGAAATTAGTGGAATATCCTTGATATTTGCGATTCATCCAGTATCTTTTCATGGAAATATTCTTCTGAGCATTCTTGAATTTTACACCACAAAATAGTATCGTGCTGACAATTTGGACGTTAATAATTCCTGGATAAAATAATTCTTGAACTTGTTTTATTGAATTCTTATATCATTGTCATCATCCTCATGTTTATATATTTTTGAAAGTCATCTGTGGACTGTACAACATGGATGGGCTTGGTATGATTATGACCAGGGATTATTCGGTGTAATCATGACCGTAATGTTACAAATGATGTGGTAAAAGTCTCATTTGCCGTAGTGCATTGATGGACAGTTGTTGGCATGATCATGACCATTAATGAATACACAAATATTCTTGGCCGTAGTGCCTGAATAATTGTGGTCGTGATACTAAAGAATATCCTTGGCCGTAGTGCAGGGGTGATTCGATGATGTGGAATATTTATTAAGCTGAGTCTCAGCTATAACAGTGATGAAAAACCTTTTAAATTATAAAAGATAGTAGATTTTATTTTCTACTTGACTCTTTTAATGGATTGCTGGTTCCGCTGCAGTTAAACTTGATGTTTATTATATTTTATCAGTTTAACACTGTTGAAGGCTAATGATAATTTATTCTGCATTATCTTAGTCATAATATTTCTTACTGGGCTAGTTGAGCTCACCCTTTATTTCACTGTTCCCTTCAGGAAATGAGAATATAGCTGGGACGAGTCGGGGAACGAAGTAATGGTCCAGAGGATAGCATTAGTAGTCCTCACTATTCTGTGAAATAGTGTGATAATAATTGTAATGAGGACTCTTTCTGAGTTTGTATAATCTCTAATAGAAAATAATTGTATTCAAACTCACAGTTATGTTTTGTCGTATTGTACACGACAGTTGTATTAGTAAGTTGTATTTGAATTCTATACCATGTAAGTGATGACTCAAAATTGGGCAATGTATACCTAATTTTGGGGGCGTCACAGTTGGTATCAGAGCTTAGGGATATGATCCCTGGCTAAGATGTGAGAATAGTACTAGGAGGGGAGAGACGGAGAATTCCTTCGCTAGTATGACCTACCTAAGTTTATGTGCTATTTTATTGGTCGGTCAGAATATAGGGATAATATGTTATATGTCAAGTAACCTTTTATTTTGTGGCAGTATTTGAAAATGGCATCTGAAAATGTTAAGATACGCAATGAAGCACATGAGACCGTTGAGACACCTTTAATCACTAACCAAGTTAATGTGATGTCAGACGAAGAAGAAATTAGAGATATCTACGTGGTGCGTGAAGAACTAATAGTTCCACCTGAGCTAGTTACAGAGGTAGCAGCTGAGAGTGAGGAAGAAGAGGTACCTGAGGAGAATTTATTAGAGATATTATATGATCAAAATGTTGAATTACAAAATCGTATTCATGAGTTAGAAGAACAGGTTGAAGAACGACAGGCGGTCGTGGAGCAAAGAGATGTAACGATTCAAAATTGTGTTACCCGATATGTGATGCTCGAACAAAATCACACTTTGGCACAATGTAAGATATTAAAGTTGGAATCTGAGAATTCAAATATCAAGGATCAGCTGAAAGAAGAAACAACTGAACGAGTGAGAATGAAGGATGCGTGGGTAAAAGCCGCACGACGTGTTGATATTGTGGAAAGAGAAGTCTGATCTATAAAGAGAAGATTTACTGATGACGGGAAGACGTCGGTAGCAGCACCAACACCAGCAACAAATTCTAGGGGAGGAGAACGACCGCCAGTTAGATGCTACAGATGCGGAGAGGAGGGACATATAAGGCCAAACTGTTCAAAGCCTTCCAAGGTATGTTTTAGTTGTGGAAAAGACGGTCACATAGCTCGATTTTGTCCTGTAGTGAAATCAAGTCTAGCTGGGATGGGGGCACCAAAGGATGTCCCAGGTAAGCCAAAGCCGGTAGTTTAAGAGAGAGCGTTTTTTTTCCGTGATGAGGAACCTGAATAAAATTATCACGGGTATGTTAGTCATAAACTCTTACGAAGTCTATACCATGTTAGATACCGGTTCTACTGACTCTTTTATTTCACCTAGTTGTGTTCAATGTTTGAAGTTAACTCCGAGAAACTTTCGTTACCTCCACTATTTATAAATCTTGTTTGATTCAAATCGACACTTTCACGTTACTTGTCAATCTTATCTCTTTGAAAATACTTGCATTTGATGCAATTTTAGAAATCGATTGGTTAACTACTCATCATGCTTTTTGTAAGGTTGTTAGCTTTCATATTCCTAACAAAGCTGTTATGCGAATTCAAGCAACCAAACCACTAAAGTCAATCATTGTCATTTCAAGCCATAAATAAAGAGCCCCAGTCCTTTCATTGTTGACTTCCTTATGTGGAATGCACCGAAGACAGACTTTCCGTAGGAGACGTCGTGAATGACGATGACAAGTTGATAGGTATCAATGTGAAGTGTTATCCAAGTCTTGGATGAGGGTCACAATTTTGAATGATATTTCTAGTGTTAATAAATTTTCTGACGTATTCTTGAAGACTTCTTAGCCTAACCTGGAGCGTGAAATCGAATTTTGTATTGACCCCAGTACAAAACCCATTTCTTAAACCCTCAAATATTTTCTTCACCTAAAACGAACGTATAACGTGCCAAAGATGTTGGCTCGAGCTGTTGAAGATTACGATCGTACCATGCAATATTATCGTGGGAAAGAGAACATGGTAGCTGACGTGTGAGTAGAAGATCGTATGCGTTTATAAGTGCGAATATACAAACTCACGTGAAGATAACGAATATACAAGTAGAATCGACTTTAATTGATAAAGTTAAAGACGCTCAAGCTACACACTCGGAGCTGAAGAATGTGAAGAATTAAGAAGGTTTAAGAGGGCGTTATTCTAGAAGCAAGAATTGACGAATAGAGGAAGTCTAAACGCTTAATTTTATTGGCCCATTTGAAATCCTTGATCAAGTAGGAATTGTGGCTTATAGACTCATTTTACCGCCAAGTATGTTGCGTGTTCAGAACATTTTTTTTGTATCGATGTTACATAAATATGTGGATGACCCGAACCACATTATTAATTTAAAATCGGACGAGATAGTAGAAGATTTAACGTATGAGGAGATATGTGTTAACATCTTGGATAAGAAGGATCATATTCGAAGCTCAAAGGTTATACCTCAAGAGTTAGAATTTGAAGTGAAGTCAACGTATCCTCACATGTTCGGCATACCAGGTACGTACGTAAATTTCGAGGGCAAAATTTCATAAGGAGGGGAGATTGTGAGACCCCAGATTTTATGAATAAATATTTAATTTTCTCGAATTATATTTTTGAAAATTATGGTGTGGATTTGATATAATGTTATAGTTGTGGGTAATATTTATAAATGTTGCAAAGTACGCAAGTTGTTATAAAATATTCGTTTGGTCGGGGAATATTCTTTTTGTCGGGGAATATTCGTACGACGGCACAATTATTGGTGGACCCCACAACGGAATTATTGTCGGATTGAGAAAACGACAAAAATACTTTATGAAAATAACGGCGGAGGTGTTACCGTTAAAACTGTTGAACTACTCGGTAGTAAAAGTACAGTAATACGCGTGGTTGCATAGTAGCACACGGTATTGATTATTGATGCTTACGAAAAAAGTCATTCAGCTATACTCAATTATTGCTACAGTAGTTGCTGCATCATATCTCTTATATTATTGATTTAATTATTGTCACAGTATCATCTGTATAATATGTTATATTATTAAATCAATAATTGAGACGACAAGTTATAATGATTAATAATTGTTGAAAGATTAATTATGTGTTGATTTAAAAATAAAATGATTTCTGGTTATTTTTATTCAATCCTTGATGTATATAAAGAGTCTATTGTGAGACGTAGGTGATAAGTTTAATTATTTATGGGGGGGCCATATGTCGTCATCTAAGAGTCTCTTTCGTAAATAGTAATTACCTTCATAAATAGTAATTACCTTCGTAAATAGTAATTACCTTCGTAAATAGTAATTACCTTTGTCAATAGTAATTACCTTCGTCAATAGTAGTTACCTTCGTCAATAGTAGTTGTCCCATCAATATTACCAAGAGTTAACTGCCTCTTCGGTGTTCCAAGGGTTAATTACCCCTTCGCAAATAGTAGTTGTCTCTTCAATAATACCAAGAGTCATTTTGACCCTTCGTAAAGACCAAGAGCCACCCTCAGTTTTTCTATAAATAGAAAGCTCATTCCTTCATTATTTCTTACGAATTCACTAAAACTCTAGAGAGAAAGAAGAAAAGTATTCTGCTACTTCACTTTTCCAATATTCAGTTCTTCTAAGGTAGGGAATATTATTTGTTGTACCCGTAAGGGGTGTTATTCTTTCTTATTCATGAAGAGAACTGTTGTTATTCCATTGTTTATTATTCTGTGTGTTTTACACCGGACCTGGTTCTATTTTTATTATTTCATCTTTATTATTCTGTCGGAATATCCTGTCTGTGCTATACGCCGGACCTGGTTCCATCATTTATTATTCCGCATTTATTATTCTGTTGGAACATTCTGTCGATGTGAATTTCGTATGACCTGGTTCCGTTGTTTATTATTTTGTTGGAATAACCTTCCTGTGCGGTCTATCGCATGCATGGTGATTTCTTTTGTTATTCCATTCTTTATTATACTCAGTTGGATAAAACTTTGACTTCTATACTCCATGAAATTAGTGGAATATCCTTGATATTTGTGCTTCATCCAGTATCTTTTCATGGAAATATTCTTCTGAGCATTCTTGAATTTTACACCACAAAACAGTATCGTGTTGACAATTTGGACGTTAATAATTCCTGGATAAAATAATTCTTGAACTTGTTTTATTGAATTCTTATATCATTGTCATCATCCTCATGTTTATATTTTTTTGAAAGTCATCTGTGGCCTGTAGAGCATGGATGGACTTGGTATTATTATGACCAGGGATTATTCAATGTAATCATGACCGTAATGTTACAAATGATGTGGTAAAAGTCTCATTTGCCGTAGTGCATTGACGGACAGTTGTTGGCATGATCATGACCATTAATGAATACACAAATATTCTTGGCCGTAGTGCCTGAATAATTGTGGTCGTGATACTAAAGAATATCCTTGGCCGTAGTGCAGGGGTGATTCGATGATGTGGAATATTTATTAAGCTGAGTCTCATCTATAACAGTGATGAAAAACCTTTTAAATCATAAAAGATAATAGATTTTATTTTCTACTTGACTCTTTTAATGGATTGCTGGTTCCGCTGCAGTTAAACTTGATGTTTATTATATTTTATCAGTTTAACACTGTTGAAGGCTAATGATAATTTATTCTGCATTATCTTAGTCATAATATTTCTTACTGGGCTAGTTGAGCTCACCCTTTCTTTCACTGTTCTCTTCAGGAAATGAGAATATAGCTGGGACGAGTCGGGGAACGAAGTAATGGTCCAGAGGATAGCATTAGTAGTCCTCACTATTCTGTGAAATAGTGCGATAATAATTGTAATGAGGACTCTTTTTGAGTTTGTATAATCTCTAGTAGACAATAATTGTATTCAAACTCACAGTTATGTTTTCTCGTATTGTACACGACAGTTGTATTAGTAAGTTGTATTTGAATTCTGTACCATGTAAGTGGCGACTCAAAATTGGGCGATGTATACCTAATTTTGGGGGCCTCACAAACAACTTCTTCCTCACCTCACAAGTACATTAGAGAGATAACTTCCCGCTGACCTCTCTAAGACTCTGGTCTTGGTTGAAGAATTACTCGTCTTTCTCACAGGTACATAAAATAAACTAACTCTGACCTTTTCTCTTTTTACAAATGATTTTACAACAATGTGCTTCTCAAATAAGCAGATAACAATTTAGTACAGATTGATGCTTCTCAAATAAGCAAATATAATTTAAAGATCAAAATTATTCTTTGAGAAAATATGCTTCTTAGTAAGCAGATAATAATTAAAGGGTTAAAGAACTGGAATGACTGGTGACCTGATGATTATGCACCAGGGTGTTTGCTGGTTACTTCAGACATAATACCGTTTCACGGTGTCTGAGTTGATGAGTTTTACAAATTCATCGCCATACATTTCTTGTTATCTGAGAGCGCCTCCTGTCAATACTTCTTTGACAATAAACGGGCCTTCCCAGTTAGGAGCGAATTTTTCTTTGGCCTGATCTTGGTTGTCAAGATTCTTCTTCAGAAACAAGTCACGTTGTTTAAATTGCCGTAGTCGGACTTTTTTATTGTAGGATATGGCGATCCTTTGCTGATATAACTGACCATGGAAGATAGTCGCGGTTCACCTTTCGTCTGTCAGAGACAATTGGTGATACATGTCTTGTACCCATTGGTTTTCATCCAGCTGAGCATCGATCAACACTCTGAGAGATTCCATCTCAACTTCTATGGGGAGCACTGCTTCCATCACATAGGTTAAAGCGTAGGGGGTTGCCCAGTTGAAGTACGCATTGAAGTTCTATAGGCTAACAGAGTAAGAGGCAACAGGTCAGGCCAATCTCTGTGGTTGGCTGACATCTTTTGTATAATCTTCTTGATGTTTTTGTTAGCAGCTTCAACAGCACCGTTCATCTTCGGACGATAGATGACAGAGTTAAGATGTTTGATGTGAAATTTACTGCTTAACTTCTCCATCATTTTGTTGTTGAGGTTTTTGGCATTGTCTGACACAATCACATCTGGTTGTCCATACCGATAAACGACATTGTTTCTGATAAAAGTAATGATGACTTCTTTAGTGACCTTGGGGAAGGAGGCTGCTTCTACCCACTTGGTGAAGTAGTCGATCATGGTGAAGATAAATCGGTGACCATTACTGGCTTTAGGCTCGATGGGCGAGATAATGTCCATTCCCCACATTGAGAAGGGCCAAGGCAAACTCATATTGTGGAGCTCCCGTGGATGGGCGTGTATAGCATTCCCATGAATCTGGCACTGATACCATCTTTTGACGTGGTCATGGCAATAAGCGTTGAGAGATAGCCAATAATGTCCCGTCCTGAGAACTTTCTTGACAAGGAGGGGGCCACTCATGTGGGGGCCACCGACTCCACCATGGATTTCATCCATAAGCCTTTAGGCTTGATCTTTGTCTAGACACCTGAGGAGACCCAGTCATGCATCTCTTTTGTAGAGCGCATCTCCACTCAGGTATAACTTCATAGCAAGTCGATGGATCCGCCTTTTCTCAGTCAGGCTCGCCTCATCGGGTGTAGATCCATCTCGCAGATATTCCATGATATGCTGATACCAAAGAGGTTGGATGGGAGGTAGCTCATCCGATACTTCTCCAACGTAATTCCCATAGGCTGGGGCCTTGTGCAGGGAAATTGTGAGGCTTGGCAAGTGTTCCTTGTCTGATATACGAATCAAGGAGGCCAGGGTTGCTAGTGCATCCGCAAAGTCATTCCTATTACGAGGAACATATAGAAAGGATATTTCTTCGAACTCCAAAGCCATCTTTAAGACATGCTAATGGTAAGGAAGCAAGTGTAGTTCCTTGGTTTGATAGACTCCTGTGGATTATCTGATTACCAACTCTGAATCTCCAAGGACAATTAACCGCTTGATGCCCATTGAACGGGCAAGTTTTAGCCCCATGAGACAGCCTTCATACTCAGCCGTATTGTTGGTGCTGACAAACTATAATTTGACGGCGATGGGATACTTCTCCCCCGTATCAGATATTAGAAATACTCCAGCTCCAGAACCTTCAATGTTAACAGCTCCATCAAAATACATCCTCCATGATTGGCGCGTATCGTACTGATGGTGTTGCTATACTGTCATTACTCCTACATCGGGGAAATATGTTTCCAAGGGTTTGAAATCCCCTGAAGGTGCGACTACCAGTTGATCTGCGATTCCTTGACCTTTGATTGACTTTTGACTCACATATACGATGTCAAATTATTGTAGGATCAACTGCCATCTGGACAACCGACAATTCAACATTAGTTTGTTGAACACGTACTTGAGAGGATCCACGCGAGATGTGAGATGGGTTGTGTGACCATGTAGGTAATGATGTAACCTCGTGGAAGCCCATGCTAAAGCACAACATGTCTTCTCGATCAGAGTGTACTTATGTTCACTGCTACTGAACCTTTTACTGAGGTAATAGATAGCTCGTTCTTGGCCTCTATCGTCTTTCTGTCCCAGCATACATCCCATGGCATTGTCATTTACGGACAGATACATGAACAGGGGAACATCATCCCTGGGTGGTACCAAGACAGGAGCTTTAACTAGCTGTTTCTTGATTGTAAGGAAGGCATTCTGACACTCATCATTCCATTTCATGGAGGAGTTCTTCCTTAATAACCTGAAGATTAGCTCACAGGTTGCTGTGAGTTGGGAGATCTACCTGTTGATGAAGTTTATCCTTCCCAAAAATCCCCGTATTTCAATCTCTGTCTGAGGAATGGGTATTTCTGTGATGGCTTGGATTTTGACAGCATCCAGCTCAATCCCTTTGTGGCTGACTAGAAATCCTAAAAAATTGCCTGACTTGACGCCAAAGGCGCACTTAGCTGGATTCAACTTCAAGTTGTACTTACGCAACCTGTTGAACAACTTTTAGAGATGGTCTAGATCGTCATCCTCCTTTTGGGACTTGACAATGATGTCATCCACGTAGATCTCAATCTCTTTATGCATTAAGTCGTGAAAAAGAGCCATCATAGCTTGTTGATAGGTAGGTCCGGCATTGATGAGGACGAATGAAAACCGTCTATAGCAAAAAGTTCCCCAAGGAGTGATGAGAGCAGTCTTCTCACGATCTTCTTCGCTAACCATGATCTGATGGTACACCGCAAAGCAATCAGCAAAGGAGTACATGTCGTACTGCGCAGTTTTGTCAATGTGAATGTGGATAAATGGCACGGAAAAGCTGTCTTTTAAGCAAGCTTTATTCAAGTCCCAGTAATCCACGTAAACTCGGACCTTCCCTCCAGGTTTAGGTACGGGCACGATGTTGGATATCCATTCAGGATATGTAGACACCATGATGACGCCTGCTTGAAATTGTTTCATAATTTCTTCTTTCACTTTTAAACTCCACTCAGGTTTCAATCGCCTGAGCTTTTACTTGACTGGATTAAATCCATCTTCAATGGGAAGGCGATGAAGGACAATGTCAGTGGACAAACCTACCATGTCTTCTTGAGACCATGCAAACACATCCTGGAATTGGGTTAATAGCGTAACCATGTCATTCCGTTGGTTTGGGGTAATGTCTGAACCAATCTGGATTAACTTGGGGATTTTTAAGGTTCCGAGATCGAAAGAAATGGTTTGATCAAGGTTAGGTTTGGATTTGTCTTTGACCCATTCTTGAATTTCTAGAGGCACCTCAATGTCATCCTGGATATCCATCAAGGCCGAATTCATCTCTACATCAATGGTACAATCCTTGTGTAGGAGAGGCATCGTATCCGCAAGTACATGCACATCTAAATTTAGAGTCCTGAAACCAAATATGCTTTCACTTAGTATATATGAAATGCGTTGATCATACACAATGTTAGCATATATTGGCAAAATAAACTGTTAATACTGTACAGAGAAGTAAGCAGTTATTGTATCTACAGGGCAGAAAAGAATTTCTTCCCGCTTTACCCTTGTCGACCAAAGCATGGAATGTTGTCCCAATTGGTAAGGGTAAAGTTCGGGTGGACCGCAGTGATGGATGGATTGCCATCATCCTCTCTGTCCGGAATGATGGCCATTACATCAGGGCAATCATCGTCTGGGGTGTATCTGTTAGTATGTTCATTATAGACGATGATGCGCATGCCCGACATTATTCAGACAACGTTTTTCTTGATTCTCCGCTCCTCTTCTTCGATTGCGGGATCTGGAATAACGATTTTCTTTTCCTCCACCTATTTCGGATTAGGAAATAACATGGCCATGACATTGGCTGGCACCTTTACTTGAGGTTGTGTGGACTCAGAGTTTGAAGGCGAAGCCTAACGCCACATGGTTGAAGCTGAAGGAATTTGTTGATGCTTATGAGGATTCTTGTGACTAGAGCTGGCTGAATAGCCTAGTCCAGCTATTCCAACTTTCTTGGTTAATCAAATGGGGTACTGAATACCCTAGCCGTCTTTACCCAACCCTTGTCCTGGCTTATGTCCCAACGACATCATTTCTTGAGTGGCTGACATCACCTCAGCAGAAATGTGGGGTTCAGGCAATGGTGCTCCAATAGCGTGGTATTGGGTGTTGCTTATTTTCAAAGCATGAAAACTGACTATTTCTACATCTGCATTGGCATTGATGAACAAAATGTCCCCGTGCTGAAGAATATATGGTTCAGTGTTGACCGTGACCAGGCCGTTGTTTATAATGTACTTCAATTGTTGGTGAAGGGTGGAGGGGACTGCCCCTGACATTTGGATCCATGGTCGTCCCAAGAGTAGGTTATATCCCGAATCTATCTTGAGCACATGGAAGGATACGCAGAATGTATGAGGGCCAATTTCGATTGGCAGCTCAATTACTCCAACCAAGTTACGACGGGCTCCATCAAAAGCTTTGATGATAGTATGGCTACTCCGAATTCAGTTGAGATTGATATTTATCTTCACCAGACTGGCATATGGACAGATATTCAGAGAGGAAACTCCATCTATTAATACTCTAGCCACCATATATGTGGAGGATAAGACCGCAATGTTCAATGGTTTGCAATTACCGGTCCCTTCAGATGGTATGTCATCATTAGTGAAGGATATCACATTGTTTTTGAAAATTTGATCAACCATGTGTTGAAACTTTTCCGTATCCACTGATGTTGGGAGATAGGCTTCTTCTAGAACCTTTAACAAGACCTTCCGGTGATTCTCAGTGGTTAGGACCAAGTCCAAAATTGATATTTATGGTGGAGCTTCCTTCATGCTTAAAACCACCGAGGCTTCGTTATGACCCACAACGCGGAGGAATTTTTTAATCTTATCCATAATCATTTTCCCCTTTGATTTGGCGGTGGGTTTCATCACCCGATGGGGAAGATAAGTGGATTTTCCTTCGACACTGTAACAGTGGTATGTGAGGTGGATCCTTCACCTTCTCCACAATTCCAAGAAACCTTGCGCAAGCTAACAATAGGATATTATGCTCTGCATGACAAGTTGATTGGCTCGGGAGCAGCCACTTTCAAAAGATTGTTTCGTCCTTTGAGTTAAATTATCGGTGTTGTGAGCAAAGTATTAATCCCTTCAACTTCAGTAGATATAACTACTGCCACACTTTTCCACTTAGTAGGGTCTGTATTCTCACTTGCACGTAACATAGTGTCGTTATCTGTCAAGCGCAGTACACCACTGTCGATTAGATTTTGAATAAGGTGGAGGAGTGCCCAACATTCTTCTATGCTGTGACCGCGAGACTGAGAGTGGTATTGACATACTCCATCAGAGTTGTACCGTCCTAAACGGGGGTTGATTGGAGGTTAAAGGGAACTGATCCTTCCTTCATTGATTAACATATGAAGGATTTCTTCCATGGGTTGGCCCAAATAGGTGAATTCTCGTTTGTTGGCGAATTCCTGACGTGCTTTGGCATTTGCTCTCTTCGTCACTTTGTCTTCCAGCATTTCATTTTCTAAAAGTGACGAGGGAATATTCATGACGATTGGTAGGAGACTGGCATGCTCCTGGCTGATTAATTGCCGAGTCACTTGATGCTGATAAGTCACCAGTTCCGCTAATTGCTCAATTTGTTTGACGAGAGCTTTGATCTTTCGTTCCATTGTGAATTGGAACTTGGCATAATCCCATCTGTCATCACCATCTTTGATGGTCTAGGAGGAATCACAGCTGAAGTTGGAACTCCGTCCTCTGCTCCAATTAATCATGTTGACCTCTTCTTCTTTGTGTTGAGGAAGAGGGTTGTCTTGTACATGATGCAGATCGGGTTTGGTGACTACGATCTCTCCGTTATCTATTAGGTCATGGATCTTATTTTTCAAGGCCCAACAATCATGTGTATCATGTCCAGGTGCCCCGGCAGGATAAGCACATTTCTTAGCAGCACTGAAACCCCATCCATTAGGACTGGCTGATGGAAGAAGATGCGTAATTTTATTCTGTGTTATCAGAATATTAAGAATGTTCTCGAGGATATCCCCTAAGGGTGTAAACACTCGATGGCGTTTGACATCTCCACCTTTTGGAACTAGAGGGTTTGCAGACTGTGCTGCAAAGGGAGTGTAGTTTCTCCTTTGAATGGGCATACTTTGATTGCCTTTTTGTCCCTGTAGTATCAAGGAAACATCTTCCTCTTTCTTTTTATGGACCCTCCGGGGGTTGTTCCCATAATTTCCAGATTGGATGTGATCAGTAACAGCTTTGAATACGGCTAGGTCTTGAATCATTCCTGACTTCATTCCTATTTCAGCCATCTCCCCATGTTTAACCATTTCAGAAAATGGTTTGTCGATGCCTACTAAAACTCTCTCATAGAAGGGAGCTTCTTGTATATCTATGAATGTCATGACCATTTCTGATTCTGACATGGCATGACTAACATGGGCAGCCAGGCGTCTCCACCTTTAAGCATATTCTCTGAAAGACTAGTTAGACTGTTTCTTGATCTTGGTAATTTGATACCGATTATGATCCATTTGAGTTTAAAAACTGTATTGAGTGAGGAAGGCATGTGCTAGCTCTTCCCAGCCGTGGATTTTGGAGTTGTCTAATCTTGTGTACCACGAATAGGCTTCTCCAGTTAGACTCTTTTGGAACAATTGCACTATGAGTTTTTCATCCTCTGCATAGGATCCCAGTTCTCCAATAAAGACTTTTAAATGTTTATAAGGATCCCCTAACCCATCATATTTTTCAAAGTCAGGAGTTTTAATTTTTTCTGGATAGTGAACACCAGGAAAAATACATAGATCAGCATATTTAACACTCCCGTGTGTTCTAATTCCTTTGATAGCGCGAAGGGTCTCTTCCATTTGGAGGACTTTTTTTTATGTCACCATTGTCTGGATCTCCAGTGGAATTAGCATCATCATGAGATTTGTTGGTCGTATCCAACTTTGGCTCTGGTATGGTAATGACCAGAATTCCTCCTTGTGTGGAGGGCTCAGTATGTACGGGTATTTTCTGACCCTGTGTAGACTGGTGTAACTCTTTTAATAGAACAACCAAATCTGTAATCTGTTTTCTTAACCCATCGAATTCTTTGCAAGAAACTGGATTAAGTTCAGTCTGGTCGGATGACGACATGAATGACTGTAGGCCTGTTACCTTTTTGGACTTTGACCGGGTAGTAGGTCTGATTAATTCCCTATGAAACACTAGCATAGTTTAGTTTTTAGGGAAGGTGTATAATAACATGCTATGTGATGTGTACATTTTAGGGATTTTATCCTATAAAAACGGGGGTCAGCTGTTTGTAGCATATATGTGGACATATTGCTTCATATTTCGTATTATATGGAGATAGATATGGAATGAAATTACAAGTAATTGTGTTTACAAGTAATTGAAATGAGAGAATGAAGAGACATTCCTTCGTTTTGGGTTTATCAGAGGCTGACCTATCTTAGGTTACTCTCGCAGATTTTTGGCATGAAGGTTCCCAACTCATCGCAATCTACTAGACGGGAAGTTAATCCGATTTTTCAACTGGAGCGAATTTGGGTGGTGCCTTTCCAGAGCCTCGGAGAATTAGTCTTCTCACGAGTCCAGTAATCAAACACCGACGGGGCTTCCCGGTCGACCACACAACATACATTCATATACATCGCATCTCACCGTATGAAATGATGACATTTGTGAACCACTAATATCATAAGCAGTTTATAGTGCGAAGCACTAACATCACACGCAACTATGATGCGAAACACTAAGCTCAAACAAGACATGCATTCGTACACATTCGTCCAATGTAAATGCAACATCCACACACAAGCAGATAACAGTTTTGAAAAGATTGAAATATCGGCTTAAGTCTTCTTATTGGAGTCCCCAGCAGAGTCGCCACCTATCGACGTCGGGATTTTTTGGTGTCCCTTTCCGTTACTTGTTCTTTGGTGTTTTTATTTTAGGTGAGATTTGTTTGAAAAAATAAGTGAAAAAGGTCCGACACGTATAATGTCGACGATGGGACTGTTAAGAGTCGCCAGTTGGTATTTTAAATGGTTGTACCAACAAAACCGAGAAAAGGTTTGCACAATGACCCAGTAATGTGACACTGATATACGGGTCGGCGAAACAGAGATTCGTTTAGGGTCTAGGGACTTGGTTATGCAGGGGAAGGTGTTAGGAACCCTCCGACATCCGTGTTACCATAGTTACCGCCTCTTTTCAAGAAACTATTATCGGAGTGTGTGTGTGTGTGTGTGTGGGTGTGTGTGGGTGGGTCAATGTGTTGTTATATGAAAGTTGTGCGAGGCCTCGTTCGAACCTATATACACAAGGTTTGAATTTATGTAAAAATTAAGTTTTTAGAAAGATATTGCAATGATGTTTTATAAAAAGAGGTTTTTCAAACCCTGATGCTCAATAGGAATTGAGACCTTTTACACTCCCATTTTTATTAAATGAGCGGTTGAATTGATTTTATTTGACGGATGCAAGGCATCCGTATGACAAATAATATATCTTAAATAATGTCGACTTCCTCGTGGGTATGGAAACCATCTGAGAAAATGCAGACATCGCAAAATAATTTACAAGCTGCTTACAGCTGAAAATATCCATCACGGGAACTGAATCTAGATCCAATGGGATGAATCTGTGATCATATGATTCCTAGACGCACAGAATATTACAATTTGTATAAAAGCAATAAGCAGGTATATATATAAAAGCGGTATATATATATACAGACATGATCACCAACCACGAAGCACCTCCATGGGGGGATCAGAAATGTAAATAAAGCTGTTAAAAGCTGTAAATACGGTCAATTGCCACGAAGTAAACTCCAGACAAGACGAAATGTAAAGAAAGCTGTAAAAGCAATCAACTGCCACGAAGGAAACTCCAGGCAGGACAAAATAAATAAATATATATATATATAAGCAATAAACGCACCAGATGTGAAATCTAGGCTCATCGAACGTAGTTTGACCACAGTTGATATATATATATATATATAAAAGCGAATAAACGCACCAGACCGAAGTCTAGGCTCATCGAACAAAGTCCGACAGATAGTTAATATATATAAGTATATACATATATTAAAGCAGTAAACGCTCCAGACCGAAGTCTAGGTTCATCGAACAAAGTCTGACAGACAGTTAATATATATAAGTATATATATATTAAAGCAGTAAACGATCCAGACCAAAGTCTAGGCTCAATTGAGGCATAACTCGATAATGTTAGTCAATATATATAAATATATCTATATAATAAAACACAACCAATTTTGAATCCTTCTCCACTTAAAAAGTTGAGAAACCACAACAAAGGCTGAGATTTCATCCAAGTTAATCTAAAGGTCAGTTTTCATTTGAGACAAAAAAAAACCGCCCAACTCAAACCCCCACACTCTACTGTCTCCTACTCTCCTTCCCGTGTACTCTTCCAAAATCTATTCCTTCCCCTCTCTGTCTCTTCCCATAACGTCACTCTCTTCCTCTCTTTGTCTGATGATAATAATGCCACTCCTCTTCCTCTCTTTAACGCCACCCCCCAAATCAAGATTGTTTGCTAAGCGGAGGTTGCTACGCCACTCCTCTTCCTCTCTTTGTCTCTTTAACGCCACCCCCCAAATCAAGATTGCTTTCTAAGCGGAGGTTGCTAAGTGATTGTTTTTGGTAAGCACCAAGTAAAACTTTCAATTGAAATAAGTGGTGATATCTTTTGCTACAATTGTTTTTGGTTGTTGATGAAATAACTGGATATCTTAAGGCTTCATGTGATTTTAGTTACTTATGGGTTTACTTATTTTTTTGATTCGTTCCCAAGGGAGATTATGTCTTCAATTCTGAGTTTCATGAATATGCTTTTTTTTGTTCCTGATTACTTATCTCTCTGATCTTCAAGTGAGATTGTTTTTGGTAAGCAGCCAAGGGAGTTTCTGAATATGCCTTTTTCCGTTCCCAAGGGAGATTATTTTAAATTATCTCTCCGTTCATGATTATCTCTCTGTTCTCTGAAGAGTGGAGTGGAATCAATTCGTGGAGGTTTCAATATCCTATGTTGTTTCTCCCTGCGTTAATTTTATATGTTTGTTGTTGCTTCATTTAGTTGAATATAGAAAGTGGGTGCTTGATTTAATTATTGATAAAGTACCTAATCATGAACTTATGTATGCCCATTTGTTGAATACCTACATATTTTATACTCAAAGTTTGCTCATCTTTATTTGATACTCAAGGTTTATTCATCTTCTCCTAGGTAATGTGATATCCAACTACATGTATACAATCTTTGAAGCACCCAAACAGAAAAATCAACTTTGAAGCGATAAGCTGAGCTTTGGATCTTCTAATCTTCGGTCTTTGAAGCGGCATCATTGAGCTCTGGGTCTTCTAAGATAAGCTCTCTCACTTTCAAAGTTATTTTTTTTCTTGCAATGGCGGTGGATTCAAGGGAAAAGGTGAGATTTATTACTCAACTACCTAGATTTCTCTAATTCTAAGCTGCATTTTAGTGTTTCTTCGTGCCCATCTCTTTGCATTTATCTTAAAAATCATTCTGCTTTATTTATCTGGAATCTTAGCTGCTTTATTGAGTTCACATTGTGTTAGCATAATAATTAGCATAATTTTGTTTAATTAAAGATAAAGGCTTTTTTTAGGAATGAATAAAGGCATATTTGCAACATAAAGGCTTTTTTTAGAACGGAAGGGTAAACATTATTTACTATTTTTGGTTGAATTTTGTGGGAAAGTATGATTTTGGTGTCACAGGACAATTTGTTCTTAGTGAATCTATTTTTGCAGAAGGAATGGAGAATGACAGGATTTTTTTGGATTGGTTCTAAAACATTCTTTTCCACATCATATCATGAAATAAAGAAGAGTATTTAGAATTTATGTAATCATGCTTTTGTTTTTCTCTTTTATCCTACTAATAGTGGCATTGCTTCTCTAAACAAAGAAGAGTACTTAAGAGTACCCAAAATAATGATAGTTGGTCACCCATCCAAGTATTGAAGCAAATGATTATATTGTGTTGTTTGGCATCATGGAGCTGCAAAACATGCTTGAAATTGGTGTTTGCTATTTGAGTAATAAGGAAGATTGAAAGTGTTACCTATTTTTTACAATTCTGTTTGTTTATTATAGTACAACCGATTTTTGTGACTTGAAGAATTTGCTTAAGCTCAGCTCAGTCCATATGCCTTGGAGAATACAAAACAAATTTATAGTGAATTTCTCAGTTGAATTCTATTTTACTTCCACTGTTTGAGTTATGTATCATTTCATTATCCCCCTTTCTTGGAGGAGAAGATGAGAATCACTACACATGGCAAATTTAACAATGAGAATGGCAACCTAAGCTACTATATTTCACATAATAAGTGATATGTATTATGTAAACTTAACAAATGCATGTACTTTTAAAAATTGATGTTCATTTTCTATATCTTATGAAATTTACTTTGTAGGTACAACCGTTTCAACAACACAATCATCGACCAATGGATGATGTTGTTATATTTGATAGTGTAAGTTTATCATCTGATTAACTCTCTCTAAATATATCTTATTGATTTTTTAATAACTTATTTATTTTAACTTATTTTCATTAATGTCGTGATAGATGGATGACCACCTAGAAAACACCGTATGATAATAATTTCTTACTTTTTTTCTTATCTTTTTACCAGCTTATTTACTATTCAACGTTCTTTTGTTTACAGGTTCGAAGACTTCGTCATAATAATGTAGGAGTGGTGATTCGCAATTAGTATGAACTAAATTGTCTCCGTTTACGTGAGGTATTGTATACTCACACCTATTTTTCATTCATTTTTTTCTTCTTTTTTTTGCTATTAAGTAGTGTTTTCTTACACAGAAGGAGAAAAAAAGTTCTGATGCTTTGGCGAATGCCAAATTTAAGGGGAAACAAAAATCAACTTCTTCTACCCAGGAAGAAAACATAAAAATTGTTAACTGGTATCACTTTTAATCATATTTTTTTCTCTCTGTTTTTATATTGAATTTGGATGTTATTGAATTTAAAAAAATTTAAGTTTTATTTTATATAGAACGTTTGATTTGTCAAAATATTTTTGGTTTGTCTCATTTAATATTACTTATTTTTTTATCGTGTTCTTACACAGAAAGGGGAAAAAAGTCTGATGCTTTGGCGACTGCTAAATTTAAGGGGAAACAAAAACAACCTCTTCTACCCAAGGAACAAAAAATACAGATTACAAACTGGTATCACTTTTAATCCTATTCTTTTTTCTTTATTTTTACAATGGATTTCGATGTTATTAAATTTAAAAAATTTTAAGTTTCGTGTTATTCTGTTGCTTTGTGGACTTTAAGCTTTTGTTATGACATATAATTTGAATCTTTTATTGGGTCCGATTTTTTTAAACTCTAAAATTGTTTGAACATTCCATAATTTGAAGCATCGTCAATAGTAAAACCTCAACCTTTCCAAGTAGTTTTGATCTTATTTATAGAATACCTTTCAAGTTGTTAAATTCAATATGCTATTGATCGAGCATATTACTATAGAACAATGTGTTGGATACAGGGCTATTTTTCTACTTCTCATGCAGACACACAACACATATAATACATGCACAAACATACACACACACACACATAACTGTAACCAATCAAACACTCGCAAATCAAACTCATACACCATTATACTGCCACCAATACAAATTTATGATTTAAATCATTAAACAAATGAACTGTTCATTGAGATAATACTAAGAAAACTTTATTTGATTCTAAGTCCATATTTTTTCCTTAAAAAATTGATTATTTGTTACAATCTCTCTAAATTCTTATTGCAATCAATCTAAGTCATTCCCCCTACATACAAATATGCGTGCTCATTTATTTTTTAGATAATTCAAGGTAAAGTAAGGGGTCTTATGTTTCGAATTTATAATTGTTTTATTTTAACTCATATATTTCGATAATTTTTAAATTTCAAATATTTTCAGGTATATATTGAAGGATACATGATGTAAGCTGTAAAGAATATACTTGGTGTAAGCTGTAAAGTAAAGGGTTTTATGCTCAACATTTGTTTCTCTATTTTCTGCATGTATGTATTTTTTGTGTTCTGCCTTTTGTAAAGTTAGCTAATTATACTTGTTTATTATGATTTGGGTATGGAATGAAACACAACAAATTTCTTTGTGATTTTTTTGGTGGTTTTGATATGTATGGATGATTGTAAGTTTTGTAAACAGGTTTAGATTTTTCTGGATATCTATTTTTAAAAGAAACTCTGTCGAATTTTTTTGAAATTAGTAGCGACTAGCTTGATGTTTTGGTGGTTGAATAGGTTGATGATTGAGTGTATATTAAGTTCTTCATGTATGTATTTTTTTGTTTCGTATTTTATAAAGTTAACTAATTATACATGGTTATGATAATTTTGGGTATGGAATGATTGTTTTTTGGTAGTTTGGATATGTATGGATGATTGTTTTTTTGGTGGTTTGGATACACAGGTTTATATTTGTCTGGATGTCTATTTTTAAAGAAAACTCTGTCGAATTTTTTTAATTTAGTAGCGACTAGCTTGATATTTTGGTGGTTAAATATGTGTTGATGATTGTGTGTATTTTGTGTGTTACGTCTTTTGTAAAGTTAACTAATTATACATGGTTATGTTGATTTTTGGGTATGAATATATCTATTTTAAAAGAAATTCTACCGATTTTTTTTGAAATTAGTACCAATTAGGTTGATATTTTGGTAATTGGACATGTGTTGATGATTGAGTATGTATTAATTATTGTGATGGTATGTGTCTTTAAGTAATGTAATATTTTTCAAATTTTAATTTAATTTTTTTACGCCGTGCCTTCAGGCACGGGCATATACTAGTATATATATATATAATATATATATATATAGACTGGAATGATACCACGAACTGAAGTCCGGGCAAAAGCACGCAACATGACTCTCAACGTGTAGAAGGGTGTGTGCAAGGATGAAGAGAAAGACTCTAAGGTGTTTGAGAAGGATTACAGCTGAATGATAAAATGGCTTCTATATCTTTAAAGTGGGTAAACACTGGGCTTTTGTGGGTACAAAAGAGGCTATATATGAGCTCACAGGTGTTTGAAAGTGAGAAAATACACTCTATGTCAAGTGCAGAGCAAATTGTGCAGGGTTTCCCAGTCTTTTTTCTCTTTAGAAAGCAGCACCCCAAGCCTCTTATTTATAGGCAAAAGGTGCCACAGGTGTACCTATAGCTCAGCCGCAGTTGTACCAAAGGCAGGTCGGGTCGGGTCGGGTCGTCTCGAAGTATATGCACTCAGGCACTGTAATGTCCACTTGGATTTTGAGCAGTGTAATTCGGGCATCCATCTTGTGGTATTCAAGACCTATTTCGGACTGCCGTTGTCGAGAGTTGTACGATGGCATGGGATTAGAGTTTGCACGAAGTCTTTGAAGATGGAACGATGCCCTCCGGTCTTCAAGCTTCAACTTTTATCCGTTAACCCGCACAATAGTCACTTGGGATTGGTTAGCCTTGTGGGACATGGTTGCGTTGAGACGTGACGTGGCATCGTTTTGGCTGAGATGACGATGTTTCCCCTCACCGGTGCTATCGCCGGATTGGGCCGATAAAGCAGGCGTTGCTCAGACTTCGCTGAGATTAGACTGCTGCAATTTGTTGAAGGTCCTCATTGTCATCTTTGAGGTGTGCATGTCTTCCTAATGTTATTGTCGGGTTGGCACAGTGTATCTTGTTGTGAGTGCCGAGATTGAAGTTGATGGCATTTGAAACAAGCATTTCAGGGGTTATCTCTGAAACAACATTCCTTGGGGTTATCACCAAGGTTGGTGGCTATTCCCATGGTTGGGACTGAGACTGGATACCTCGGGGTTATCTCCGAGATTAATCGGTCTTCTCTGGTGTGTGTTCCGATATTGTATCTGCAGGTCTTGGGGTTAGATCCGAGGTTGAAATTATTACTCCCAAATTGCAATTCGGGGTTGATGCTTCACTTCCGGTAGTATCCGGTATGGATTTAGATTGTCTTTCAGGGTTCTCTTTTAAAAGACGAATCTGTCCTCCTGCAATGTTAGTAACAGTAGTACATAAAATTTTGAGTGTCTACAACACGACTGTTGTATAATTAAGTTCTATTTGTATTCAGTTCCTTGTATCTGGCGACCCAAGATGGGTGATGTATACCTGTTTTGGGGGCGTCACAGTTGGTATCAAAGCTTAGGGATATGATCCTTGTCTGAGATGTGAGACAAGAACTATAAGGGGAGAGACATGGAATTCCTTCGCTAGTATGACTTACCTAAGTTTATTTGGTATTTAACTGCTCGGTCAGAGTATAGGGATAATATGTGATATATTAATTAACCCTTATTTAGTGACAGTGTTTGAAAATGACATCTGAAAATGTCGATATAAGTAATGAAGCACATGAGACCGTTGAGTCAGCTCAACCAATAGGTAATGACCAACAACACGATAATAATTGTATTGGTGGCAACAATGATAACCATCGTGGGGTAATTATCATGTGAAGAATGATAACCACTTCGGTGGTAATCATGGCCAAGATAATAGAAGTGGAAATTTTAAGTAGAGAACGTCACCTAGCTCGATTTTGTCATGCACCAAAGTTAAGTCCAGCTGGGACGGTGATACCAAAGGTGGATACGGACAAAACAAAGTCAGTGGTTTTAGGAAGAGCGTTTTTTGTGACTTCTCAAAAAGCGAGTAACCCAAACGAAGTTAGCACGGGTTAGTTAATTATAATTTTTTGCGAATTCTATACCTTATTAGATACCGGTTCTACCCATTCTTTTAATCTCTCTTGCTTGCGCACAACGTTTAAATTTGACCACTGAGAAATTAGACTTTGGCTTATCTGTTGAAACTCCATTGGGAGAAACCTTCATTAAATGTGTTATCAAAGTCTTGGATGAGAGTAACAGTTTTGAATGATAATTCTATTGTTAATAAATTTCCTGACGTATTCTTGAAGACTTCTTAGCCTACCCCTAGAACATGAAATCGAATTTTGTATTGACCCCAGTACAAAACCCATTTCTAAAACCCTTAAATATTTCTTCAACTAGAACGAACATATTAAGTGCCAAAGACAATGGCTCAAGCTGTTGAAGATTACGATCGTACCATTCAATATCATCGTGGAAGAGCAAACGTGGTAGCTGACGCGTTGAGTAGAAGATCGTATGCGTTTACGAGTGTGATGTTGTTAACACGAAGACCCATTTCGTATAACTTACAAATGATGGAGATATAGTTAAAGACTCTAGGGACCCACATGAAGATAACGAATATATGATTAGAATAGACTTTAATCGATAAAGTTAAAGTTGCTCAAGCTACATACTCAAAGATGATGAATGTGAAGAAGAAATTTCAAGAGGGCGTTATTCTAGAAGCAAGAATCGATGAAGAGAGAAAATCTCAACCCTCAATTTTATTGGCCCATTTGAAATCCTTGATCGATTAGGAATTATGTCCTATAGACTCATTTTACCACCAAGTATGTCGCGTGTTCATAACATTTTTCACGTATCGATGTTACGTAAATATGTGGACAACCCGAACCACATTATTGAATTAAAACTAGACGAGACAGTAGAAGATTTAACGTATGAAGAGATACATGTTAAAATCTTGGATAAGAAGGATCGTATTCAACACTCAAAGGTTATACCTCAAGTGTTACAATATGAAATGAAGTCAAGGTATCCTCATCTCTTTGGCATAACAGGTACGTACGTAAATTTCAAGGGCAAAATTTCATAAGGAGTGGAGATTGTGTGACCCCAAATTTTATGAATAAAGATTTAAATTTCTTGATTTTTTTTAATATTATGGCGTGGATTTGATATAATGTTATAGTTGTGGGTAATATTTATAAATTTTGCAAAGTATCCAAGTTGTTGTATAATATTCGATTAGTCGGAGAATATTCTTTTTGTCGGGGAATATCCGTACGACGGTACAATCATTGGTGGACCCCACAATGAAATTATTGTCGGATTGAGAAAACAACAAAAATATTTTTATAAAACTAACGGTGAAAGTGTTACCGTTAAAACTGTTGAACTACTCGGTAGTAAAAGTACAGTAATACGCGTGGTTGCATAATAGCACACGTTATTGATTATTGATGCTTACGTAAGAAGTCACTCAGTTATACTCAATTACTGCTACTGTAATTGCTGCATCATATCTCTCATATTATTGATTTAATTATTGTCACATTATCATCTGTATAATATGTTATAATATTCAATCAATAATTGAGACGGATAAATTATTCATATTATTATTTGCAATATTGACAATGTCTTGAAGTTCTGTCAAGGAGAGGTTTGGTCACCTAATTGCGCGCCAATAAGGAAAAATCCTTATTGGAAAGCCCCCTCTTTCCTGGAACGACGTGGTTGTTAAATATTGTGAGTTATAATATTAATGATGAATAACTTCATGTTGATTAAAAATGAATTTTATAGTTCCATTGTGTTGGAATTATTTGTGTTAGTGGAAATCGACATTTGTTTCGATAATAATTGATGTTTGGAGGTTATATTGTTTAATCGGGTATTCAGGGTACTTTTCGTGTCGGAGTACTATTCAAGAGTTACTATTTATGAGTTACTATTCATGAGTTACTATTCACGAGGTACTATTCACCTGTAAAATATATTTCTTTTCGGTCCAAATCATTTTTGGGTTCAATATTATTCCATGAGGAGATGTGCTAATTTTTCAGACCGTTGGTAGAAGATATAATAGTAAATCAATATGGACTGTTGGTGGAAAGTTATAATAGTAAATCAATATGGATCGCTGGTTTAAAGTTTTAATAATAAATCCGTATGAACTGTTGCTTTAAGTTTTAATTGTAAACCAATATGGACCGTGCGTTTAAAAGTAAATCAATCTGGACCGTTCATTAATTAGTTACTATTCAGTCCATTTTCCTATAAATAAAAGCTCATTCATTAATTATTTCTTACGAATTCACTGAAACTCTAGAGAGAGAAACTATAGAGAGAAAGAAGAAAGTATTCTACTACTTCACTACTCCAGTATTCAGTTTTCTATGGTAAGAGATATTATTTTTTGTACTCGTAAGGGGTATTATTTCTTTCATATGCATGAAGAGAACTTCTATTATTCCATTCTTTATTATTATGTTGGAATAACATTTATATGCGAAGTACCGCATACATGGTGAAATTCTTCTGTTATTTCATGCTTATTATTTTGTTGGAATAACCTGTTTATGAGAAGTACACATACATGGTGAAATTCTTCTAATATTTTGTTCTTTTTTATTTGGTCGGAATATCCTGTTTGTACGTTTACGTCGGACCTGGTTCCATTATTTATTATTCTGTCGGAATATCCTGTCTGTGCGTTTACGCCAGACGTGGTTCCATTTTTTATTATTCTGTC
Organism: Panax japonicus; assembly: GCA_020205505.1. NCBI lineage: Eukaryota > Viridiplantae > Streptophyta > Magnoliopsida > Apiales > Araliaceae > Panax > Panax japonicus. The sequence continues at coordinate 222,804 of JAINUV010001451.1, forward strand.
GGAATATCCTGTCTGTGCGTTTACGCCGGACCTGGTTGCATTATTTATTATTCTTTTGGGAATAACCTGTCTATGCAGTCTATCGCACGCATGGTGAATTCTTCTGTTGTTCCATTTTTTTATTATTCTGTTGGAATAACCTGTCTATGTGGATTACCACATGCATGGTGAATAATCCTTTGTATTCATTCCTTATTAAATTGTGGAAATGATCTGTATACGTGGATTACCGCATGGCAGGTGAAAATCCATTTGCAGTTTCATATATTGTATTATACTCAGTTGGTTAATGTTTTGGCTTCTATACTCCATGAAATTAGTGGAATATCCTTGATATTTGCACTTCATCCAGTATATTTTTATGGTAATATTCTTCTAAGCATTCTTGAATTTTACTCCACAAAGTAGTATCATGTTGACAATTTTGACGTTATTGAGTTCAAGATAAATTAACTTATAAATCTTTTAAATTTATTCTTAAACTTGTTTTATTGAATTGTCATCATCGTCATATTTATATTATGTTGAAAGTCATCTTTGGCTTACGTGCATAGATGGACTTGGTATGATTATGACCAGGGATTATTCGGTATAATCATGACCGTAATGTGACGAATGATGTGGTAAAAGTCCTCATTGGCCTGTAGTTCATTGGTGGACAGTTGTTGGTATGATTATGACAAGAGATTATTCAGTATAGTCATAACCATTGATGATTACATGAATATCCTTGGCCGTGGTACAGGGATGATTCTATTTTATTTATTAAGCTGAGTCTCAGCGATAAAGTTGATGAAAAACTTTTTAAATCATAGAAAATAGTAGATTTTATACTTTACTTGACTCTTTTAATGGATTGCTTGTTCCGCTGCAATTAAACTTGTTGTCTATTATATTTTATCAGTTTAACATTGTGGAAGGCTAATGATAATTTATTATACATTATCTTAGTCATAATATTTCTTACTGGGCTAGTGGAGCTCACCCTTTCTTTCACTGTTCTCTTAAGGAAATGAGAACGTAGCAGGGACTAGTCGGGGAACAGAGTGATGGTCCTAGATGGTGCATTAGTAGTCCTCACTATTCTGTGAAATAGTGTGATAATAAATGTAATGAGGACTCCGTTGAGTGTGAATATTGTCTAAATGACAATATTTGTATTAAAACTCACAGCCTATGTTTTATCGTATTTTACACGACTGTTGTATAATTAAGTTGTATTTATATTCAGTACATTGTATCTGGCTACCCAAGATGAGTGATGTATAACGGTTTTGGGGGCGTCACAATGTATGTTAGATAAGACAGTTTGCGGATGAATTTGTGTATAAACCTTTGCAAAAATGATAGACATTTGTCTATATAATTCCTCAGCACAATTTTCAAAAATATTTAACTCTTGTGAGAGATGTATTGGATAGCATGTGATACTGTGTATGAAAGGTATAAGTTGTAAGTTGAATTTCGGGAATGAAATTTTTAGAAGAATGGGTGAATGTGACAACCCGAGAATTTAGGAAATTATTTAAATCTTAAATAATGGATTAAAGGTTGAATTGTAAACCTAAACATAAAATAAGTGAATGGATTTGAGATTTCCGAGAAGGAATTTTGTGAATTTAAAAATTCTTGTGGTGAATTATTCAAGATTAAGTGAATAAGTGTATATGATCTCTGTAAGTGGATTTATGTGTACAACATGTGAATAATGGTCAAGGGTTGAGCATATAACCTATATATGTGTCAAACCCTAATATTATAGTAGAAAGTCAGCGTTTAGTTAGAAATTTTTTACGATTTAAAAGAAACCCTAGAAACCGGTTCTGGAAACCCTAATTTTAGTTTCAGGAATCTGAAGCCCTAATTCGGAATTAGAAAAGACTAATTTTAAAGTTTGAAATCCTAATTGCTCCGTTAGAAATCCTAAGGTACAATTATGGATTAATTGCTAAATTAGCAATTTTAATTAGGAAATGTTAATCCTAATTAGAAAGATTGAGTTATGATAAGGAAATCTTAGTATAATTAGAGAATCATAATTATAATTTAGAAATATTAATTTTTTATTTTTAAAAAACCGAAATTTGGAAATCTTAGAAGTTAAATTGCAAAAATCTAAGGGTCAAACCTTAAAGCCTAAGGCTTAAACCCTAAACCCTATGGTTTAAGGCAAATGACTAGTATGCCATTAAAATTAAATGCCAAATGTCTAGAATACCCTTTTTGTATTCTTTATTTAGGTAGTGTACAAATATTGCCAAAATAATGAGTTGGTGACATAATATATTGACCATGTGCTCTAAAACATCAGATATTTCAGCCATTTTATCAGCCAACATTCATTATATAATACCTTTTATAGATTAAAGAGTGAGAGAATGCTCATATTATTCGTCATTCTTGCCAATGCCCTTCTCTCTCTAAAATCCAAAATTTAGATTGAGAGAGAGAGGAAAAGATAAGCCATGATCATGTGTTAGTGTCCCAAGATCAGATCATCAATGATCGGATTCTTGATCAAGGCTCAAAAATGTATAAAAACCGTAAACTTAGAAATCTATGTGATTCATATTATTTGTTGTTGTTTATTGTTGAAAGTTATGTTAGAGTGTGTCATTTAGTGATCTGGTTTGTTAGATCCCAGATCCATAACATCAAAGTGCTCGAAATTGATGTTTTTAGAAATCTGGAAAAATTGAAAAAAATTGTCTAACAGCCTAATGTCATAGCCTCTAGATTCTTCTATGTCAGATGTTTAGTGTTTTATGTTATGCATCTTTTCTATGCCAAGTAGGTTTTGATCTGGAACTTGAATAAGGGTTGGATCATGTCTAGATTTCTTTTTATAAGAAGTCAAACTGCGTTGACCGAGCACTAAATCGGTTTCTGGGCAACCTAGAAAGCCATATGTTGTATGATAGTGATATTGCAAGCCACGATCTTGCTTGTGGTTTATGTTTTAGGTCATGTTGTTGGTTTGATGTTGTAGACTGTGTATGAACTACAAATGCATGCTATTAGATCACGTAGATTAACAGTAGAATCGAAGATATTTGTTGTAAGACCCCAAATTATTAATAAATTAAATTTTTTTTCCTCTATTTATTATTTTGAAATAGTAAAGGTTGATTTGATTAATATGGTTAGTTATGGGTAAAATGCGTAAATATTTTAAATAAGCAGGTGGTTATAAAATATTTATTTTTGTCGGGGAATATTCATTTGGTCGTGGAATATTCTTGCTGTTGGGGAATATTCGTACGACGGCGCAGTCTTTTGTGGGCCCCATAACTAAAAGTGATTTGATGAAGAAAATGACAAGTATAAGTTGTTTATAAATAACGGCGTAGTTGTTACCGTTAACACTATTGGAATACCCGGTGGTTAAAATACAGTAATACGCGTTGTTGCACAGTAGCACACAGTATTGCACCAATTATTGATTGTTACGTAAGAAGGCACTACTCAATATTTGTTACAGTAGTTACTGTTCAGTATTTTATTTTATTAATTCAATAATTGCTGCGTCGATATTTTATATTACAGTTGTTTCAATAATTGTCACTACCCAGTATTTTCCATTATCGAAGCAATAATTCATATTATCTGAATAATATTATTAGAAAACATTATCGAAAATGTCAAGAAAGTTCTGTCTAAGAAGAGGTTTGGTCACCTAATTGCGCGCCAGTAAGGAGAAATTCTTATTGGAAAGCCCCCTCTTTCCTCGGAACGGCCTGGTTGCCAGTACAGTGATTTTGTAATATTATTTGTGAATAATTAATTTTTGATTTATATGATGAGGAAAATATTGATTTTATGTGGATATAGATGGAGAAAATTTTTAAAGTGACAATTGTTGAAAATCGATATTTTATCTTTTCTGATAAAATAATATTTTGTTATATTATTATAATATAATAATGATGATATTTTTACAATGAATGTGGGATATATGAGTATATGAGAAGGAAGAGTATTTTTGTTGCAAAAGTTGCTTAACACATGTTTTGTGTGTCGGTAGACCCCATTTCTTGACTGAAATTTGATTATAGCCTGTAAAATCGCCCGTTTGTGGATTTCGGTCAATTTTTGTTTGGAATTTGGAAAACCTTTCTTCTGAAAAGTTGTACAGAATTGAATTTCTTATAAAAACTCGCGAGATTCGAATTTTCTGATAAACGGGCTATTTATTGTGAATTATTGAAGTTCTGGAGTTCCGAAATAATAAATTTTTGGAAGTTTAAAATACTTTAAATAACAAAAACGTTTTTTTCATTATGGTGTGTTCCACATGTTTGTTGAATGGGCTGATTTCAGATTTTCTAAGGTTGGCATAGGAATTTAATTTTAATATATTAATATTATATTAAATTTTCTGTTTTGGTGTTCTAAGCATTTTCCTATAAATAGGGTGATTAGGTTAGAATTGAAAATTACACCAGAAACTACAGATTTCTCTCTCTTTCTCTCTCTATAATCGAGCGTATTTTTGTTAGTATTTTAGTACTTTGAGTATTGTTATATGGTGCAAGTTCTTTCAGCACTATATCTAGTATTCCAACCAGAAGTACTATTCTAGCTAAGGTAAGGGATGTTATTTTCTTCTCAAATGATATTATTTCTTCAATATCATTATGCTGAAATATTGGTTGGAACATTTTATCAAATTTGGAACTTTTTCATGTCGGGATTACTATTCATGAGTTACTATTCATGAGTTATTATTCACGGGTTACTATTCATGAGTTAGTATTCACAAATTACTATTCACGAGTACTATTCACGAAGTATAATGATGTTTTTTGTGAAATTTCTATCTTTTAGTGTTGGAGTTACTACTCACGTATACGACACTATTCACAGAAAAATTAAATTTTCATTTTTCGTCCAAAATATCTAATATGGATACTAGCTTTGATTGTATCCATTTTTGATCATTCTTGAATTTTACTCCACTATAATTATTTATGAGGTATTTTTGGACATGAAATAGCTGAAATACAAATTCTTAATATTTATTCTTTTGTTTCACTGGATTCATTTCATTTAAAATATTTTCATCATCCTCCATCCTAAATGATGATATAATTGAATATCTTTAGCCTGTAGTGCAAAAATTAATGATTTCTGATGAATATCTTTGGCCCGTAGTGCAAAGATGAACAGGTGTTTAGATGAACATGACCAACTGGTGAATATCTTTGGCCTGTAGTGCAAAGATGAACACTTAATTCCAGATATATATTGATTGATGTTACAGTGATGAAATATTAACGACGAACTTTTAAATTCATATATAGAAGATAGTAGTTTGCATTCTCTACTTAACTCTTCTAATGAATTATTATTTCCGCTTCGAAGATTGATTTAAAACTAGTTGTCTATTGTATTCTGTCAGATTTTTCCCTGTTGAAGACTAACGATAATTTGTTTTATGTTATCTTAGTCATAATGTTCTTTAATGGGCTAGTTGAGCTCACCATTTTCCTTGTTGTTCCATTTTTCTTCTCAGCAAGCGAGAATGTAGCGAGTACTAGTCGGGGTGTGGAATGATGGTTATAGAAGTGGTTCTAGTAGTCCTCACTATTCTATAGAATAGTGTACTAATAATTGTAATGAGGACTTATTTGAGTGTGGATATTGTCTAGATGACAATATTTGTATTTAAACTCATAGTTTTTATGTTGTATTAATAAAGTTGTAGTTGTTTCTATACCATGTATTTTGACGACTAAGAATGGGTGTTGTATACCTATTTTGGGGGCGTCACAGTTGGTATCAGAGCTTAGGGATATGGTCTCTGGCGGAGATCGGGGAATAGTACTAGGAGGGGAGAGACGAGTAATCCTTCGCTAGTGTGTCATATCTAAGCTTATTTGTTGGTCAGTTGAAGTATATGGTTAATATGCGATATGTTAATTTGTTTAATTAACCTTTATTTTATGGCAGTATTTAAGAATGGCAGCTGAGAATATTAACGGTGTAGTTAATGAGACCGTGGAAACACATTTAATCACCACCCAGGGGAATGTGCAACAGGAAGGCAATATTCCTCCTGTAAACAACACCACTGAGCAGACGATGAACGACGGGATGTTTAGGAGATTTTTTGCAGTTCATGCAAAACCAGACGAGGGAGACTCGTGTACAGAATATGGGTGGAAATGATAGCAACGCGCGGCTTGTCACAACCAAGCAGTTCAAAGAGTTGGGACCACTAGAATTTAAGGGAAAGCCAGATCCGATCATGGCGGAAACATGGGTCAAGCAAATTACCAAGATATTCGATGTCTTGGGATGCACGGAGGAACAGAAGGTTCCATTTACCACCTTTATGTTCCGTGGCGAGACAAACTACTGCCGCACTTAGCATATCTTGGGAAACGTTTCAGAAACTTTTCAACGAAAAATAATTTCCTGAAAGTATCCGCCATATGAAGGAGGTAGAGTTTATTAGACTAGAACAAAACAACATGATGGTGTCCCAATACGAGGCGAAGTTTGCAGAGTTAACCAGGTTTGCACCTCATTTGGTAGAGAATGAGAAATGAATGACGAGGATGTTTCTGAGAGGTTTAAAACCCGAGATTCGGCAATATCTTATCTCTCATAAATTTGCTTTATATTCAGATGTTGTCAACAGGGCTCAATTATCAGAGCGAGATAGCAAGTACGTTCAACCAAGGGACCGTAACCAGGGTCATACCGGTGGCAGCAGTCATTAGAGTAATGAAAACCAGCGTGGAAGAAAACATTCAGACAAAAGCGGTAACTAATCTGGTGGTAATCGTGGCCATGAAAATAGAAGAAGCGACTTGGGGGGAGATTTTAAAATGAGGAGATTCAACAATGATAATGTGAAGACGTCAGGACCAGCAAGTTCCAAGGGAGGAGAACGACCACCGGTCATATGCTATAAGTGCGGAAAAGAAGGACATATCAGCCCAAACTGCCCACAACAGTTTAAGGTATGTTATAACTATGGAAAAGAAGGACATATCGCTCGAGATTGCACTATAGCAAAACCAAGTCCAGCGGGGATGGTGACTCAAAAGGCTGTCCCAAAAAAGTCAAAGTCAACAGTTCCTGGAAGAGCGTTTGTCATGACCGGTCAACATGCGAGGAACCCAAACGAGGTGATCACGGGTAAGCTAATCATAAATTCATGCGAAGTTTATACATTACTTGATACCGATGCTACCCATTCATTTATCTCTCCTACTTGTGCTAAACATTTAAACATGAGTCCAGAGAAATTAGACTTTGACCTATCTGTGGAAACTCCATTAGGAGAAACTATCATCACATCCACTATTTAAAAATCTTGTTTGATCCAAGTTGGCACCATCACATTAACCGTTGACATTATCTCTTTAAAGATACTTGCTTTTGATGTGATTTTAGGAATTGATTGGTTAACAACTCATCATGCAAAAATTGATTATTTTCGTAAGGTTATTAGTTTCATATTCCTAATCAACCTGTTGTTCGAATTCAAGAAACTAAACCATTAAAATCAATTACTGTCATATCAAGTCATAAAGCTATTCGTTTATTGAAAAACAGATGTCAAGATTTCTTAGCCCATGTTGTGGATTTAAATAAAGACATGTCAGATTTGAATAATATTCTTATTGTTATTGACTTTCCTGACGTATTTCCTGAAGAACTTCCCGGTCTACCCCCAGAACGTGAAGTTGAATTCTTTATTGACCTTGAACCTGGTACAAAGCCCATTTCTAAAACCCCATATCGAATGGCTCTTATTGAACTTCAGGAGTTAAAGGTTCAACTATAGGAGTTGTTGGACAACGGTTTCATTCGCCCTAGTACATCTCCTTGGGGTGCTCCTGTTTTATTCGTAAAGAAGAAAGACGGGAATATGCGACTTTGTATCGACTACCGGGAATTAAACCATGTCACTATCAAGAATAGGTATCCGCTACCTCGTATTGATGACCTGTTTGACTAGTTACAAGGAGCACAATTCTTTTCAAAAATCGATCTTCGTTCTGGATATCATCAGCTGAAGGTTAAAACTAAGGATATTTTAAAGACTGCTTTCAGAACTCGGTACGAGCATTATGAATTCTTAGTCATGTCTTTTGGATTGACTAATGCTCCTGCTGCTTTCATGGATATGATGAACCGAGTATTCAAGGAATATTTGAATTAGTTCGTTGTTGTCTTTATTAATGACATCCTCAACTATTCCAAAAGCCGTGAAGATCATGAGCGCCATTTAAAGCTGGTACTTCAAAGGCTTCGTGATAAAAAGCTATATGCCAAACTAAAGTAATGCGAGTTCTGGCTTGAGGAAGTAGCATTCCTTGGGCACATGGTGTCAAAACATGGAGTGTCTGTTAACCCGGCGAAGGTTGAAGCAATACAAAGTTGGGAACAACCGAAGACGGGGACTGAAGTATGTAGCTTTCTAGGCTTAGCTGGTTATTATAGAAGATTCGTGGAAGGATTTTTTTCGAATCGCTACTCCGTTAACTCAGCTGACTCGTAAAAATACAAAATTCGTATGGAGCGAGGAATGCGAAAAGAGTTTCCAAGATCTCAAGAGAAGACTCATTTCGGCACCTGTTTTGATAATATCATCTAGTTCAGATGGATTTGTTATCTACAGCGATGCTTCAGGCAAAGGGTTAGGGTGTGTTCTCATGCAACGTGGGAAAGTCATAGCCTATGCCTCGCGACAACTTAAAGAATATGAGAGGAATTATCATACTCATGATCTAGAGTTGGCAGCAGTCATTTTCGGGCTAAAGATCTGGAAGCACTATCTATATGGGGAGAAAGTGGAGATATATTCAGACCATAAAAGCCTCAAATATTTCTTCACTCAAAAAGAACTCAACATGCGGCAACGACGTTGGCTCGAGCTGTTAAAAGATTATGACCACACTATTCAATACCATCTTGGAAAAGCAAACGTGGTAGCTGACGCGTTGAGTAGAAGATCATATGCAGGAACGAGTGCGATGATGTCAAATATACGCATAGAACTGACTTTAATCGAAAAAGTTAAAGTTGCTCACGCCACAGACCCGGAGCTGTTGTGTATGAAGAAGAAAGTACAAGAAGGTGCTATTCCAGAAGCAAGAATCGATGAAGAAGGAATACTTCGAGTCCACTCTAGACTTTGTGTTCCTAACGATTCTGACTTTAAGCATAGAATCATGATGGTGGCACACAACACACTGTTTGAAATCCATCCTGGGAGTACCAAAATGTATCATGATCTTCGACATACATTTTGGTGGAACAATATGAAGAGAGAGATTACAAAGTTTATCTCGAGGTGTTTAACTTGTCAACGTGTAAAGGCGGAGCATCAAGTGCCAAAGGGTCCATTGCAACCACTTGAGATTCCGAAATGAGTTACTATTCACGAGTTACTATTCATGAGTTACTATTCACGAGTTACTATTCACAAGTACTATTCACGAAGCATAATGATATTTTTTGTGAAATTTCTATCTTTTGGTGTCAGAGTTACTATTCACGTATACAGCACTATACACGAATACGACACTATTCACAAAAAACATAATTTTCATTTTTCGTCCAAAATATATATTATGGATACCAGCTTTGATTGTATACATGTTTTGATCATTCTTGAATTTTACTCCACTGTGATTATTTATGAGGTATTTTTGGACATGAAATAGCTGAAATATGAATCCTTAATATTTATTCTTTTGTTTCACTGGATTCGTTTCATTTAAAATATTTTTCATCATCCTCCGTCCTAAATGATGATATAATTAAATATCTTTGGCCTGTAGTACAAACAATAATGATTTTTGATGAATATCATTGGCCCGTAGTGCAAAGATGAACATGACCAACTGGTGAATATCTTTGCCTTGTAGTGCAAAGATGAATACTTAATTCCAGATAAATATTGATTGATGTTACAGGGATAAAATATCGACGACGAACTTTTAAATTCATATATAGAAGATAGTAGTTTGCAATCTCTACTTAACTCTTCTAATGAATTATTATTTCCGATGCGAGGATTGATTTAAAAATAGTTTTCTATTGTATTCTTTCAGATTTTTTCCTGTTGAAGACTAACGATAATTTGTTCTATGCTATCTTAGTCATAATGTTCTTTACTAGGCTAGTTGAGCTCACCCTTTTCCTTGTTGTTATATTTTTCTTCTCAGGAGGCGAGAATGTAGCGAGTACTAGAAGGGGTGTGGAATGTTGGTTCTAGAAGTGGTTCTAGTAGTCCTCACTATTCTGTAGAATATTGTATTAATAATTGTAATAAGGACTTATTTAAGTGTAGATATTGTCTAGATGACAATATTTGTATTTAAACTCACAGTTTTTATGTTGTATTAATAAAGTTGTAGTTGTTTTTGTACCATGTATTTTGACGCTTCAGAATGGGTGTTGTATACCTATTTTGGGGGCGTCATATTTGTGGTTAAACAAGGGTTGACCGACTACCCGGATGATGATTCTGGAAAACTCAGAATCTTCAAGAACGTGTTTTTTGTCAGAGTTTGACCGGTCTTGATTTATTAAATGTGTTGATGTTAGACTGATTTAAGGTTGTATAAAGGTTCCCTGGCATCTATACTACATGATAGAAGCACTATATTACACTAAGCAACCCTGGAAAATTAAGATTTGAAGGTCCAAAAGGGACCCTTAACACTGCTTGAGTTTCTAGCCAGCCCAAAAACTCAGGAACATGTCTAACAACAAATTTTGTAGCTTAGATCTCACAGATTTATTATGTGTTGGCCATGAGAGTTATTTGGGCTTGTAGTTTGACATTAATACTACAACATTAACACCTTAGAAAGCCCGAAATTGTAAAGACTAAAGATCTAGCCTATGTCAAACCTCCCACCCTGCGAATTGAGTATGAAGATATGGGTAGGCTCAAGAACACAATCAGCGATGGTTTTGACGCCTAATGCACCTTTAGCGACACTTAATTTTTGAAAATAATTATTTTATTAAATAATTAGAGAAAATTAGTTTTTAATTATTAAAAATATAAAATAAATTACTAAAAATTATTTTAAAGTACAAAAATGGATTCTATAAACAATTTATGTTTATATCTTCCGCAATAGTTGTAGAATGATTGTACTAGATCCGCGGTGATTTGGGACCCAGATTTGGGGCTCTCACAGGATAGTTTGCCACGTCGGGCTTGGAAGGCGTGTCTGTTCGCCCTATAAGGTAGTCCACAGGTTTTGGTCCTCAAGCCTTCCTGGCGTTGAAGATATCACCTAGTTGGTTCTGTGCTTCCTTAATTTTTTTATCTCAGTGATTAAGGGCTCCCCTAGAATGATCATGGGGATAACTCCCATGCTCCACGCTATAGTTCTCACCTTCATCTTCTTGGAGATGAGGATCTCCACCCTGGGAAGCAAGAGGAGGAAGAGGTTGATCATGATGGTCTCCCCTCTATAGAGCTCCTTGATGTCTAGGGGGTAGACCTACTTGTGTTCCTCCTAGTCGCACTCCTCCTCCTAGTCCGGCGTGTAAGAGTTACAGTATCTGCTGGTTTTGGGTAGCCAACTATTGCATGGACTCCAAAATTTGCTGTGGATTTGGAGCTGAAGTATTTGAGACGGGGTTGGTGTGCGGAGGAGCACCCTCCTCTCGCTGTGGATTGTGTTCAGGTTAGTTCATTAACCTGGTTTTAATCGTCATTGGTTTAGATGTTTGAAGGTGAAAATATTTTCGATTCGCACAGACGGCGCCAAATTGATGATGCACAAAATAAACTTTGTACACTCAAATGTCAAGTAATAATAAATGAGTTAATCAAAGTAGGGAAATAAGACAATAATTAAAGTGGTTTGGTCAAATTAACCTAGTCCACTTTTGAATGGTTCTAATCACCGACGCTATTTATTATGTCAAGTGTGTTGGAAACAGAGAGTACAGAAAGTACAAGCTTAAAGAGAAAGGAGAAGGGGGTTCTTTAGTACAAAAGTGAGTTGCCCTAAGTGATGGTGAGCCGTACAATTTATAGCAACTCCATGACAGTTTTTGGGATGAACATGTGCCACTAAACCACTACTTTAGTGGAGCTCCCAACATCTTCCTAATGTGAAAGATGGTTGACATGCTCTCCATGAAAAGATAAGAATTTCACAAGAAAAATCTTACCAATATTTCGACATAATGATATTGAAAGAAATAATATCATTTATAAAAAAAAAAATTAACATCCCTTACCTTAAAAAGATAGTACTTCTGACTGGAATACTAGATATAGTGTTGAAGGAACTTGCACCGTATAGCAACACTCAAAGTATTTAAATACTCACAAAAATACGCTCGATTATATAGAGAGAAAACTTCAGTTTCTGGTATGATTTTCAATTCTAACCTAAGCACCCTATTTATAGAAAAATACTTGGAACACCAAAGCAGAAAATTTAATAAAATATTAATATGTTTATATAAATTTCCTACGCCCACTTTTACCAACAGATTTCAGCACTTTGCACATGTTAGTGAAGCCCACAAAATAAAAAAAAAACGTTTTTATTTAAAAAATTATTTAAAACTTCAAAAATCAATTATTCCAGGACTTCAATAATTTATAATAAATAGCCCTTTTATCAGAAAAATTCGTATCTTATGTCCTTCTATAGGAAATTCAATTTTCTACAACTTTGTAAGTTTATGTTTTTCCAAATTCCAAACAGAAATTGATCGAAATCCATATACGGACGATTTTACAAGCAAAAATCAAATTTCAGTCCAGAAATGGGGTCCACAAACATGAAAAACATGTTTTAAATATTTTTTATAACAAAAATACTCTTCTTCCTCATTTATTCATGAAAGTGTGATATATGAATAAATGAGGAGGAAGAGTATTTTTGTTACAAAAAATGTTTAACACATGTTTTGTGTGTTGATGGACCCCATTTTTGACTGAAATTTGATTATAGCTTGTAAAATCGTTCGTATGTGAATTTCGGTCAATTTCTTATTAGAATTTGGAAAAACATAAACTTACAAAGTTGTAGAAAATTGAATTTCCTATAGAATGACATAAGATACAAATTTTTCTGATAAAAGGGCTATTTATTATGAATTATTGAAGTTCCGGAATAATTGATTTTTAAAGTTTTATATATTTTTTTAAATAAAAACTTTTTTTTTATTTTGTGGGCTTTATTAACATGTGCAAAGTGCTGAAATCTGTTGGTAAAAGTGGGCGTAGGAAATTTATATAAACATATTAATATTTTATTAAATTTTCTACTTTGGTGTTCTAAGCATTTTTCTATAAATAGGGTGCTTAGGTTAGAATTAAAAATCATACCAGAAGCTGAAGTTTTCTCTCTATATTATCAAGCGTATTTTTGTGAGTATTTAAATACTTTGAGTGTTGCTATACGGTGCAAGTTTCTTCAGCACTATATCTAGTATTCCAGTCAGAAGTACTATTTTTTGAGGTAAGAGATGTTATTTTTTATTAAATGATATTATTTTTTTCAATATCATTATACCGGAATATTGGTAAGATTTTTCTTGGGAAATTCTTATCTTTTCATGTCAGGATTACTATTCATGAATTACTATTCACGAGTACAATTCACGAAACATGATGATTTTTTCTTGTGGAATTTTTACCTTTTAGTGTCAGAGTTACTATTCACGTATACTGTAAGACCCCAAATTTTATGAAATAAAAGTATTCAATTTTTTTATAATTACTATTCAGTAAATGGTTAAATTGATAAAAGTTTAAAGTTAAAGGTGATATATGTAAGTATTTTAAATAAGTAAATGGTTATAAAATACCCATTGTTGTCGGGGAATATTCGTTTGGTCGTTGAATATTCTTTCTGTCGGGGAATATTCATACGACGGTGCAGCCTTTTGTGGGTCCCATAACGAAAATCGATTGGATAAAGAAAACGACAAGTATAAGTTATTTATAAATAATGGCGTAGTTGTTACCGTTAATACTGTTGGAATACCCGGTGGTTAAAACACAGTAATACGCGTTGTTGAACAGTAGCACACGGTATTGGACCAATTATTGATTCTTACATAAGAAGGCACTATTCAATAACTGTTACAGTAACTACTGTTCAATATTTTATTTTTGATTCAATAATTTTTGCGTTGATATTTTATATTATTGTTGTTTTAATAATTGTCACTGCATAGTATTTTCCATTATCAAATCAATAATTCATATTATTTGAATTATATTATTAGATAGCATTATTGGCAATGTCTAGAAAGTTCTGTCTAAGGAGAGGTTTGGTCACCTAATTGCGCTAGTAAGGAGAAATTCTTATTGGAAAGCCCCCTCTTTCCTAGGAACTGCCTGGTTGTCATTATTGTGATTATGTAATATTATTTGTGAATAATTAATTATTGATTTTATATGATAAGGAAAATATTCATTTTATGTGGATATAGATGGAGAAAATTTTAAAGTGAAAATTATTGAAAATTGATATTTTATCTTTTCTGATAAAATAATATTTTATTATATTATTATAATATAATAATGATGATATTTTTACAATGAATGTGTGATATATGAGTATATTAGGAGGAAGAATATTTTTGTTGCATTAAATGATTAACATGTATTTTGTGTGTCGGTGGACCACATTTCTTGACTGAAATTTGATTATAGCCTGTAAAATCATCCGTATTTGGATTTCAGTCAATTCATGTTTGGAATTTAGAAAAACTTTCTTTTGCAAAGTTATAGAGAATTGAATTTCCTATAAAAAGATGCGAGATTCGAATTTTCTGATAAAAGGGCTATTTATTATGAATTATTGAAGTTCCGAAATAATTGATTTTTGAAGTTTTAATAATTTTTATTAAGAAAAACGTTTTTTTATATTGTTGGTGGGCCCCACTGGTGTTGAATGCATGCTGAATTCAGATTCTTGGTGTACGTAGGAAATTTATATAAATATAATAATATTTTATTAAATTTTCTGCTTTGGTGTTCTAAGCATTTTCCTATAAATAGGGTGCTTAGGTTAGAATTGAAAATCATACCAGAAACAGAAGATTTTTCTCTATTTCTCTCTCTATATTATCGAGTGTATTCTTGTGAGTATTTTGATATCTTGAGTGTTGCTATATGGTGCAAGTTCGTTCAGCATTATTCTAGTCAGAAATACTGCTCTTTTGAGGTAAGGGATAGTAAGGGAGATTACTTTCTTCATAAATGCTATTATTTCATCAATATCATTATGCCGAAATATTGGTTTGAACTTTTTATCAAATTTGGAATTTTTTCATGTCGGGGTTACTATTCATGAGTTACTATTCACGAGTTATTATTCATGGGTTACTATTCCCGAGTTACTATTCACGACGGGTTACTATTAATGAGTTACTATTCAGAAGTTACTATTCACGAGTTACTATTCACGGGTACTATTCACTACAAAATTGGTTTCTTTTTCTAACCAAATTATAGTTGATTTATGAATATTACTCTGGAGATTAAAACTATGTATTGATTATATTGATTTTATTATCATATATAACAATTTTATAACCTTGATGTTGAAATTCTCTTTCACTGGAGTGTAAAGATGGGTAGATTATTGGTATGATCATGCCTAGGGTTCTCTTTGGCCAGTAGTGAAAAGTTGAATTGTGACTGGTATGATCATGTCCATTGAATTTATAATTGAATATCTTTAGCTTAAGTGCAAAGGTGAATTAATCAACATGGTTATAATTATTGTTTATATAAATTCTGAAATGATTATATATTTCTTTGAGATATGAATATCTTTGGCAAATAGTACAAAGATGACTTATTGATCAATATCTTTGGCCCGTAGTGCAAAGATAAATGATTTCTGATGAATATCTTTGGCATGTAGTGCAAAGATGGTCTGTTGATGAATATCTTTGGTCCGTAGTGCAAAGATGAATTTATTAGTATGATTATGAACATGAACTGTGATTTGGTATAACCATGATCTTTGATGTTTCAGGTGATGAAAATTATCTTTATCCTGGATGAGAAAAGGAATTTAGAACAACAATTACGATTATGAGTTATACATGTGATTGTGGACAGGAATTGTTGATTGATGTTACAGGGATAAAACATTGTTGGTGGACTTTTAACATGGAGAATATAATAGACTTTAGTCTATTTGACTCTTCTAATAGATTTCTCATTCCGCTGCAACTATGGTTGAAATGTTTTATCATCTACCATATGTTCTAAATCTCTGATTTATTACTGATGAAGACTATTGATAATTTATTTATCTTTAGTCATAATATTCTTTACTGAGCTAGTTATGCTCACCTTTCTGTTTCACAATTCCTTTCAGGTAATTAGAGTGTAGCTGGGTTGAGCGAGGGTAACATGAGAATAGAACGGTGGTCTCTAGTTGTGGAGGTTCTCCCTAAACAGTTATTGACTTTACCTTTATGTAAGGTGCCATTGTGACATGCTATCTGTGACGCCCCCAAATCCGTGTAACATCGATTATAGGACATGGTGGTCATGATATAACATACATCATCATCTATCTAAGTAACTCTAATAATAATAATAATAATAATAATAATAATATTAACTATTACGTACTTATTCAAAATAATGTCCCAAGTCTTTACAACCTTTAATAAACTAAAACTTAAACTTAGCATTTATCGTAACATTATATCATATGCGGAAATATAATTATTACAAAAATAACTCTCAGCATTCCATCTTAGACTTTCCTTTGTCCTTGCCCGAGCCCTCAGCATTATCAGCCTTAACTGAAAAGTTTAAACAAGAATGAGCACAAATTGCCCTGCAAGTATATAAAGTAGTTTGAGAACATACATCAGAAGTAGAAGCATTAGTATTAATATTTCTCAATAGTTGAAATAAATATCAAGCGATAAACTGGAATATCAAGATAAGAGTTTTGGAATTCTCAATAACAAACTAAGGGGTGTTAGATACCCTGAACATTACTTTGTTTTATCAAAAACCATCAGACGATTAAACAATCAAATAGATTGTAAACGGTCTCTGCAAGTACTCCAGGTGATCAGCCTATCGTACCATACATTGTGCACAAGTATAAAGTTTAAACGCATACGCATAAATGGGAATATATGCCTGACATCAGTTACCCCGTTATTCGAGTTGTTCATCTTAGTATTCATACAGGACCTCACCAAAACAATTTGGATTGGTAAACATTCAATAACTTCAAAGGATTTGAATTGTTCAAACAATATACTACGTTTGCATCAATAACATCTAGCTGAAACAAAAGCTAGAAATCATGCTTGAATATAGTTCATTAAGGGTATACGAACTTTAAAGTATAGCAGTTACAATAGGAACTGAATAATCATCAATAACGTTTCACATCACAATTGAAGTTATAGAACTTTACAATAGAGGAGCTTGCACAAATGATTACTTAATCACAAGCCCAAACTTAGCCTCGCTGCAATCAACTGAATAAGAGTTGAATAAATTCATAATGAAAAATAGGGTAAGAAACTTGCCTTGATCGTTGTTTACCAATAACAGATTAACATCTTACAGCTATCTGTACTTCACGTGCCCTACACAATTGTATAATCATGCACATCTACTATTAGCAACACATAGTAGTTGTAATATAAACTTTACTCTATAATTTTTAGAGTTCACTCTATGATTTTCACTCTACGATTTTCAGAGTTCACTTTACGATTTTCAGTGTTGACTCTACGATTTTCACTCAACTATCTGCACTCTACGATTTTCAGAGTTTACTCTACGACTTTCGTTGACTCTACGATTTTCACTGACTCTACGATTTTCAGAGTTTACTCTAGGATCTTCATTGACTCTACGATTTTCAGAGTTTACTCTATGATTTTCACTGACTCTGCGATTTTCAGAGTTTACTCTACGATTTTCATTGACTCTATGATTTTTAAAGTTTACTCTACGATTTTCACTGACTCTACGTTTTCAGAGTTAACTCTACGAATGATTTTCATTGACTCTACGATTTTCAGAGTTTACTCTACAATTTTCACTGACTCTACGATTTTCAAAGTTAACTCTATGATTTTCAGAGTTTACTCTACGATTTTCATCGACTCTACGATTTTATTCCCGCTAATCTAATGATGATATGACCATGATACTTCGACACAATAACCTTCATACATCAAGGTATTCATAAAACTAGCATGCTAAGACCACAAACCAACTGCATAGAAAAGCGTGCAAGCACTAGTTTTATACTTAGAAAAAAAATTCTAGAATTTCCAAAATTCTACAGATTTTATTACCAACATGCATGCTTACAATTTTCATAACTTGCTCAATTTAACTCCATTTCCTATGAAATTTGGACAGGTTCTACCTCATGTTACATACTATTTTATAAAATTATTACATATGTTAATCTAGTCATATACACCATGATCTCGAGGCTCCAAAAAATCCCAAAAATCACAGACTATTAGTTAAACCCAATTTGATAAAAATCTGGGATTTTGCTTCTAGTATGCAACCTTTTCCTGGCCAATGTTTCAATGTAATTTAATCCTTTTAATCTTAATATCCTAGATTAAACTCGAGTCATGGAATGTGTCATACTCTTCATAATTTAATCTGAGTTTTCTTGATCAATAAGTAGACTATATGAAACAAATCACTATTTAAGCATGGCCATTCATTTCATAGTCCTACTCAATCAAGAGGCCTATGCATATCACCCATAATATATAGGATGGTTAAATTGCATCTAGATCACTCATATTTCTCACACGATTCATGATGAACCCAATAATCACCTTTATAGTCCACCCTATTAAAGGTGAGATTTGATGATATCAAAGTACATAAATTCTCGTCTAGTAATATAGCGATTTTAGGTCAGAGGACCATTACATCATTGTCACTATGAGAATTACTAATGACACTTCGCATAATGCTCCAAATAGAATTCTCATGGTGGGTCTGTCCAGTACATCGTTCTCTAACATGTACCTATGCATTGACTTAATATCTCATATATTTATGACCAATGAGATTTGGTCATCAGTCAATCCACATACTAGTCTCAATGCATCATTATTGTCCCATCAACAATGATACTCGACTAGGGACATTTAAGAACAATAATACTAATTGTAATTATATAATCTCATGTTCAAGTCACATACTTGAAACTATATAATTTGTATCACTATTCTAAGGAATTTTATTATGTTAACAATTATATTACGCAGTAAATAAAACCATAATAAAATCATATATTTATTCAATCAAATATAATATCAAAACGTTAAGTAATTATATCAAATAATTGGCCTCTAAGGCATAAACTCAAATAGTCTCCCACATGCACTAGAGCCAATCACTCATGTATCTAATACCCATGGAACTAGTGTGACTGTCGTGCTTATGCTACGATAAAGCCTTGGCCAGTGGATCTACAACATTATCATCTGTTGGCACTCTTCCTATATGTACATCTCCTCTATCAATGATTTCACGGATGAGATGGTACTGCCTAAGTATATGCTTGGATCGTTGGTGAGATCTGGATTCCTTTGCATGTGCAATTGCTCCATTATTATCACAGTATAGAGCAACCAGATCAACAATGGTTGGAACAACACCAAGTTCAGTGATGAACTTTTTAATCCATACAGCCTCCTTGGCTGCACTTAGAATTATAGTCATCATTGTCAATCTGGAAACTAGCATCTGTGTAACCTTTTATTGTCAGTTTGTCTTCACATCCATATACCAAGAATGAATCCTTAGCCATTTTCAGGTACTTAAGGATATTCTTGACTGATGTCTAGTGACCTTCACCTGGATTCGACTAGTATCTGCTCGTCATGATCAAAGCATACGAGACACCCGAACGAGTACATATCATTGCATACATGATAGATCCAATTTTCAAAGCATAATGGATCTTTTCTATACGCTCCTCATCATCTTGTGATTTAGGACATTGGGCCTTAGAGATCTTTACACCATGAGTCAAGGGTAAGTTTCCTCTTTTCGCCTCTTGCATGCTGAACCGTTTCAACACTTTATCAATATATGTACTTTGACTTAGGCCGAGCATTTTTCTCGATCTATCTCTATAGATCCGGATACCTAAAATATAGGCAGCATCGCCCAAATCATTCATGGAGAAACATTTTCCTAACCATGTTTCTACAGCCTGTAAGGAAGGAATGTCATTCCCAATAATTAATATGTCATCAACATATAATACTAGGAATACAATGTGACTCAAACTATCCTTCTTATATACACAAGGTTCATCTTCATTTTTAGTAAAGCCAAATTCTTTAATTGCTTCATCAAATCGAAGATTCCAACTCCGAGAGGCTTGCTTCAATCCATAAATGGATCGTTGCGGCTTACATACCTTTCCAGCATCATTTAGAGTGACAAAACTTTTAGGTTGTGTCATATACACATCCTCAAGGAGATTTTCGTTAAGGAAACCAGTTTTGACATCCATCTGCCAGATTTTGTAATCATAAAAAGCTACAATAGCAAGTAAGATCCTGATGGATTTAACCATTGCCACTGAAGAGAAGGTTTCATCATAGTCAACACCTTTAATTTGTTTGAAACCTTTTGCTACCAGACGGCCTTTATAGGTTTGTACATTACCATCCATGTCGATTTTCTTCTTGAAAACCCACTTGTACCTGATTGGTTTTACCCCTTCGAATGGATCAACCAGAGTCCATACTTGGTTAGTATACATGGAATCCATCTCAGATTTTATGGCTTCAAGTCATTTCTCAGAATCTGGTCCATTCATAGCTTCTTGGTAGGAAGCAGGCTCATCTTGATTTATGAGCATCACATCGCCATTTTGAGTCACAAGGTATCTATAATATCTCTCAGGATCTTGGCTTATCCTACCAGATCTACGAATGACTTGTGTAATTTGAGCAGGTTCACTTTCCACAATTTCTTGTGGTTCTTGCTCACGTTCCAACTGAGGTTCAATGATATTTTTTGGTTCTCAAATTTCTTCGAGTTCTACTCTCCTCCCACTATTTCCTTTAGAGACAAATTCTCTTTCTAGAAAAATACCAGTTCGAGCAACAACCACTTTGTTCTCAGAAGGTTTGTAGAAATAATATCCTTTTGTTTCCTTTGGGTATCCCACAAAATTACATTTGTCAGATTTGGGTCCGAGCTTGTTAGAATCCAGACGTTTTACGAATGCCTCGCAACCCCAAATCTTCAAGAACGACATACTAAGACGTTTCCCAGTCCACATCTCAAATGGTGTCTTCTGAACCATCTTTGTAGGAACACGGTTAAGTGTGAATGCAACTGTCTCTAGGGCATGACCCCAAAAGCTTATTGGAAGATCTGCATGACTCATCATTGATCGTACCATGTCCAACAAGGTTCGATTCCTCCTCTTAGATACACCATTCCATTGCGGTGTTCCAGGTGGAGTGAGCTGTGATATAATACCACACTCCTTTAGAAGGTCATCAAAGTCTTGGCTTAAGTATTCACCCCCTCGATCGGATCGAAGGGTTTTATACTTTTGCCAAATTGGTTTTGAACTT
The DNA here is from genome assembly GCA_020205505.1 of Panax japonicus. Lineage (NCBI taxonomy): Eukaryota > Viridiplantae > Streptophyta > Magnoliopsida > Apiales > Araliaceae > Panax > Panax japonicus. Next base: position 244,401 of record JAINUV010001451.1, read on the forward strand.
CATTCTTGAATTCCTTGAACTTTTCAAAGGATTCGGATTTGTGTCTCATAAGATACACATATCCATATCTACTAAAGTCGTAAGTAAATGTAATGAAGTAATAAAACCTAACTCTTGCTAACGAACTCATGGGTCCACATAGATCACTATGTATAAGTCCCAATACATAGCTAGCCCGTTCACTGTGTCCAGTGAAAGGTGCTTTAGTCATCTTGCCTAATGAACAAGACTCATATTTCTCGTATTATTCAAAATCAAATGAATCCAAGAACCCATCTTTATGGAGTTTGGATATGCATTTCTCATTTATATGGCCTAAACGACAGTGCCAGAGATATGTCGGATTTGAATCATTTGATTTAAATCGTTTTGTATTTATGTTATATATAGGCATTTCTAAATAAAAAATATAGAGACCGTTAAACAATTGTGCAACACCATAACAAATATCATTTAAGTAAAACAAACAATGATTGTTCTTTATAATAAATGAAAAACCTTTCTTGTCCAAACAAGAAACAGACATAATGTTTTTATTTATAGCAGACACAAAATAACAATCTTCTAATTCTAAAACTAGCCTAGTGGGCAAAGATAAATGATAAGTTCGTACAGCCAGCAGCAACTTTTTCTCCATTCCCAACTCGTAGGTCAACCTCTCCTTTCGCCAAAGTCCTACTCCTTCGGAGTCCCTGCACATTAACACAAATATGAGAACCACATCTAGTAGTGAATACTCATGATGTAGAAGTAGACAAGTTGACTTCTATAACATATATTCCTGAATCAGAAGTCTTACTTCCTTTCCCTTTCTTCACTTCTTCTAGATAAGCATGACAGTTCCTTTTTCAGTGTCAAGGTTTTCCACAAAAGTGACATTCACCTTTTTTAGCCACCCCACCTTTAGGTTTTAAAGCTTGTTTGGTTTTGGAATTGGGTTTTGCAAAAGATTTAGATCCTATCTTCCTGTTGCCTTTCCAATTTCCCTTAGCATTCCCCTTTTGCACCATCATTATGGGAGCGGGTCCTGACTTTTTCATGTTGTTCTCAGCAGTTCTTAACATGCTCAACAACTCAGTAAGGGGTTTCTCAATTTCATTCATAAGATAGTTCATAACAAATTGAGAGTAGCTGCTATTCTAAGATTGCAAAACAAGGTCAGTTTGGGCTTCCAGAGTGATTGGAAAACCCAATCTATCAAGGTACTCAATATACCCAGTCATTTTCAGCACATGTGGACCAACTGGATCACGTTCACCCATTTTGCAGTGATACAACACCTTGCTTGTATCATACCTCTCCTATAGAGCATGCCCTTCGAACAATTTCTTGAGATGCTCGATCATCTCATAAGCCTCCATCAACTCATGTTACTTCTGAAGCTCAGCGTTCAGGGTTGCTAGCATGACACAACTCACGTCCAGAGCATCTTCTTGATGCTTCTTGTAAGCATTATGCTCCGCACGTGGTGCAGTGACAGCTGGTGCTACAGGAATGGGCCCATCATGGACATATAGCTTGCTCTCTTGTTTGAGGACAATCGTCAAGTTCCTATGCCAGTCTAGGAAATTAATTCCACTCAGCTTGTCCTTTTCAAAGACTGATCGTAATGAACGACTATTTATGTTGTTGTTGTTTGGCATTTGATATCTATAATTTATAAGTTCAAAAATAAACAGTCAAATTGCATAGTTGATATTATATAATTGATAATAGTACGTTCAAAATATACCTCCCACTATTTTATTCAAATTAATTGCCCTTACTATTAATTCAAAAATCATTTTCTATTAAATCTTTCTAGTGAGCCAAGATCCATATTTCATTATGCCTTAAGTTAGCTTTGGCTAATCTCTTAAAACACAATTATTTAGGTGGACAACCCTTTGTCAATTATATCATATATAACTTCTGGATAGTTTGGTAAACAATAATTGTTTCTAGTCCATCTAATGGCACCTACCAAACTTTATGCCTCTAAGTCCACAATCCTATTGAGATAACTTAGTTAAGTCGGGCCCAATGATTTTAACAGTTTGGAAATCACAATTATCCTATCGCATCTTACTTAGATAAATAGGGCACTTTGCTTTGGTAAACCTACATCTATTGATCAAGGTCTTGATGAGTGTTATTCATTGGAAGGTATATGATTTAGACTTAATAATTTAATGAGGAATTTTATTAATTAATTTAGATCTCACAAATTTTAATCTTATTAAGCATGTACATTATTTATCATATCATATCACATACAAGCATAAATAAAGTGCAAAATTAAATGTGTCACAGTTATGGCCCAATCCACTATCAATCTTTTCAAGCTAATGAAAGATTGAAGGTCAATCTAAGGTGGTAAAAGATCTTAAGATAAATAGCTTCCTTGGATCTTCCTCAAGCTTGTGCCTCCTCTCCATCATCATCTTTCCATTGTGTTCTCCATCTTGACATCTTCATCAATTACAGATTATTACATGACATAAAGAAATATCGAGTTACATTCGAGGGGATTTAGATGAGAAGAGAATACTACATTAGAATTTATAGAAAGGCACGACATGCAAGCCGTATTTCAAAACCAAGACCACTAACCTATAGGTCAAAAGACCATAACTGTGCACCATGCATATCACAATAAACACATAACAATTTATATACAATTAAAGAAAACTATATATAACATATAGGGGACACGACCATCGTGCGCTACAACGGGGGGGGGGGGGTCTCCATACGAAAACACCCATAATAACAAATCATATATGTCCAGTTTCGATTTAATCATATTAAAACGAATAACAGTACACCCAGAATTTATCATATATGTCAAGTTTCAATTAATCATATTAAAACGTTTCTTCATGCTTCTAATCCGATTAGAACAGTTATATTGTTATTCCACCAATTAAAGATATGATTAACAGTATCATCATATATATTACCAGAATACACATACAACGGAATATCGTATATTCAATTTCATATCGGTAAACATGCATCATCATATATCATATATATCGAATATAATTAAAAGACGTAATCTGAATTAATCTTTTCGCAAGTAGCTCTGATACCACTGTTTGGGTTTTGGCACAGAAACGCACAGCGGAAATAAAATTTTTAAAGCAATTTTTGAAACCCTAAAATAGGATTCATACGAAAAATTCAGTTAATTTAGAGGTTAGAAATTATACCGATTAAGAAACTGAAATTGATACGATCGAATCTCCAACGCAATCCACGAATTAAAAAACTAGAATTGATACGATCGAATCTCCAACGCAATCCAAATGAGCTACATCTCTACGGTATCCACACGAACGCCCCGCGAATCGTCCTACGATCTGCAGAAGAAGAAACCGCGGTACTAGCCACCAAGGATGAGGATTTTCGAAGCTGTTTTCTCTAGTCTCTCTCTAAGAGCGGCTAGAGTTTTTTATTTTGACGTAAAACCTAAAGTGACTGATATATATCATATATATAGCAGTTAGGAGGAATTAATCAAAACCTAATATTAATAAAATCCAAATTTATATATATCTTAATTAATATACCTATATATAAATTATCCTATTAATTTAAATTCGTAATTTAAAATTCTATCAATCATATTGACATATTTGAATCTTTACAATTTAAATTAATTTCCATTTAATTACGTTCTTTGTGTGTGACCCTATATGTTATTATTACGTTGGCAATAATTTTAAAATCATATTATAAAATTATAAACAGTGAGCGACATCTAGTAATGCATCACTGCTACCTAAGTAATAATAAGATCGATGATTCGATGTAACCTTTTCGTCACCAATGTTTCAATGTAATTTAATCCTTTTAACCTTAATATCCTAGATTAAACTCGAGTCATGAAATATGTCATACTCTTCATAATTTAATCTGAGTTTTCTTGATCAATGAGTAGACTATATGAAACAAATCACTATTTTAGCATGGCCATGCATTTCATAGTCCTACTCAATCAAGAGGCCTATGGATATCACCCATAATATATAGAATGGTTAAATTCCATCTAGATCACTCATATTTCTCACACGGTTCATGATGAACCCAATAATCACCTTTATAGTCCACCCTATTAAAGGTGACATTTGATGATATAAAAGTACATAAATTCTCGTCTAGTAATATTACAATTTCAGGTCGGAGGACCATTACATCATTGTCACTATGAGAATTGCTAATGACACTTCGCATAATGCTCCATATAGAATTCTCATGGTGGGTCTGTCCAGTACATCGTTCTCTAACATGTACCTATGCATTGACTTAATATCTCATATATTTATGACCAATGAGATTTGGTCATCAGTCAATCCATATATTAGTCTCAATGCATCATTATTGTCCCATCAACAATGATACTCGACTAGGGACATTTAAGAACAATAATACTAATTGTAATTATATAATCTCATGTTCAAGTCACATACTTGACACTATATAATTTGTATCACTATTCTAAGAAATTTTATTATGTTAACAATTATATTACGCAGTAAATAAAATCATATATTTATTCAATCAAATATAATATCAAAACGTTAAGCAATTATATCAAATAATTGGCCTCTAGGGCATAAACTCTAACAATATGCGCGGGTGCGCGACTTACAGTATCTGCTGTGTTTTTCCCAGATCGTAATGTGATTGCTTGACATTGTTCTTTCCATTCTCTTCTTGGATTTGTCTCTGTATTACTTGACAATGAACCCTGGGGCCTGTTTGTAAGCATGTTCGCCATCTGCCCCATTGTAGTTTCCAGATTCTTAATAGCCACTGCTTGGCTTTTGATCATAACCTCTGTATTTGCCATGTATTTCATCATCATCTCCTCCATTTCTAATTTCTTTTCTTGCTGAGGTGCAGTTGGAGTATGATGTTGTTGTTGTTGTTGTTGAGAAAATCCTGGCGAAAAAGGTGATCTAGGATTAAACTGTGGCTTCGCTTGTTGTGTCTGAAACTGATTATTTGATTGAAACTGATTCTGCTGATTCCCATGGTAATTTGACCAACTAAAGTTTGGATGATTTCTGTAGTTGGGGTGGTATGTGCTCTAAAACTGTCCTTGATCTTTCCTGTAGTTGTTCACATACTGCACCGACTCTGAGCTGATAGCACATTGATCTATCTAGTGTGACCCCGCACAAATCTCACATAAAAATACAACAGTCTTCGTTTTACCTTATGCTAATGTGTCTATTTTCTTTTCCATGGATGTCATCTGTGCTGACAACTGTGTGATAGCATCCACCTCCAACGCACCTGCATTCGAGATGTAGGATTTTGAAAATCATTCGATGCCATTGTCTCGATAAGGTTATAGGCTTCTTCATAGCTTTTTGCCCATAATGTCCCTCCTGCAGCTGCATCTATAATCGGTCTCGACTGCCATCCCAATCCATTATAAAATGAGTTGATCACCATCCAATCTGACATATCATGATGTGGACACTTCCTCAGCATTTTTTTGTATCTCTCTCATGCTTCATATAAGGACTCACCATGTTGTTACTCAAATTGAGAGATAGCCGTCCTCATCTTTGCAGTCTTTGCCATTGGGAAGAACTTAGCTAAGAACTTCTGTGCTAAGTTCTCCCATATACTTATCGATCCTGCAGGCAAATAATGAAGCGAACTTTTTACTTTATCCCTCAAAGAGAATGGGAATAGCCTAAGTCTGATAGCATCCTCCGTCACACTGTTGTATTTGAATGTATCACAGATTTCGATGAAACTCAACAGGTGTTCATTCTGATCATCTGTAGTGGCACCCCCAAACTGCACCGAATTCTATACCATCTGAATAGTGCCCGTTCTTATCTCGAATGTATTTGCTTATATCGCTGGTCTGATGATGCTAGACTAGAGTCCATTAATATTGGGCATGGAATATTCCTTCAGAGCCCTATGCTCCTGTCTTTGCTCTTCTCCTTGTGCCTCGGCTGCCATATTAGCAGTCGTACTTTCTAACTGTGTTTGTAAATTTCTACGAGCACTCGCTTTCCAACCTCTCCCATTTATGTTGTCCTGAACAGGTGTTAAGTCGGGGTTGGATGACCGCGTGGGCATAAAAATTTATCCAAATTCCTAAAACAAAAAAAACAAAAACTGAAATGAGATAAGACTAGAATTGTCTAAGTCATACAATATAGCTTAAAACTAATAATAATAATAATAATAAATTAAATGGCTTTCCCTGGTAACGGCGCCAAAAACTTGTTGCCTCTTTTTTAGTCTTAACAAAAGAGCTCTAACTCATTTAAGCATACATGTGTCAACAAGCAATACAGAGCAAGTAAAGTATCGATCCCACAGAGAAAGTTGTTTAATTTAAATCACAATGCATTAATTAAATCACTATATTTATATGCTCAAACTAATGACTAAGATTAGTTTGTTACTCGAATCGTAAATAACAACTAAAACAATAATCACGACAGAATAAATCAAATCTAGAAATAATGGGATCCTAACTTCATTTAATATTTCATTTAATCACCACTATCATGCATGACTTGTTCACATATCACAGGAAAGTAGCCAAGAGAACTAAAAGAGTCATAGCCATTTTTCAATGCACTATGACCTACTTACACAGCATCCACAAATGATAGACTCTATGTAATCATCAATATAACCAAACTCACTATATGTCTATGTGAAATTACAACTATATTGAATTTAAGTTCAATCCCTTCTAACTCATACGGTGAAACAGTATATGTCTATCTGTTTCACAAAATACACAAGCCATATAATATAGCCCCATATACGTATACTATCATGATTACAATCCATACTTGCATGTTCATTTTCAATTCCATACAAGTAATGAAATGAATGGTGATCAAGCATTAATACATGCAAAACAATCATGATAGACATCCCATATGATATGTAAAACAATCCAGCATTCAAGCATGCAATCAAACTACATATTAAAATCCGTTAGAATCCCATAATGGAGTTTAGTTCCTGACTGAACCAAAAGCCATTATGGGATCAAATCTAAACATGATTAATAAACAACAATTGAAAGATGAAAGGTAGAAACAATCAAATTTAATTGCTAAATATAATTCATTATTCAAAACCTCATATGAATCCAAGAAATACTAATAATAATCTACTCTGGTAGAAAATCCCAAGAAGAAGTAGAAAAGTAGATTTTTGGCCTCCTTTTGCGTTGGAATCTATCCTAGAGAGTAAACCCTAGTTACGATGTTCAAAATACGTAAAAACTGAATAATAATCAAAGTGATCCATCTGACACCAGTCAGCAATCGTTTTAAAACCATTACAACCCTTAAAAATTTCAAATTAAAATAATAGCTCAGCATTAGTCAGGCATCGTGTGCGGCCGTGCGCTCCCCCAGTGTAATCCTCGCACGGGTCTCCAAGCTTGTCCTACCGCGCGGCCGCACGACTTCTACAACTGAGATTCCTGATTCTGCTGTCGCAACTATTCTGTCATTCTGATCATTCCTTTGTTCATGCCTGCTTAGTCTCCTGATCCTCTCGGTCCTCATAGAACGCGTCCGCAACTTATGCCTTGACTCATGCGTCCATTCGCCTCATACCCTCTAAGTCCACCAAATTAGGCCGTTTCCTGCACTTTTTCACCAAAAGGAGTTTTAAGTATACACAATGCAAACTAACATGAATTTCAGCTAAAACATACTAAAATGTACTTGAGATGGCCATAGTTTGCATGAATTGGTACTCCATAAGTAGGTATAAAACCAACTTATCATAACCTCTGATCAAGAAATCAGAAGGAGGAAATAAAGTCTTCAACTTGCCTAAGACATTAAAGTGACATCTCTGATGGGGTAGGTGATACAATAGACTGCAGTGTCAGATAAAGTATGAAATCTCACATCAGCAGTCTACCTTAGTCAACTTGAGATCTGTGAAGATATTTGAATAGCTTTCAATGGCTACTTTCCAACGGAAGGATTGGGAAGGAGTATAAATCGACAAGAGCTTCAAAGATCGAGAGTTGCTGGAGTTGTCAAGTTTGGAGAAAAGGTGGATTGTTCTAAACCATGTGAGATAGTGAGTCTGAAAGCTCACTCTACGATCCACCAGCAGACAAAGAAAGAAGTAGAAGTGAGAGCTCTACAATGTAGAAGTGAGAGTTCTGCTACATGAAGAGTGTTCTGAACTGCCGAGAGAAAGAAGAACGTCATTTCAGCTTAATGTCCATCATGGGAAGACTCTCAGTACCATAGAGAAGAGCTCACAGTCATCTTTGCAAGTCAATCATGAGAAGGCGTCAAGTATCAAGAAGGGACATCACAAACGCCAGCATGGTGGCAAGCATGAGAAATTTTCTAAGTATCTAGCAGAAGAGCTTACAGTCATCTTAGAAACCCATCATGTGTAGCCATCACGTATCAAGAGGAATGATCTTCAAGGCGGATCATTAGAGGAGGTCGAGTAACTAAAGAAGCTGAACATCATGCAACACTCAACTAAACTTCAAGGATGATCATGCCAAGCAGCTAAGTACAGAAGATTTTCAAAGCATAAAGACATCTTAGCAGCTTAGCACCAACTCCAACAAATAAATAAACAACTCAACAAGAAGCCAGGGCCTGAGGGGTCCTTGTCCGGAAGGACTAAACGAAGTTCCAAGCCTACTGGGCTTGAAGAGTTCCTAGGGAACTAGAGAAGTTCCAAGGCTGCTAGCCTTGAAGAGTTTATAGTGAACTGAAGTCCCAAGGCTGTTGGCCTTCAAGGAATCATAGTGATTCAGGGTTCTGCCCCTCCTTAGTGGAAATCCCGCTAGTTGAAAGCAGAAGAGTTGATTAGGAGCTTGAGTCTCTGAACCACTTAAAACCCCTTATGTCTTTTATATTATGTCTTTTACATTATGTCTATTAACTGCTATAACTGCTATGTATGTTTTAACTGCTTACCATTGAACTAACTGTATGAACAATGTATGTATGATTATGAATATATCATTGAAGGGGATCTTTTACTTATTCCGTTGTGCTTGAAAAGATTCTTATGTTTGTCATATGCTAAATAATTAGCAATACAAAATAAACTAGAAAAGTATTTGAAATTAAAAAGGATCTATTCAACCACCCCTTCTAGATCCATCGTGCCTACTGGGAACTAACAACATATAGTCGCGTCGCGGTGCCAAAGCCTAGCATATATCTCACGCCGCTATGCCACCTCCGTGTTCTTTCTGATGTCACCTTCGCACCGCAGTGCCACTTATCCTTTATGGGCTTGCCCTGCAGCGTTAGCTCAAGTTTTTCTAAACTTACATGGCGCCGCAGAGCCACCCATAGGTTTATTGCCTGTGTCGCAGCGCGAGCTCTGGTGCCCAGCCAGAAACAACTAATTTTGACCTAGCTTTAAGGAGGAAGGCGTATATAACACAGGAGATCCTCTCTAATACGGGATGGAGAGATGGAGTAGGATAGATTAATATAGAATAGCTTAGTTCTCTCTCCTGTTTTGTAATTTCTTTCTCTTTCTCTTAGATTATGTCTGTAAATATAGATTAGGTAGATTAGGGAGAAGTGTGACATTTCTTTGGAGCGACAAGAGCAAAGGGCTACACGGATTGGAAAGCTTAATTTGAGCGAAATGCTTGGAGATTAAAGGGCTTTGACAGAGTTTCCTCTTATCCATTTATTTCATCTTATCCATTTATTTCCTCTGATTTTGTAATCCATAATTGTTGTCTTTATTGCTACTTATATTCTGTTCAATAGCTATGAATTTAATATGGGCTTTAAGGTTATAATTGAACCCTTTGTTATTTAAATTGACTGTCTTATCTCTTTGTTTGGCACCATATGATTTGGTTTAATATATTTGTACTTAATGATTCTCGCTAAGACATTAGTGATGATTTTTGTAATCTACATGATATTGATAGAAGGATTATAGATTTACACCTAAATATATTGACATGCGATTGTGGGTTTCGACTTCATAAGTTGTGCGTAGAATAGACATATATATGTGCGCCACGTGTGACCTAATTGAGAACTTTTGCTAAAATCCTTGTTATGATTAATTCGCATAGATATGTGTAGGATTGTATCTAGCTTGGATGTTTTTTTCTGTTCTATTCCCTTTTGGGTGGATGTAAAGAGGATATGTTTGTGCATACCTCGACAGAGGTGCATAAGCACCTGTATGTTCTCAGTCATCAAATTGTCGTGACCATTAAAACCAAAGAGAGAAGGGTAGGTAGTTTGATGAAGCATAGCACGCCAGGTGTTCGACAGAATGCCTGTGCGGGGTGAAGTTGTGACCTTAGCTTGTATTTCCTTCGATTACCATTCGTTATCCATTTACTTGCTTTGTTAATTAGTTTTAACTACATTAATCACACTTCCATTTAATGTTGTTCGAATAAGACTTTAGCGATACAAAGTTGGTACTTGGTAAATATTAGTCATAGTTCCTCGTGGTTACTACACTCTACTTATCATTGTATTACTTGTTAGACAGCGTATACTTGCGCGTGTTTAGTAATCTATTTTTCGACCAACAATAGCTCATTATTACGGATGAGTTCAATTAACCCAACCGTGATGGATCACATTTGTTGGGCTCGCCAGATTTCTTAAACTTGGGCCTATATTCCATATTAGGCTTACAAGATGGGCTGGATCCTTGGACTAGACACACCAATTGCTATGGCACTTGTGTTATCACAATGAAGAGGTATAGACTTGAAATCAAACCCATAGTCTACTAGCTTGTTTTTCATCCATAAGATTTGAGCATAGCAGCTGCCAGCAGGGATGTATTCTGCTTCTATTGTTGAGGTAGATACTGAGTTTTGCTTCTTGCTAAACCAGGACACAAGTCTGTTTCCTAGCAACTAACAAGCATCACTAGTACTTTTTCTATCGATCTTGCAACCTACAAAATCAGCATCTGTATATCCTGTCAGTTTAAAGGAGGACTCCTTGGGATACCAAAGTCCCAAGTGAGGTGTGCCTTTGAGATACCTAAAAATTCTCTTTATAGCAGTTAAGTGTAATTCCTTAGGATTAGTTTGAAATCTAGCACATATAAACGTTGTAAAAATTATGTCTGGTCTACTGGCAGTTAGATGCAGAAGGGAGCGTATCATACCTCTATATTGAGTAATATCAATACATTTACCCTTCTCATCTTTGCCAAGCTTAGTTGCTGGGGCAATTGGTATTTTCATGTGAAAGGCTGATTCCATGACATACTTCTTAAGTAAATCTTTAATGTATTTGGCTTGGTTAATGAAGATACTTTCATTAGTCTGCTTCACATGTAGTCCAAGGAAAAAATTCAACTCACCCATTATACTCATTTCGAACTTGCTCCGCATAAGCTTGGAAAATCTCTTGCACAGATTTTCATCATTAGAACTAAAGATAATATCATCTACATACATCTGAACTAATAATACTTTATTTTTGTGCTTCCTAAGAAATAATATGGTATCTACTCTACCTCTAGTAAAACCATTTTCAATAAGAAAGTTACTTAGTGTTTTATACCATGCTCTAGGTGCTTGTTTAAGTCCATATAAGGCTTTATCGAATCTATAGACATAATTAGGGAGAGTTGGATTGATGAAACCTAAAGGTTGCTCAACATATACTTCTTCTTGAAGTTCACCATTCAGAAATGCACTCTTGACATCCATCTGGAAGACTTTAAACTTTATGTGGGCATCAAAGGCAAAGAATATTCGTATTGCTTCTAGTCTTGCAACAGGTGTGAAGGTCTCATCGTAGTTGATGCATTCGTCTTGAGAATAATTGTGACGCCCCCAAAATAGGTATACATCACCCATCTTGAGTCACCAAATACATGGTACAAAATTTAAATATAATTTAATAATATAACTGTCGTGTAGAATACGACAAGACATAGTGGAGTCCACATTACATTTATTTTCACACTATTTACTAGAATAGTGAGGACTACTAATACTATCATCTGGACCGTCACTCTGTTCCCCGACTAGTCCCTGCTATATTCTCATTTCCTGAAGAGAACAGTGAAAGAAAGGGTGAGCTCAACTAGCCAAGTAAGAAATATTATGACTAAGGTAATGCAGAATAATTTATCGTTAGCCTTCAATAGTGTTAAACTGATAAAATATAACAAACATCAAGTTTAACTGCAGCGGAACAAGCAATACATTCGAAGAGTCAATTAGAGATTAAAATATACTATCTTCTATGATTTAAAAGATTTTTCATCACTTTTATCGCTGAGACTCAACTTAATAAATAATCCACATCTTCCCTGCACTACGACCAAGGATATGCATTAGTATCACAACCACAAATTATCCATGCACTACTATCCAAGGATATTCGGGTATTCATCAATGGTCATGATCATGCCAACAACTTTCCATCAATGCACTACGGTCCAACGAGGACTTTTTCCATATCATTTGTAACATTATGGTCATGATTACACCGAATAGTCCCTGGTTATAATCATACCAAGTCCATCTATGCACTACAGGCCATATATGACTTTTAACATAATATAAACATGAGAATGATGACAATGATATAAGAATTCAATAAAACAAGTTCAAGAATTAATTTATCCAGGAACTCATAACGTCCAAATTTTCAACATTATACTTCTTTGTAGATTAAAACTCAAGAATGCTCAGAAGAATATTTCCATGAAAAGATAATGGATGAAGCGCAAATATCAAGGATATTCCACTAATTTCATGGAGTATAGAAGTCAAAACTTTAACCAACTAAGTATAATAAAGAATGGAATAACAAAAGAAGTCACCATGCATGCGATAAAACGTACAGACAGGTTATTCCAATAGAATAATAAATAACAGAACCAGGTCATGTGTAACGAACAGACAGGATGTTCCAACAGAATAATAAACAACGTAACTAGGTCATGCATAATGCACAAACATGATGTTCCAACAGAATAATAAAAATGGAATAACAGAAGAATTTCACCATATATGCGTACTTCACATAAACATGTTATTCCAACATAATGATCAAGAATGGAATAACAGAAGAATTTCACCAAGTATAGGGTAGCCCGCGTATACAGGTTATTCCAACAAAATAATAAAAATGGAATAACAGAAGAATTTCACCATGTATGCGGTACTTCACATAGACAGGTTATTCCAACATAATGATCAAGAATGGAATAATAGAAGTTCTCTTCATGAATAAGAAAGAAATAATACCCCTTACCTTAGAAGAAACTAGATATAGGAAAAGAGAGGTAACATACTTCTCTTCTTCTTTCTCTCTATAATTTTGTCTCCCTAGAGTTTCAGTGAATTCGTAATAAATAATGAAGGAATGATCTTTTATTTATAGGAGAATAGTAAGGATACTATTTGCAAAAATCACGGATGCAACAATAATTATTTGGACGAAGTTCACGGTTTCAACATATCAATATTTTCTTTTCAAAGTGCTGACCAATAAGAAAAATCAACACATGCCAATTAAAAGCTTTAACCAATTAGAATGCATTCTTTATCAATAATATAGCATGACTGAAAAGTTTGGCTAAACAAAGTTCAAGTTTGAAAAATCCACTCACATCATGCCAAATAAACCTAGCAATTGTCATTCTTTGAAAATAATTAAGGTCCCCCCTTATCAACATCAACAATATATATATATATATATATATATAAACAACATTCCATCAAATTCACTCCACCCATGAATTATCACAATATATATATATATATATATATATATATATATATATTGAGATAACTTCTCCCGATTATTTTAAAAAAATGGTAAATGCGGGTCCAAACAAAATTTACAACAAAGACTTTATAAAAATTCCATCAATATTTTTAATAACGTTTATCATCATTATTATAATTCATAATATTAATCGAACAGGTCGTTCCCAAGAAAGAGGGGGCTTTCCAATAAGGATTTCTCCCTATTGGCGCGCAATTAGGTGACCAGACCTCACATTAACAGAACTTCTAGACATCGTTAATATTGCAAATAATAATATCAATAACTTTGTTATCTCAATCATTGATTTAATAATATATAAAATATCGATAATAATTGAATCAAATAACGTGGGATACTATGCAACAATTACTATAGAAATAATTGAACAAAACTGAGTGACTTCTAACGTAAGCATCAATAATCAACACCATGTGCTACTATGCAACTACGCGTATTACTGTACTTTTTGTAATATCCTAGATTTTTCCATGTAATTAAATAATTTCAATAAACAAACTTATGCGAAATTCTTACGTGACAATTATTTTTAGATGACAATTATTTTCAGATGAATTATTTATTTTATTTTTTTATATGTTATGTGATAAGATGCATATTAATGGTTGTTACGGTTAGGCCAATTATTTAAATATGGAATTAATTCTAATTAATTTCGTGGGATAACTTACAAATATGAGTTGAGTTTGACAAAACGGATAGTCCCATGAAGTTCAGGACGTCGACTTTAGTAGGAATCGATATAAGTATCAGACACATTTGACTACGAGGGGCAAAATGGTCAAAATAATTATTTAACAGATTAAATGATTAAAAGTAAGGAGTATATACGTATATAGTAAGATAGAAGAGGAGGGAGCTAGTTTATTCTCTAAACTCAAACCTTTTCATTTTCTAAACCCCCTCCATAACTAGGCTAATAATTAGAGGAATGAATGGTAACATAATGATATCTAATCATGGGGGAGTTACAAGGGGCTAGAGAGTTTAGTTGAATACACCATATATATGTACATTCCATCAAAGTTTTTCTTTCTTTCACAACAAGTTCCAACCGAGAGAGAGAAAAATATTGGGAGTTGAGAGTGGTGCTAGGTGGCCTAAGGATTTTGGAGGTTACAAAGGAGTTAGCAAGCAAAGGGGTGAGACTCTAGCAAGATTAAACCAAGAGAAAATTTCGTCCAAAAGGTAAGCTTCAAACCATTTTTTATGTTATGAGAAAACTAGTAAGAAAATTATTGTATAAGCATGGTAGATGGTTTGTTTTGACTTTGTAATGTCATGCTAGGGTTTGTTTCTGATATGTGATAGTAGAGAGTGAAAATTCTGGTTTAGTACATGCTCTAATTCATAGAAAGTCAAGAAATCTTGCCATATATGCTAGCTAATTGATAAAATGCCTCTTAGATGCTAATTTGATGAAAACATGAAAAGTTAGAGAATTGAATGGTTGTAACATGTATATATATGTTATTAGAAGTGGTCTAGATAATAGAAATCAAAACCCATGCATGCTAGAATCAAAATCATGATTTTCTCAAAAGTTGGGTTAAACTAGTTTGCATGATTTTTTTTAGGATTTTTGGTCACTCGAAATCATGTCTTAGATAATCCATTTGGTGCATGTAATAATTTTGTAAAATAGTATGTAGCATGAGGTATAACATGTCCAAATTTTGTTCAGATCGAAGCTATTTTGAGTGAGATATGAAAAGCGTAAGCAATCATGTTAGAAACCGAAAAGAAAAAAAAATTGTGAACTGCTGACCCTAAAGACAAAATTCGGTACTAGCTACAGTTTCTAGATAATTATGGGCTTTTGGATTATTATAGTACACTGAATAAGTTTTGCATAGACTCCGGAACGGACTAATTCCGACTTCGGAGCAAGGAGTTATGACTTTTCAAAGTAGTTGTGTCAAATCTGTCCAACAAATTCGGTGCAGTCCTCTTGCACGGATTTTCTAGAATTTTGTGCTTGGAATTTGAAGTTGGTCCATGAACAAAAGTTGTAGCCCCAGAAGTTAGCTTCGCGTGGGCACAAGAATCGCTCAAAAATGTTTTAAAACGAATTAGTTATGCCTGTTTTAGCGAGATATGGTAAAACTGAAAAAAAAAATGTAAAAACTGTTATGTTTGGGCACTTTTAATTTCTTTTTTGGGCTGCCTATGATGTCTAAAATGGGTGGCATATATTTTCTAAATATATTCTCTTATGATGTTTATAGCATATCCAATAGGAGACCCTTATACTTCAAACTAGATTGTGTATGAATGGTGATTAACGAAACACATGTAATTAAGTTACGTGAAGGTTAATTACTAGCGTGTATTGTAGCAGGCTCATCAGGCAAGTTTCCTAACACTAATTTCTTTTGGGTACATTAAATCCTTACTAATCTTATCGCAGTAAGGGTAACTATTGGACTTGTGTTAGTTATTCATGCAAGTTTCTTCGTTGAAAAGTCATACAAACTTCAATTATCTTGCAAGCTTATCGATGATTATTCAGTTAACATTTTAACTGCCATATGTTTAAGTTTTATTTCATTATCAAATTGTTCTAAGTATGTTCCTAGCCTTTGGTTCTGGCTAGTTTTTTTTGATGAAAAATGATTTAAAACACATCTTTCGAAGCTATTGAATGTTTACCAATCCAAGTTGCCTTGGTGAGGTCTCGCATGATTACTACGATGAACAACCCGAATGAACGGGAAAAACAGATGTCGGGCAAATAGTCCCATTTATGCTTATGTATTTTAAACTTAATACATGTGCACAATGTAGGGTACAATGGACTGATCACCTGGCGTACTTGCAGAGACAGTTTACAGTCTATTTGATTGTTAATTCGTCTGATGTTTTTTTTATGAAAGAAATATGTTCAGGGTATTTTTACACCCCTTAGTATGATATTGAAAATTCTTAAATTTCCATTTTTGATGTTCCTATTTAACACTTGATAATCTTTCGACAGTTGAGATCTAGTAATTCAAATGCCTTTATCCTGATGTATATTTCCCATTTATTCCGTATACTTGCTGGACAATTTGTGCTCATTCTTGTTTAAACCTTTCAGTTAAGGGTGAGAAGGCTGAGGATTCGGGCAATGACAAGGGAAAGTCCAAGATGAAGTGATGCTAATGATTATGTAATAAGTTAATTATTTCCGCATATGTGTAATGTAGCGATAAACGCTAAGACTAAGTTCCAGTATGTTTTAAGGTTGTAAAGACTTGGAATTTTATTTCAACTATTTGTGTAATGGGTAATATAATATTGTTATTATTGTTAAAGTTTACTTAGATAGATGATGTTGTATGTTGTATCGTGAGCACCAAGTCCTGTAATAGATGTTACACGGATTTGGGGGCGTCACACTTTTAACACCGGGTGTTTCAACAGTTAACGGTAAAACCTCTACCGTTATTTTCATAAAAAGATATTTTTATTGTTTTCTCAATTCGACAATAATTCCATTGCGGGGTCCACTAATGTGCCGTCGTACGAATATTCCCTGTTAAAACGAATATTCCCCGACCAATCGAATATAATATAACAACTTACGTACTTTGAAAAATTTATAAATATCACAACTATAACATTATATCAAATTCATTCCATAATTTTCAAAAATGATATTTATAGAAAATTCATTTTTATTCGTAAAAGTTGGGGTCTTACAACCTCCCCTTCTTATGAAATTTCACCCTCGAAATTAGGGTACGTACCTGGTATATCGAAGAGGTAAGGATACCTTGATTTCATTTCAGATTCTAACTCCCAGGTAATTTGTAAGACCCTGAATTTTATGAAATAAAAGTATTCAATTTTTTCTTATAATTACTATTCAGAAAATGATTAAATTTATAAAAGTTTAAAGTTAAGGGTGATATATGAATTTTTTTTTTTAAATAAGCAAGTAGTTATAAAATACTCATTGTTGTCGGGAAATATTCATTTGATCGTGGAATATTCTTCCTGTCAGGGAATATTCATACGACGGCGCAGCCTTTTGTGGGCCCCATAACGGAAAGCGATTGGATGAAGAAAATGACAAGTATTAGTTATTTACAAATAACGGCGTAGTTGTTACCGTTAATACTGTTGGAATACCCGGTGGTTAAAATACAGTAATACACATTCTTGCACAGTAGCACACGGTATTGCACCAATTATTGATTCTTACGTAAGAAGGCACTACTCAATAATTGTTACAGTAATTACTGTTCAGTATTTTCCTGATTCAATAATTGCTGCGTTGATATTTTATATTACTGTTGTTTTAATAATTGTCACTACACAATATTTTCCATTATCGAAGCAATAATTCATATTATTTATATAATATTATTAGATAACATTACTGGCAATGTCTAGAAAGTTTTATCTAAGGAGAGGTTTGGTCACCTAATTGTGCGTCAGTAAGGAGAAATTCTTATCGGGAAGCCCCATCTTTCCTGGGAACTGTCTGGTTGTCATTATTGTGATTCTGTAATATTATTTATGAATAATTAATTATTGATTTATATGATGAGAAAAATATTCATTTTATGTGGATATAGACGGAGAAAAAAATTTAAGTGACAATTGTTGAAAATCGATATTTTATCTTTTCTAATAAAATAATATTTTATTATATTATTATAATATAATAATGATGATATTTTTACAATGAATGTGGGATATATGAGTACATGAGGAGGAAGAGTATTTTTGTTGCATTAAATGATTAACACATGTTTTGTGTCGGTGGACCCCATTTCTTGACTGAAATTTGATTATAGCTTGTAAAATCGTCCGTTTATGGATTTCGGTCAATTTCTGTTTGGGATTTGGAAAACCTTTCTTCTGCAAAGTTGCAGTGAATTGAATTTCCTATAAAAAGTAGCGAGATTCGAATTTTTCTGATAAAAGGGCTTTTTATTATGAATTATTGAAGTTCAGAAATTCCAGAATAATTGATTTTTGGAAGTTTTAATTATTTTATTCTAGAAAAACATTTTTTTAATGATTAGTGGGTTGTTAAACATGTTGAAATCTAAATTAAAAGAGGCGTAGGAAATTTGTTATATAAATATAATATTTTATTAAATTTTATGCTTTGGTGTTCTAAGCAATTTCCTATAAATAGGTACTTAGGTTAGAATTGAAAATCACACCAGAAACTGAAGTTTTCTCTCTCTATATTATCGAGTGTATTCTTTTGAGTATTTTGATATCTTGAGTGTTGCTATACGGTGCAAGTTCGTTCAGCGTTATTCAAGTCAGAAGTACTGCCCTTTTGAGGTAAGGGATAGTAAAGGATTTTAAAGGATTGTAAGGGATATTATTTTTTAAAAAATGATATTATTTCTTCAATATCATTGTGCCGAAATATGGTTGGAACTTTTTTTTATCAAATTTGGAACTTTTTCATGTCGGGGTTACTATTCACGATTTATTATTCATGAGTTATAATTCCTGAGTTACTATTTACAAGTTACTATTCATGGGTTACTATTCATGAATTACTATTCACAGGTACTATTCACTACCAAATTTGTTTGTTTTTCTAACCAAATTATAGTTGATTTAGGAATATTACTCTAGAGATTAAAACTATGTATTGATTATATTGATTTTATTATCATATATAACATTGTTATAACCCTGATGTTGAAATTCTCTTTCACTGGAGTGTAAAGATGGATAGATTATTTGTATGATCAAGACTAGGATTTTCTTTCGCCAGTAGTGAAAAGTTGAATTGTGACTGGTATGATAATGCCCATTGAATTTATAATTGAATATCTTTAGCTTACGTGCAAAGGTGAATTGATCAACATGGTTATAATTATTGTTTATATAAATTCTGAAATAATTATATATTTCTTTGAGATATGAATATCTTTGGCCCATAGTACAAAGATGACTTATTGATGAATATCTTTGGCCCGTAGTGCAAAGATGAATTATTGATGAATATCTTTGGCATGTAGTGCAAAGATGGTCTGTTGATGAATATCTTTGGCCCGTAGTGCAAAGATGAATTTATTAGTATGATTATGAACAAGAACTGTGATTTGGTATAACCATGATCTTTGATGTTTCAGGTAAAGACAGGTGATGAAAATTATCTTTGTCCTGGATGAGGAAAAGAATTTAGAACAACAATTAAGATTATGAGTTATACACGTGATTGTGGATAGGAATTGTTGATTTATGTTACAGGGATAAAACATTGTTGGTGGACTTTTAACATGGAGAAGATAATAGATTTTATGGTCTATTTGACTCTTATAATGGATTGCTCGTTCCGCTGCAACTATGGTTGAAAACTATTATCATCTACCATATGTTCTAAATCTCTGATTTATTACTGTTGAAGGCTATTGATAATTTATTTATTTTTAGTCATGATATTCTTTACTGAGCTAGTTGTGCTCACCCTTTTGCTTCACAATTCCTTTCAAGTAATAAAAGTGTAGCTAGGTCGAGCAGGGGATAACAAAGGAATAGAACGGTGGTTTATAGATGTTGAGGGTGAGGTGAATTTAACTTGGAAGGGTGTTTTGCCACTATCATACAAGATGTCTAATGACATACAACCTCGTGTCATCATAAGACAGAGTTGTGCTCATCCACTTGCTGAGTATATTTACAAGCACTACCTATATAATCTTGGTATTTGTTTGGAGTTTAATTCCCAATTAGAGACAGTGGAGATAATGATATGTCAAGAGAAGACTCATCATCGGGAAGAATATGATAGTAATCTTCTCGTTTTTCATTGGGGTCTATTGGGTCAACCAAGGATAATTCTGTGGCCATATGATATCTATCATAACCTAGACGCATGGCCTCCCATGTACGAAGGTTTCCTTGAGCACTTCCCAAAGATTTTTTATTTCTAAAATAGTTTTTGACTGTACCATTATGTAAGGTGTCATGGTGACGTGCTATCCAAGTTGGTGTCCAGAGTCACAGTTGGTATATTTTAGTATCAAAACTCACAGCATATGTGTTGTTGTATTTTGCACGACAATTGTTGTAATAAAGTTGTAGTTGTTTTCTGTACCATGTATTTGGTGACTCACAATGGGTTGGATGGAATGGACCTATTTTGGGGTCGTTACATTTGATATCAGAGCTTAGGGATATGATCTCTGGCGGAGATCGGGATTAGAACTAGGAGGGGAGAGATGAGTAAATCCTTCGCTAGTATGTCCTACCTAAGCTTATTTGTTGGTCAGTCATAATATCGGGATATTATGTCATATGTTAATTTTTTAAATTAACCTTTGTTGTTTAAGCTGTATTCTAGAATGATATCTGAAATACAGGAGATGAACAATTGAGAAATCATGATGACAGAAAAGATGAAATCTGAAATGGAAGCAATGTATTATCAACTCTTTGAAATACCAGGTACGTAAATTTTGGGGACGAAATTTTATAAGGAGGGGAGATTGTAAGACCCCGAATTTTATGAAATAAAAGTATTCAATTTTTTCTTATAATTACTATTCAGAAACTGGTTAAATTGATAAACGTTTAAAGTAAAGGGTGATATATGAATTTTTTTAAAAATAAGCAAGTGATTACAAAATACTCATTATTTTCGGGGAATATTCGTTAGGTCGTGGAATATTCTTCCTGTTAGGGAATATTCATACGACGGCGCAGCCTTTTGTGGGCCCTATAACGGAAAATGATTGGATGAAGAAAACGACAAGTATAAGTTGTTTACAAATAATGGCATTATAAGGACCCAACTTTTTATAAATGAAGATTTAATTTTCTCTATTTATTATTTTGAAATAATAAGGGTTGATTTGATTAATGTAGTTAGTTATGGGTAAAATGCGCAAATATTTCAAATAAGCAAGTGGTTAAAAAATATTCATTGTTGTCGGGGAATATTCGTTTGGTCGTGGAATATTCTTACTGTCGGGTAATATTCGTACGACGGCACAACCTTGTGTGGGCCCATAACGAAAAGCGATTGGATGAAGAAAACGGCAAGTATAAGTGGTTTATAAATAACGGTGCAGTTGTTACCGTTAATACTGTTGGAATACCCGGTGGTTAAAACACAGTAATAAGCGTTGTTGCACAGTAGCACACAGTATTGCACCAATTATTCATTCTTACGTAAGAAGGCACTAATCAATAATTGTTACAGTAATAACTGTTCAGTATTTTATTTTATTGATTCAATAATTGATGCATTGAATTTTTTTATATTACTGTTGTTTCAATAATTGTCACTACACAGTATTTTCCATTATCGAAGCAATAATTCATATTATCTGAATAATATTATTAGAAAAATTTATTGGAAATTTTAAGAAAGTTCTGTCTAAGGAGAGGTTTGCTTACTTAATTGCGCGCCAGTAAGGAGAAACTCTTATTGGAAAGCCCCCTCTTTCCTGGGAACGGCCTGGTTACCAGTACTGTGATTCTGTAATATTATTTGTGAATAATTAATTATTGATTTATATGATGAGAAAAATATTGATTTTATGTGGATATAGATGGAGAAAAATTTTAAAGTGACAATTGTTAAAAAATGATATTTTATCTTTTCTGATAAAATAATATTTTATTATATTATTATAATAGAATAATGATGATATTTTTACAATGAATGTGGGATATATGAGTATATGAGGAGGAAGAGTATTTTTGTTGCATTAAATGATTAGCACATGTTTTGTGTGTCGGTGGACCACATTTCTTGACTGAAAATTGATTATAGCCTGTAAAATCGTCCGTATGTGGATTTTGATCAATTTCTATTTAGAATTTGGAAAACTTTTCTTCTGTAAAGTTGTAGCGAATTGAATTTCCTATAAAAAATCGGGAAATACGAATTTTCTGATAAAAGGGCTATTTATTATGAATTATTGAAGTTTCGAAGTTCCGAAATAATTGATTTTTGAAAGTTTTAATTATTTATATCAACAAAAACGTTTTTATTGTTTTGGTTACCCCCCATGTGTTGTAAACATGCTGATTTCAGGAGTTTTGGTTGGCGTAGGAATATATATATATATAATATATTATTATTATATTAAATTTTCTACTTTGGTGTTTCTAAGCATTTTCCTATAAATAGAGTGCTTAGGTTAGAATTGAAAATCACACCAAAAATTAAAGTTTTCTCTCTCCTTCTCTCTCTATATATCGAGCGTATTTTTGTGAGTATTTTAGTACTTTGAGCATTGCTATACGGTGCAAGTTTTTTCATCACTATATCCAGTATTCCAGTCAGAAGTACTATTCTTTCTGAGGTAAGAGATATTATTTTTAAAAAAATGATATTATTTCTTCAATATCATTATGCCGAAATATTGGTTGGAACTATTTATCATATTTGGAACTTTTTCATGTCGGAGTTACTATTTATGAGTTACTATTCACGAGTTACTATTCACGAAGTATGATGATTTTTTTTGTGAAATTTCTATCTTTTAGTGTCAGAGTCACTATTCACGTATACGACACTATTCACGTATACGGCACTATTCACGAATACGACACTATTCACAGAAAAATTAAATTTTTATTTTTCGTCCAAAATATCTATTATGGATATTAGCTTTGATTGTATCCATGTTTTGATCATTCTTGAATTTTACTCCACTCTGATTATTTATGAGGTATTTTTGGAAATGGAATAGATAAAATACGAATCCTTAATATTTATTTTTTTATTTCACTGGATTCGTTTTCTTTAAAATATTTTTCATCGTCTTCAGTGCTAAATAATGATATAACTGAATATCTTTGGCCCGTAGTGCAAAGATGAATGATTTTATGATGAATATCTTTGACCCGTAGTGCAAAGATGAACATGTGTTTAGATGAACATGACCAACTGGTAAATATCTTTGGCCTGTAGTACAAAGATGAATATTTGATTTATGATGTATATTGATTGATGTTACAGGGATAAAATATCGATGAAGGACTTTTAAATTCATAGATGATAGTATATTTCATTCTCTACTTAACTCTTCTAATGAATTGTTGTTTCCGCTGCAGTTGTTGATCTAAAACTTGTTATCTATTGTATTCTATCAGATTTTTCCCTGTTGAAGACTAAGGATTATTTGTTGTACATTATCTTGGTCATAATATTCTTTACTGGGCTAGTTGAGCTCAGGAGACGAGAATATAGCGGGAACTAGTCGGGGTGTGGAGTGATGGTTCAAGACAGTTGTTTTAGTAGTCCTCACTATTTTGTAAAATAGTATATCAATAATTATAATGAGGACTTATTTGAGTGTGAATATTGTCTAGAAGATAATATTTGTATTTAAACTCACAGTTTATGTGTTGTCGTATTTTGCACGACAATTGTATTAATGAAGTTGTAGTTATTTCTGTACCATGTATTTGGTGACTCAGAATGGGTGATGTATACCTATTTTGGGGGCGTCACAGGCGTAGTTGTTACCGTTAATACTGTTGGAATACCCGGTGGTTAAAATATAGTAATACGCGTTGTTCACAGTAGCACACGATATTGCACCAATTATTGATTCTTACGTAAGAAGGCACTACTCAATAATTATTACAGTAATTACTATTCAGTATTTTATTGATTCAATAATTGCAGCGTTGATAATTTATATTACTGTTATTTTAATAATTGTCACTACACAGTATTTTCCATTATCGAAGCAATAATTCATATTATTTAGATAATATTATTAGATAACATTACTGGCAATGTCTAGAAAGTTCTGTCTAAGGAGAGATTTGATCATCTAATTGCGCGCTAGTAAGGATAAATTCTTATTGGAAAGCCCCCTCTTTCATGGGAACTATCTGGTTGTCATTATTGTGATTCTGTAATATTATTTATGAATAATTAATTATTGATTTATATGATGAGGAAAATATTCATTTTATGTGGATATAGATGGAGAAAAATTTTAAAGTGACAATTGTTGAAAATTGATATTTTATCTTTTCTAATAAAATAATATTTTATTATATTATAATAATATAATAATTATGATATTTTTATAATGAATGTGGGATATACGAGTACATGAGGAGGAAGAGTATTTTTGTTGCATTAAATGATTAACACATATTTTGTGTGTCGGTGGACCCCCTTTCTTTACTGAAATTTGATTATAGCCTGTAAAATCGTCCGTTTAAGGATTTCGGTCAATTTTTGTTTGGAATTTGGCTAAACTTTCATCTGCAAAGCTGTAGAGAATTGAATTTCCTATAAAAATTAGCGAGATTCGAATTTTTCTGATAAAAAGGCTATTTATTATGAATTATTGTGTTCTAAAATTCCGGAATAATTGATTTTTGGAAGTTTTAATTGTTTTATTCAAGAAAAACATTTTTTTAATGATTAGTGGGTTGTTAAACATGTTGAAATCTGAATTCAAAGAGGCGTAGGAAATTTGTTATATAAATATAATATTTTATTAAATTTTCTGCTTTGGTGTTCTAAGCAATTTCCTATAAATAGGTGTTTAGGTCAGAATTGAAAATCACATCAGAAACTGAAGTTTTCTCACTATTTCTCTCTCTATATATATTATCGAGTGTATTCTTGTGAATATTTTGATATCTTGAGTGTTGTTATACGGTGCAAGTTCGTTCAGCGTTATTCCAGTCAAAAGTACTGGTCTTTTGAGGTAAGGGATGGTAAGGGATTGTAAGGGATATTAATTTTTTAAAAATGATATCATTTCTTCAATATCATTATGCCGAAATATTGGTTGGAACTTTTTATCAAAGTTGGAACTTTTTTATATCAGCGTTACTATTCATGAGTTATTATTTACGAGTTACTATTTACGATTTACTATTCATGAGTTACTATTCACAATGGGTTACTATTCACTGGTTACTATTCATGAATTACTATTCACGGGTACTATTCAATACAAAATTGGTTTCTTTTTCTAACCAAATTATAGTTAATTTATGAATATTACTTTGGAGATTAAAACTATGTATTGATTATATTGATTTTATTATCATATATAATATTTTTATAACCCTGATGTTGAAATTCTTTTTTACTAGAGTGTAAATGTAATATCCTAGATTTTTCCATGTAATTAAACAATTTCAATAAACAAACTTATGTGAAATTCTTATGTGACAATTATTTTTAGATGAATTATTTATTTTTACTTGTATGTTATGTGATGAGATGTGTTTGAATGGTTGGTTCCGTATAATTCAACTATTTAAAATGGGTAAGAATGGAATTAATGCTATTAATTTCGTGGGATGACTTTAAAACATGACTTTGAGTTTGGAGCGGAATTTAGTGACACGGACAGCGTATTTGAGTCCGGAACATCGAAATTAGTCAAGATAGACTGTAACCACGAAATTGCGTCACGGTTGACTTTTTGGTCAAACTCAACTGGTTGACTTTTTCGGGGGAAAAGTCAACTACGAATTTTAAAGTTGAGTTTGAAAAAACGGATAGTTCCATGACGTCTGGGACGTCGACTTTAGTAGGAATCGATATGAGTATCGACACGTTTGACTACGGAGGGCAAAATGGTCAAAATGACTTATTAATTGATTAAATGATTATTATAGTGTTTATACTCAAGTGCAACAGCTGGGGGGGGGGGGGGGGGTTCCACGTGACCATCAAATTGGGATAATAAAAGGAGCATATTTGTATATATTATGGTAGTAATGAGAGAGTGAGTTTATTTTTCTTTATAACACCAAAACCTTTCATTTTTGTAACTCATACCCATAATTAGACTATTGAATGAGGAGTGTAATGGTAACTGATCATGGGGGAGTGTAATGGGCTGGAGAATTCAGTTCATTACACCATATATGATGTATATACATTACATCTAAACTCATTCTCCTCTTTCACAACAATATTCCAACCAAGAGAGTAAAAGAGAAAGAAAAGAGAGAATTGTGAGTGAGAGCTTTGGAGCAACGAGTTCTGGAGATTTTGGGAGAGTCTAGCAATCAAGAAGAAGCATTAGAAGAAATCAAAACAAGAAGAATCCGTCCATAAGGTAAGCATTCAAGCTATTTTCTATGTTCCTAAGTAAAATAGTGGAGAAAATGCATGAATTAGTATGGTTATTGGTTTGTCTTGTTTTGTGATGCCATGTTTGGGTATGATTCTTCTATGTGGCGGTTAAGGAAGGAAAATTCTGGTGAAAACATGTTACTAATTCGTATAGAATCAAGAAATAATGCCATGTATGCTAGCTAATTGATAAAATGCCTCTTAGATGCTAATTTGATGAAAACATGAAAAGTTAGAGAATTGAATGGTTTTAACATGTATATATGTGTTATTATAAGTGGTCTAGATAATAGGAATCAAAACCCATGCATGCTAGAATCAAAATCATGATTTTCTCAAAAGTTGGGTTAAACTAGTTTGCATGATTTTTTTTAGGATTTTTGGTCACTCAAAATCATGTCATAGATAATCCATTTGGTGCATGTAATAATTTTGTAAAAAAGTTTGTAGCATGAGGTATAACATGTCCAAATTTCGTTCGGATCGAAGCTATTTTGAGTGAGATATGAAAATAGTAAGCAATCATGTTAGAAACCGAAAAGAAAAAAAAACTGTGAACTTCTGACCCTAAAGACAAAATTCGGTACTAGCTACAGTTTCTAGAAAATTATGGGCTTTTGGATTATTATAGTACACTGAATAAACTTTCCATAGACTCCGGAACGGACTAATTCCGACTTCGGAACAAGGAGTTATGACTTTTCAAAGTAGTTGTGTCAAATCTGTCCAACAAATTCGGTGCAGTCCTCTTGCACGGATTTTCTGGAATTTTGTGCTTGGAATTTGAAGTTGGTCCATGAACAAAGGTTGTGGCCCCAGAAGTTAGCTTCGCGTGGGCGCAAGAATCGCTCAAAAATGTTTTAAAACGGGTTCGTTATGCCTGTTTTAGCGAGATTTGGTAAAGCTGAAAATCGTAGAGTCTCTGAAAATCGTAGAGTCAGTAAAAATTGTAGAGTAAACTCTGAAAATTATAGAGTAAAGTTTATATTACAACTACTATGCGTTGCTAATAGTTGATGTGCATGATTATACAATTGTGTAGGGCACGTGAAGTGCAGATAGCTGTAAGCTGTTAATCTGTTATTGGTAAACAACGAACAAGGCAAGTTTCTTACCCTATTTTTCATTATAAATTTATTTAACTCTTATTCAGTTGATTGCAGCGAGGGTAAGTTTGGGCTTGTGATTAATTAATCATTCGTGCAAGCTTCTTTATTGTAAAGTTCTATAACTTCAATTGTGATGCGAAATGTTATTGATGATTCAGTTCCTATTGTGACTGCTATACTTTAAAGTTTGTATACCCTTGATGAACTATATTCAAGCATTCTTTCTAGCTTTCGTTTCAGCTAGATGTTATTGATGCAAAAATAGTATATTGTTTGAACAATTCAAATCCTTTGAAGCTATTGAATGTTTACCAATCCAAATTGCTTTAGTGAGGTCCCGCATGAATACTAAGATAAACAACCCGGATAACGGGGTAACTGATGTCGGGCATATAGTCCCATTTACGCTTATGCATTTAAACTTTATACTTGTGAACAATGTAGGGTACAATGGGCTGATCACCTGGCGTACTTGCAGAGACCGTTTACAGTCTATTTGATTGTTAAACCGTCTCATGGTTTTTGATGAAAGAAAATATGTTCAATGTATTTTACACCCCTTAGTATGATATTGAAGATTCTTAAATTCTTATTCTTGATGTTCTTCTTTAACACTTGATAATCTTTCAACTGTTGAGATCTAGTAATTCAAATGCCTTTATTCTGATGTGTATTCCCCATTTATTCCGTACACTTGCTGGGCAATTTGTGCTCATTCTTGCTTAAACCTTTCAGTTAAGGATGAGAAAGCTGAGGGTTCGGGCAAGGACAAGGGAAAGTCCAAGATGAAGTGATGCTAATGGTTATGTAATAAAATAATTATTTTCGCATATGTGTATTGTAGCGATAAACGCTAAGACTAGGTTCCAGTATGTTTTAAGGTTGTAAAGACTTGGGATTTTATTTTGAATAATTATGTAAGAGTTAATATTATTATTTCTTATTGTTAAGGTTTACTTAGTTAGATGATGGTGTATGTTGTATCGTGAGCACCAAGTTCTGTAATCGATGATTACACGGATTTGGGGGCGTCACAAGTTGGTATCAAAGCTGTAGGTTATAAACCTTAGGTAGGTGTACCTTAGGCTATAACCGCGAAGATGGTAAGTAATAAACTCGAATAGAGTTTAATCGATAAGAGATGAATTTTTGGAAATTCCTTATTAAAGTAAAGAGATAGATAAAGAAGATTCAAAGAAGAATCTTGAAGAGCTATAAGGATAAGAATCCGGAGTTACCTGACTCTAGTAATAGAGATGAAAGGTGATACTAAATAGATGGTGTCTATAAGATGAAAAGTGTAAATAAAATCATAATATAATATGATTAAAGAGAAGAATAAGAAGATCGTAAAATAAAACGATCGTAAGCATAAGGAGAAATGATTACAAAAATAAGATCACCACGTGATCAGATTAAATCATTGAATGACATATGATTTGTTAAGTGATTGGAATGATATAGCTTTATGCTGTAAAGAGAAGGTACTATGAAATGGTACAATGTAAACTCAGAAAAGAGTGGTAAATGTTAAGATACGGATTAAAGAAAATCCGTATTAAGAAAAGAGAAAGTTAAGAGTATGTGGGTTTTCAATTGAGGACTCAGATCAGTAGCTGAGTTGTATGATTCCTTGTATGGGCGGGGAATTTGTACTTGGTTTTAGAATCACTTAGCTTCCTAGTTGATAGAGTGGTTAGGTTGACAAATTCTTTGTATGGGCGGGGAATTGTCCGCTTAGCTTCCTATATTGATTAGTGGCCGAGTTTGGTTTAACAACCACTTAGTTTCTGACATTGATAATCATTGGAACCTAATGTCACGCTATTTGCTATATGCATGTTGAGAAAGTGGTTCTTTTCTCATGTGTATAACGAATAGGTAGAGGATATAAGGTTAAGTTGCGAGTTCTTAAAACCCATACTTATGGTAGGTTCGTGACTCATAGTTATATGGTATGTTTTTGAACCCCTCAGCGAATAGACGCCTATGGTCTGATTAGGATAAGTTCTTAAACTCATATGATTGTGGCAAGTTCCTGAACTCATAACGTGTGGTAAGTTTGACGAACTGGGTATAGATAAGTGTAAATGGAGTATTGAGGATGATGAGAATAGATAGACCTATTAAGCAATGGATCATTATAGAAAGTGGAGTTGATGGTGAAAGCATAGGTACTCTAAATCTACTAGCTATGCTAGACTTTCGAAATTTATTGACTTCGTGCTGATGTTTACACTTCTATTTTCTTGAAAAACATTGGATCAAATGATGGAACCAATGAGTTTTAACAACAAATACTGTTATTCGAATGTTTATGCTAATTGCTTCGGCTAGACAAAAATGATTTGTAATATATCAAAATATATTTTATATCATTAATGCATCATGTAACCTGGTGTAAAGATGATAAAAACGATGGAGTCATCAATGCGGTATTACCTAGTGTTGGATGTGATCTAAGGATCGTCAGCCCACTATGGTATGATGTAGTATGACAAAGTCACAAAATGACGGAATCCTCAAACGGACTGTAAATACAGTGCGATATCATGACGTCATAAAAAGATTTTTGAGATTTCTTTAAGATATGAGAATATATATATACGTGTATATGTACATTTCGATTGATGTTCGAATTGTTGTAGAAGTGTATGCTATTTGATTCAGCTAGACGAATATTGAAAGATGTTTATGAAATTCAAGTATTTCTTGAGAAGTTATGCCAAACCAAATTATTTTGGTGCGGATTCAGATGTTGAAAAGCTGAGGTGAACAACCCTGTAAAAAGGGGACATGTTATCGGAGACAATGGTTCCGAAAGTAACGCATATAGTCGTTACGATGTTAAGATGTAATACGTTGTGCACGACGTAGGGGTACGATAGGCTGATCACCTAGAGTACTTGCAGAGAGTGTTTTCAGTCTGTGTGATTGCTAAACATTCTGTTAAAGATGGTTTATGGTGGTGATGCACTGTTAAACCTGGAGAAGAGTTCAAGGTCCGTATATTCTTATGACTGTTAAAGGTTCAAGTCGAGATACTTGATAACCTAGGGACGTAGTTCAAGGTCTTATGACCCCTCAGCATGATTTGGAAACTTTTAAATTCCTTTTATTCATATCGCTTCCCAATTATTGAGCAATTGAGGAAGATTCTTGTTATTCTGAAAGGTGAAAGTGGAAATGATGAGACAATTAAGCAAAGCATAATAGTTTCAAGAAAGAAATGAAATTTCAGAAAGAAGAGAAATGTGAAACTCTTAAAAGAGGAAGATGTGAGGAATATGATAATCCTAGAAAGATCCGTAGAAAAAGAATTTGGTTGCAGAACCTAATGAATAAATAGATATTAACATAAAATCTATTTTGATAAATGGAATCAATGAAAATTAGTAAGTCAAAAAAAAAAATAAATAAATAAAATTTCGAGCACAAAATTCTTAGAAGAAGGGGTGAATGTAATATCCTAGATTTTTTCATGTAATTAAACAATTTCAATAAACAAAATTATTATAAATTCTTATGTGACAATTATTTTTAGATGAATTATTTATTTTTACTTGTATGTTATGTGATGAGATGTGTTTGAATGGTTGGTTCCGTATAATTCAACTATTTAAAATGGGTAAGAATGGAAATAATGCTATTAATTTCGTGGGATGACTTTAAAACATGACTTTGAGTTTGGAGCGGAATTTAGTGACACGGACAGCGTATTTGAGTCCGGAACATCGAAATTAGTCAAGATAGACTGTAACCACGAAATTGCGTCACGGTTGACTTTTTGTCAAAGTCAACTTGTTCACTTTTTCGAGGGAAAAGTCAACTACGAATTTTAAAGTTGAGTTTGACAAAACGGATAGTTCCATGACGTCCGGGACATCGACTTTAGTAGGAATCGATATGAGTATCGACACGTTTGACTACAGAGGGCAAAATGGTCAAAATGACTTGTTAATTGATTAAATGATTATTATAGTGTTTATACTCAAGTGCAACAGCTGGGGGGGGGGGGGTTCCACTTGACCATCAAATTGGGATAATAAAAGGAGCATATTTGTATATATTATGGTAGTAATGAGAGTGAGTTTATTTTTCTTTATAACACAAAAACCTTTCATTTTTGTAACTCATACCAATAATTAGACTATTGAATGAGGAGTGTAATGGTAACTGATCATGGGGGAGTGTAATGGGCTGGAGAATTCAGTTCATTACACCATATATGATGTATATACATTACATCTAAACTCATTCTCCTCTTTCACAACAATATTCCAACCAAGAGAGTAAAAGAGAAAGAAAAGAGAGAATTGTGAGTGAGAGCTTTGGAGCAACGAGTTCTGGAGATTTTGGGAGAGTCTAGCAATCAAGAAGAAGCATTAGAAGAAATCAAAACAAGAAGAATCCGTCCATAAGGTAAGCATTCAAGCTATTTTCTATTTTCCTAAGTAAAATAGTGGAGAAAATGCATGAATTAGTATGGTTATTGGTTTGTCTTGTTTTGTGATGCCATGTTTGGGTATGATTCTTCTATGTGGCGGTTAAGGAAGGAAAATTCTGGTGAAAACATGTTACTAATTCGTATAGAATCAAGAAATCATGCCATGTATGCTAGCTAATTGATAAAATGCCTCTTAGATGCTAATTTGATGAAAACATGAAAAGTTAGAGAATTGAATGGTTTTAACATGTATATATGTGTTATTATAAGTGGTCTAGATAATAGGAATCAAAACCCATGCATGCTAGAATCAAAATCATGATTTTCTCAAAAGTTGGGTTAAACTAGTTTGCATGATTTTTTTTAGGATTTTTGGTCACTCAAAATCATGTCATAGATAATCCATTTGGTGCATGTAATAATTTTGTAAAAAAGTTTGTAGCATGAGGTATAACATGTCCAAATTTCGTTCGGATCGAAGCTATTTTGAGTGAGATATGAAAATAGTAAGCAATCATGTTAGAAACCGAAAAGAAAAAAAAACTGTGAACTTCTGACCCTAAAGACAAAATTCGGTACTAGCTACAGTTTCTAGAAAATTATGGGCTTTTGGATTATTATAGTACACTGAATAAACTTTCCATAGACTCCGGAACGGACTAATTCCGACTTCGGAACAAGGAGTTATGACTTTTCAAAGTAGTTGTGTCAAATCTGTCCAACAAATTCGGTGCAGTCCTCTTGCACGGATTTTCTGGAATTTTGTGCTTGGAATTTGAAGTTGGTCCATGAACGAAAGTTGTGGCCCCAGAAGTTAGCTTCGCGTGGGCGCAAGAATCGCTCAAAAATGTTTTAAAACGGGTTCGTTATGCCTGTTTTAGCGAGATATGGTAAAGCTAAAATCGTAGAGTCTCTGAAAATCGTAGAGTAAAAATCGTAGAGTCTCTGAAAATGGTAGAGTCTCTGAAAATCGTAGAGTAAAAATCGTAGAGTCTCTAAAAATCGTAGAGTCAGTGAAAATCGTAGAGTCAATGAAAATCGTAGAGTCTCTGAAAATCGTAGAGTCAGTGAAAATCGTAGAGTAAAAATCGTAGAGTCTCTGAAAATCGTAGAGTCGGTGAAAATCGTAGAGTCAATGAAAATCGTAGAGTCATTGAAAATCGTAGAGTAAACTCTGAAAATCGTAGAGTCAGTAAAAATTGTAGAGTAAACTCTGAAAATTATAGAGTAAAGTTTATATTACAACTACTATGCGTTGTTAATAGTTGATGTGCATGATTATACAATTGTGTAGGGCACGTGAAGTGCAGATAGCTGTAAGCTGTTAATCTGTTATTGGTAAACAACGAACAAGGCAAGTTTCTTACCCTATTTTTCATTATAAATTTATTCAACTCTTATTCAGTTGATTGCAGCGAGAGTAAGTTTGGGCTTGTGATTAATTAATCATTCGTGCAAGCTTCTTTATTGTAAAGTTCTATAACTTCAATTGTGATGTGAAATGTTATTGATGATTCAGTTCCTATTGTGACTGCTATACTTTAAAGTTTGTATACCCTTGATGAACTATATTCAAGCATGCTTTCTAGCTTTCGTTTCAGCTAGATGTTATTGATGCAAAAATAGTATATTGTTTGAACAATTCAAATCCTTTGAAGCTATTGAATGTTTACCAATCCAAATTGCTTTAGTGAGGTCCCGCATGAATACTAAGATAAACAACCCGGATAACGAGGTAACTGATGTCGGGCATATAGTCCCATTTACGCTTATGCGTTTAAACTTTATACTTGTGAACAATGTAGGGTACAATGGGCTGATCACCTGGCATACTTGCAGAGACCGTTTACAGTCTATTTGATTGTTAAATCGTCTCATGGTTTTTGATGAAAGAAAATATGTTCAATGTATTTTACACCCCTTAGTATGATATTGAAAATTCTTAAATTCTTATTCTTGATGTTCTTCTTTAACACTTGATAATCTTTCAACTGTTGAGATCTAGTAATTCAAATGCCTTTATTCTGATGTGTATTCCCCATTTATTCCGTACACTTGCTGGGCAATTTGTGCTCATTCTTGCTTAAACCTTTCAGTTAAGGATGAGAAAGCTGAGGGTTCGGGCAAGGACAAGGGAAAGTCCAAGATGAAGTGATGCTAATGGTTATGTAATAAAATAATTATTTCCGCATATGTGTATTGTAGCGATAAACGCTAAGACTAGGTTCCAGTATGTTTTAAGGTTGTAAAGACTTGGGATTTTATTTTGAATAATTATGTAAGAGTTAATATTATTATTTCTTATTGTTAAGGTTTACTTAGTTAGATGATGGTGTATGTTGTATCGTGAGCACCAAGTTTTGTAATCGATGATTACACGGATTTGGGGGCGTCACAGTAAAGATGGATAGATTATTGGTATGATCATGACTAGTATTCTCTTTGGCCAGTAGTGAAATGTTGAATTGTGACTGGTATGATCATGACCATTGAATTTATAATTGAATATCTTTAGCTTAAGTGCAAAGGTGAATTGATCAACATGGTTATAATTATTGTTTATATAAATTTTGAAATGATTATATATTTCTTTGAGATATGAATATTTTTGGCCCATAGTACAAAGATGACTCACTGATGAATATCTTTGGCCCGTAGTGCAAAGATGAATTATTGATGAATATCTTTGGCATGTAGTGCAAATATGGTCTGTTGATGAATATCTTTGGCCCGTAGTGCAAAGATGAATTTATTAGTATGATTATGAACAACAACTGTAATTTGGTATAACCATGATCTTTGATGTTTCAGGTAAAGACATGTGATGAAAATTATCTTTGTCCTGTATGAGGAAAAGAATTTTGAACAACAATTACGATTATGAGTTATACACGTGATTGTGGACAGGAATTGTTGATTGATGTTACAGGGATAAAACATTGTTGGTGGACTTTTAACATGGAGAAGATAATAGATTTTATGGTCTATTTGACTCTTCTAATGGATTGCTCGTTCTGCTGCAACTATGGTTGAAAACTATTATCATCTACCATATGTTCTAAATCTCTGATTTATTACTATTGAAGGCTATTGATAATTTATTTATCTTTAGTCATGATATTCATTACTGAGCTAGTTATGCTCACCCTTTTGCTTCACAATTCTTTTCAGGTAATAAAAGTGTAGTTGGGTCGATCGAGGGATAACAAGGGAATAGAACGGTGGTCTATAGATGTTTAGGGTGACGTGAATTTAACTTGGAAGGGTGTTTTGCCACTATAATACAAGATGTTTACTGATATACAACCTCGTGTCATCATAAGATAGGGTTGTGCTCATCCACTTGCTGAGTATATTTACAAGCACTACCTATATAATCTTGGTATTTGTTTGGATTTTAATTCCCAATTAGAGACAGTGGAGATAATGATATGTCAAGAGAAGACTCATCATTGGAAAGAATATGATAGTAATCTTCTAGTTTTTCTTTGGGGACTATTGGGTCAACCAAGGATAATTCTGTGGCCATATGATATCTATCATAACCTAGAAGCATGGCCTCCCATGTACGAAGGTTTCCTTGAGCACTTCCCAAAGATTTTAATTTCTAAAACAGTTTTTGACTG
Source organism: Panax japonicus (assembly GCA_020205505.1). Classification (NCBI taxonomy): domain Eukaryota; kingdom Viridiplantae; phylum Streptophyta; class Magnoliopsida; order Apiales; family Araliaceae; genus Panax; species Panax japonicus. The sequence goes on from JAINUV010001451.1 coordinate 280,415, forward strand.
TACCTTTATGTAAGGTGTCATGGTGACGTACTATCCAAGTTGGTGTCCAGAGTCACAGTTAGTATATTTTAGTATCAAAACTCACAACATATGTGTTGTTGTATTTTACATGTCAATTATTGTAATAAAGTTGTAGTTGTTTTTTGTACCATGTATTTGGCGACTCAAAATGGGTTGGATGGAATTGACCTATTTTGGGGTCGTTGCATAATTTCCTCAACATCGTGGTTTCTCCATAAAACTTTGACTTGAGGTATAACCTTGGAGCATAGAATATGTTCCTTCCTATCCAAGATTTGAACAGGAACCTATTCATACATTAAATCTTCCGCTATTTCGTCCGGTTCTAACTCAATAATGTGGTTTGGGTCTTCCACATATTTACGTAACATGGATTTGTAAAAAATGTTATGAACACGAGACATACTTGGTGGTAAAGCGAGTCTATAGGCCACAGTTCCTACTCAATCGAGGATTAAAAATGGGCCAATGAATCGAGGATTGAGCTTTCCTCTCTTTCCAATTCTTGTAACTCCTTTCCATGGAGCAATACGTAACAACACATGATCTTCAATATCGAATTCCACGTCCTTTCGATGAAGATCAGCATAACTCTTTTGTCTATCTTGTGAAGTTTTTGTACGTTATCGGATTGTTTGAATCTTTTCCGTAGTCATACGTACCAACTCTAGTCCCAACAACATTGCTTCACCCACCTCATCCTAGCATACTGGAGAATGACACTTTCTTCCATACAACGATTCGAATGGATCCATGCCAATACTTGCTTGATAGTTGTTGTTGTAGCAAAACTCAACCAACGGTAAGAACTTGTCCCAACTTCCCTTGAAGTCAAAGACACAGAATCTTAATAAATCTTCAAGAGTTTGAATATTCCTCTCTGATTGTCCGTCTGTCTGAGGATGATATGCCGAACAAAATCTTAAGTCCGTGCCCATAGGTTTTTGCAAACTAACGCAAAATCATGAAGTGAATCTTGAGTCTCGATCAAAAACTATGGATACTGGCATACCATGCAATCTTACAATCTCGTTTATGTACATACGAGCAAGAATTTCAAGTGTATAAGTTTCTCGTATTGGTAAGAAATGAGCAGACTTGGTCAATCTATCAACAATGACCCAAATTGCATCTATGCCTTGAGAAACCTTGCGAAGACCAGTAACAAAATCCATGGTAATGTGATCCCACTTCCATTCTAGAATTTCAAGTTGTTGTAATGGACCTTTTGGTACTTGATGCTCCGCCTTGACTCGTTGACAAGCTAGACACCTTGAGATAAACAACGCTATCTCTCTCTTCATATTGCTCCACCAAAATGTATGACGAAGATCACGATACATTTTGGTACTCCCAGGATGGATTGCAAATGATGTGTTGTGCGCCTCCATCATGATTTTATACTTTAAATCAGGGTCGTTAGGAATACTAAGTCTGGAGTTGACTCGAAGTATTCCTTCTTCATCGATTTTTGCTTCTGGCATAGCACCTACTTGCACTTTCTTCCTCATACGCATCAGTTCCAGATCTGTAGCTCGAGCAACTTTAACTTTATCGATTAAAGTCAGTTCTACTCGTATATTCGCCATCATCACATGTGTCCCCGGAGTCTTTAACTCTATCTCCATCCTTTGAAAGTCACACAAAATGGGCCTTTGCATTGACAATATCGCACTCGTACCCATATATGATCTTCTACTCAATGCGTCACCTACCACGTTCGCTTTTCTAGGATGGTATTGGATGGTATGATCATAATCTTTCAACATTTCAAGCGAACGTCGTTTCCGCATGTTGACTTCCTTTTGGGTGAAGAAATATTTGAGGCTTTTACGATCTGTAAAGATCTCCACTTTCTCCCCATACAAGTAATGCCTCCAAATTTTAAGTGTGAAGACACCAGTTGTAACCTCTAGATCATGAGTAGGATAATTCCTCTCATATTCTTTGAGTTGCCGAGAGGCATAGGCTATCACTTTCCCATGTCGCATGAGAACACATCCTAACACTTTACCCGACGCATCATTGTAAATGACAAATCCCTCCGAGGCAGATGATATTGTCAGAACAGGTGCTGAAATGAGTCTCCTTTTGAGTTCTTGAAAACTCTTCTCACATTCCACGCTCCAACCGAATTTGATATCTTTCCAAGTCAGCTGAGTTAATGGAGTAGTGATTCGAGAAAACCCTTCAAGGAATCTACGATAATAACCATCTAATCCGAGAAAGCTACATACTTCAGTCACTGATTTAGGTTGCTCCCAGCTTTGAATAGCTTCAATCTTTTTCGGGTCAATAGATATTCCATGACTTGATACTACGTGCCCAAGGAATGCTACTTCCTCAAGACAGAACTCGCATTTCTTCAACTTGGCATAAAACTTGTTTTCACGAAGCTTTTGGAGTATCAGTCTCAAGTGTTGCTCATGATCTTCACGACTTTTGGAATATATGAGGATGTCATCAATAAAGACGACCATAAAGTTATCCAAATATTCATTGAATACTCTGTTCATTATATCCATGAAGGCAGCAGGAGCATTAGTCAATCCAAAATACATGACTAAGAATTCATAATGCCCGTACCGAGTTCTGAAGGCAGTCTTTGGAATATCCTCAGTTTTAACCTTCAGCTGATGATATCCAGAACGAAGATCGATCTTTGAAAACAATAGTGCTCTTTGCAACTGGTCAAAAAGGTCATCAATGCGAGGTAACAAATACCTATTCTTGATGGTAACATTGTTCAATTCCCGATAGTCAATACAAAGTTGCATACTCCCATCTTTCTTCTTCACGAATAGAACAGGAGCACCCCATGGAGACGTACTAGGACGAATGAAACCAATGTCTAACAATTCCTGCAATTGGGTCTTTAACTCCTGAAGTTCAATAGGAGCCATTCGATATGGGGCTTTGGAAATGGGTTTTGTACCGGGTTCCAGGTCGATACAAAATTCAATTTCACGCTCTGGGTAGGCCAAGAAGTTCTTTAGGGAAAAGGTCATGAAATTTATTAACAATAGAAATATCATTCAAATCTGACGTACTTTTGTTTAAATCTATGACATTAGCTAAGAAAGCTTGACATCCCTTTTTTAATAAATGAATAGCTTTATGGTTTGAGATGACAGTGATTGATTTTAATGGTTTGGTTGGTTATGAACATGAAAGCTAACAACCTTATGAAAATAATCAATTTTTGTATGATGAGTATTTAACCAATCAATCCCTAGAATCACGTCAAATGCAAGTATTTTTAATGAAATAAGATTGACAGGTAATGTGAGGGTACCGATTTGAACCAAACAAGACTTATAAATAGTGGAAGTAATGAAGGTTTCTCCCAACAGAGTTTCTACAGATAAGTCAAAGTCTAATTTCTCCGGAGTCAAATTTAATCGTTGAGCGCAAGTAGGAGAAATAAAAGAATGGGTAGAACCGATATCAAATAAGGTATGACTTCGCTAGAGTTTATGATAAGCTTACCCGTGATGACCTCGTTCGGGTTCCTTACTTTCTGTGAGGTCACAACAAAAGCTCTCCCTTGAACTACTAGTTTTGACTTGTCTGGGATGGTATTTTGTGTCACCGTTCCAACTGGACTTGTCTTCGGTGTACGAAAAAATCGGGCTAGGTGACTTTCTCTTCCACAATTATAACACGCTTTGGATGGAATCACACAGTTTAGACTGATATGTCCCTCCCCTCCGCATTTGAAGCATATGATAGGTGGTCGTTCTCCTTCCTTAACCACGGGTGCTGATGCTGACGTCTTTCCATTATTGTTAAATATCCTCTTCTTGAAATGTCCATTCTTATTGTCTTTGTGACGCCCCCAAAATTAGGTATACATCACCCATCTTGGGTCACCAGATACATGGTACAGAATTCAAATACAACTTACTAATACAACTGTCGTGTACAATACGACAAAACATAAACTATGAGTTTGAATACAAATATTATCTACTAGAGATTATACAAACTCAAAAGGAGTCCTCATTATAATTATTATCACACTATTTCAAAGAATAATGAGGCCTACTAATGCTATTCTCTGGACCATCACTCTGTTCCCCGACTCGTCCCAGCTATATTCACATTTCCTGAAAAGAACAGTGAAAGGAAGGGTGAGCTCAACTAGCCCAGTAAGAAATATTATGACGAAGATAATGCAGAATAAATTATCATTGGTCTCTAACAATGTTAAACTGATAAAATATAATAGACATCAAGTTTAACAGCAGCGGAACAAGCAATCCTTTAAAAGAGTCAAGTAGAAAATAAAATCTACTATCTTTTATGATTAAAAAGATTTTTCATCACTGTTATCGCTAAGACTCAGCTTAATAAATATTCCACATCATTGAATCACCCCTGCACTACGGCCAAGGATATTATTTAGTATCACGACCACAATTATCCATGCACTACGGGCCTAGAATATTTGTGTATTCATTAATGGTCATGATCATGCCAACAACTGTCCATCAATTTACTACGGGCCAATGAGAACTTTTACCACATCATTTATAACATTACGGTCATGATTACACCGAATAATCCCTGGTCATAATCATATCAAGTCCATCTATGCACTACAGGCCACTGATGACTTTCGACTAAATATAAACATGAGGATGATGACAATGATATAAGAATTCAATAAAACAAGTTCATGAATTATTTTATCTAGGAATTATTAACGTCCAAATTGTCAACATGATACTGTTTTGTAGAGTAAAATTCAAGAATGATCAGAAGAATATTTCCATGAAAAGATAATGGATGAAGCGCAAATATCAAGGATATTCTACTAATTTCATGGAGTATAGAAGTCAAAACTTTAACCAACTGAGTATAATAAAGAATGGAATAACAAAAGAAATCACCATGCATGCGGTACTTCGCATAGATAGGTTATTCCAACAGAATAATAATAATAACGGAACCAGGTCAGGCAAAATTTGCACCGACAGGATGTTCCAACAGAATAATAAAGAAGGAACCAGGTCCGGTGTAAAATACACAGATAGGATGTTCCAACAGAATAATAATAAGACGGAACCAGGTCCGGTGTAAAACACACAGACAGGATGTTCCAACGGAATAATAATAAGATGGAACCAGGTCCAGTGTAAAACACACTGGCAGGATGTTCCAACAGAATAATAGAAGAATGTCACCAAGTATAGGGTAGACCGCGTATACATGTTATTCCAACAGAATAATAAGAAATGGAATAACAACAGTTCTTTTCATGAATAAGAAAGAATAACACCCCTTACGAGTACAACAAATAATATTCCCTACCTTAAGAAGAAGAGTACTGGATATATAAGTAGTGAAGTAACAGAATACTTTCTCCTTTCTCTCTATAGTTTATCTCTCTAGAGTTTCAGTAAATTCGTAAGAAAATAATGAATGAATTAGCTTCTATTTATAGAAAAATAGAATGCATAGTAACTAACTCATGAACGGTCGAGATTGATTTACTTTAATCTGACGGTCCATATTTAAAGCAAAATCTTTTAAATAAAATAAAATATATTATATTTATAATCTAATAAAATGAATAACTTTATAAAAAAATTTACTATGCAAATACTATGCAAACACTATGCAGGCACTATGCATGATAAAATATAATATATTCTAATTATTGTCTAATAAAACAGATAACTTTATAAAAGTATTCTGTTTTATATAAAAAGATTTTACTATGCAAAATACTATGCAGACACTATGCAACACTATGCATAATAGAATATAATATATTCTATTTATAGAATAACTTTATAAAAGTATTCTATTTTATATAAAAAGATTTTTTGTTTTATTACATTAATAATACAAACAAAACTGAGTGACTTGTCACTTAAGCATCAATAATTAATACCGTGTGCTACTATGCAACCACGCGTATTACTGTACTTTTAACACTGGGTGTTTTAACAGTTAACGGTAAAACTTTCGCCGTTATTTTCATAAAGTATTTTTGTCGTTTTCTCAATCCGACAATAATTCCGTTGTGGGGTCCACCAATGATTGTGCCGTTGTACTAATATTCCCTATTAAAATGAATATTCCCCGACCAATCGAATATTATATAACAACTTACGTACTTCGCAAAATTTATAAATATTACCCACAACTATAACATTATATCAATTTCACTCGATAATATTCAAAAATAATATTTATAGAAAATTCATCTTTATTCAAAAAGTTGGGATTTTACATAAGGAATTAAAAAAATATACATACATTTATAAGTACATCATCATCTAAATACATCATCTCTAACAACTTGAAAATACAGGGAAATAGGGCACAGCCGCCCAACAGCTAACAGAGGCATATCAAAAGATATAACGAGAACGGGGCACAACCGCCCAATATCTAACAGAGGCTTATTAAATGATATAGCGAGAAATGAATCAGAAGAAGTCAATAGTGTTGATGTTCACATCATCCAACCTATCCATCTGATGGAACTCTTCCCGAGTCACTGAATCTCTTCTAGTAGGGATATCAGGTTGATAGAATGGAGGACCTACATTGGCAAAACCATCTGAATATGGGCCACCTGAAGGGCCAGCCCCACAGCTGGAAAGATCAAAAGTATCTGCCTCAAAAAGATCTCTTCCCAAATGCCAGATAAATATTTGGGTCCGGTCTAACTGTTGGGTCAAACTATCATTCTACGCCAGATGAGTAGGCTCTTAGATGCATACAATCCAATCTGTCATTATAACGGATCCTGGAACCATATCCCCCATAAACTGTGTGACCCTGTCTAGGCTCCAATGGTGCAAGGGAACCACCAGCGGTAAAATGTCTCCTGAGTGAACGATCCTTCTATAAAAGTGAAGCCATCAACACCCATCAATGGAACCTCAATGATCGACTACAACAAAGGGCAATGACACCTGATAAGAGGAAGGATCAGAATGCGAATCTCTCATGTGGTGTTCTTAATAGCATGCTCTCCTAAATAGAGCTCCCAACCTCCGTCTTTGAAAAGAGGAATCCGACAGGTGGACAATACATACTCGATACCAGTTGGGAAACCACCCCCGAAGCCAACTGTCAAGTGGTCCTCAGAGTAATGAACCCATGGAATGACATCGGTTGTCAACAACTCCAACTGTGAGCGCGAATGGGTGAAACCCTCAGCTATAGGAATCTCTGCCAAAGTGGAGTGATTCCAATGCCGTCCCCGTGGATAGGCATCTAAACCTAATAAGCTAACAGGAAAAAGATATAGTAGCCTCTCATAGGCCCAAAACTGCCAATACAAGATCAAATATATGTGGTTAGTCAAACTCTTAACCTAAACAAGGGAAATCAAAAGAGAAAATACTCACCAATACGGTCCACCTCCCGTGTGGCACTAACTAAATCGAATGGCACCGTCGAAGAGTTATCACCCAAGAAACAACACTTGAGGATGATCAGAAACAATCGCAGAAGGATGCGATCTCTAACCCTCCGATCATCGGGTAATGGCTCAGTTAAAGCCCCACCCATGGCATCTATACTCAAACGACCGGTACGGACTGTCCTGCCCTTGAACGTCATTGCAGGGACTTCTAACAAGGATCTGATGGCAGTCAGGGAAATGTAAGCCACAAAAGGCACTAGCACAATCGACAAATGGAGAGACTGAGTCTGGTAATACCGGCGCTTAGACAAGGCCTTGAGATAATCCCAGGGACAATGACAGGGGAGGATGGATAAGAAAGCCTTGAAGCCCCAAGCATGCACAATATCTCGGTACACTGGATGAAGAGTCGGGAACAGAGAATGTATGATGAACCAGTTCCCTCTAGGCTGTGTAAATCCGAGAACCTGCATCACAATGCAAATCAACATCAGAATCCTTGACCCCATAAATGGGAAAAGGAAGATCAACACGACTTTAACCTCGTTCGCATGGAGATAGATCGAGGGGTGACAACTTAAATCATTCAGAAGCTCTAGATTCGTCACATTTATAGCTGGAAGCTCCTTGCGGGGAATGGAAGGAGTATGATCCTCAACCAATACATCCTCATCCTTAACATCTGGTCTCTCAACCCAGATAGGACGAATCACTAACTCCATCAACCGACAAGGCTATCGAGCTGGGAGAGGTCGAGTCACATCTGAAGTGCTCCTCCTCACACCTGAAGAGGTCATACGGGAGCTACTCGGCTGGTCTGGATCCATATATCTGGACAAAAGTCTCCAAATCGCCATAGAAAGGGTGTGGTAAATTCTAACTTGGAGCTCATTAAATGCAGTTCATAGCTATATGCATGCATGCGTTACTTTAACATACGTCTACAGTAGAGTTAAAAATGCATGTTCATTCAATACTTAAACTCGTGAAATTTTTTTTCCAGTCTTCTTTGTAAAAAAAAAACTATCCATATACGCATATGCATGACTAGGTGGCCATTTTGTAGCACATAAACTCAAAGTCCTAAACATCTTGTAGACACTCGAAACTTTTTGCACACTTGTAACTAATATTACAGGAGGACAGATTTATCTTTCAAGAGGGAACCTTGGAAGACATTTCATATCCATTCCGGATACTACAAGAAGTTCTGCATCACCCCGAAACACACACCGAGAGTAACAATTCCAACCTTGGAGATAACCCCGAGGCGTGCAGATCCAATACCAGAACACACACTAGAAAAGACCGATTAATCTTGGAGATAACCCCGAGGTATCCAGTCTCAGTCCCAATCATGGGAATAGCTACCAACCTTGGTGATCTCCCCCAAGGAATGCAGTTCCGGCGATAACCCCAGAAATATTTGTTTCAAATACAACCAGCTTCAATCTCGGCGCTCACAATGAGACACCCAGTACCAACTCGGAGATAACATAAAAACTGTGTGTTTAAATACAAATATTGTCATCTAGACAATATCCACACTCAAATAAGTCCTCGGTATAATTATTGATACATTATTTTACAAAAATGGTGAGGACTACTAAAACGACTTCTAAAACCATCATTCCACACCACGACTAGTACTCACTACATTCTCGCAACCTGAGAAAAAAAATGGAACAACAAGGAAAAGGGTGAGCTCAACTAGCCTAGTAAAGAATATTATGACTAAGATAATATAAAACAAATTATCGTTAGTCTTCAACAGGGAAAAAACTAATAGAATACAATAGACAACAAGTTTTAAATCAATATTCGCAGTGGAAATAATAATTCATTAGAAGAGTTAAGTAGAGAATGCAAACTACTATCTTCTATATATGAATTTAAAAGTTCATCATCTATCTTTTATCCCTGTAACATCAATCAATATATATCTAGAATCAAATATTCATCTTTGCACTACAGGCCAAAGATATTCATCAGTTAGTCATGTTCATCTAAACACCTGTTCATCTTTGCACTATGGGCCAAATATATTCATCAAAAATCATTATTCTTTGCACTACAGGCCAAAGATATTCAATTATATCATCATTTAGGACTGAGGATGATAAAAAATATTTTAATAAAATGAATCTAGTGAAACAAAAGAACAAATATTAAGGATTCGTACTTTAAACAATCCAAGTTCAAAAATACTTCATAAATAACTAGAGTGAAGTAAAATTAAAGAATGATCAAAACATGGATACAATCAAAACAAGTATCCATAATGGATATCTTGGACGAAAAATGAAAATTTAATTTTTCTGTGAATAGTGTCGTATTCATGAATAGTGCCATATACGTGAATAGTAACTCCGACACGAAAAGATAGAAATTTCACAATAAAAACATCATCATGCTTCGTGAATAGTAACTCATGAATAGTAACTCATGAATAGTAACTCGTAAATAGTAACTCATGAATAGTAATCCTGACATGAAAAAGTTCCAAATTTGATAAAAAGTTTCAACCAATATTTCAGCATAATGATATTGAAGAAATAATATCATTTGAGAAGAAAATAACATCCCTTACCTAAAAAGGATAATACATCTGACTGGTATACTGGATATAGTACTGAAAGGACTTGCATCGTATAGCAATACTCAAAGTACTAAAATACTCACAAGAATACACTCAATATATCGAGAGAGAAAGAGAGAGAAGATTTCAGTTTCTGGTGTTATTTTTAATTCTAACCTAAGCACCCTATTTATAGGAAAATGCTTAGAACACTAAAGCAGAAAATTTAATAAAATATTAATATATATTAAAATTTCTACGCAAACCTTCCTTGATCTGAATTCAGTAATTGACCTCACATGTAAGACCCACAGTTAATGACAAAAACATTTTTTATATTAAAAATAATTAAAACTTCCAAAAATCAATTATTTCGGAACTTCAGAACTTCAATAATTCATAATAAATAGCCCTTTATCAGAAAGTATGCTCAAAGGTGGAGACGCCTTGCTGCCCAAGTTATTCCTTCATTGACAGAATCAGAAATGATCATGACTTTCATAGCCATACAAGAAACTCCTTTCTATGAAAGAGTTTTAGCCGGCATCGATAAACCATTTTTTAAAATGGTCAAACATGGGGAGATGGCTGAGATGGGATTGAAGTCCAGAAAAATTCAGGACCTAGCTACCCTTAAAGCTGTTGTTGATCACATCCAATCCAGAAATTATGTTTCCCTGATACTACAGGGTCAAAAAGGCAAACAGAACCTGTGACGCCGCCAAATTCGGATATCTTCCAACCCGACAGATTGTGATCCACGATACTACATTTCATACAATCATTCCATTGAAATAAGAACAAAATGAGTGTAATTACTATCTTTGTATTACATCTGCAATAAATCCTTTCCCAGGTTCATAACCAAATACATTCGTTGTTCTTCATAAGTATATTACATACAGATATACTAGTCTATTACAGGACGATTAATTGTCCATCTTAGCCTTGCCTTTATCTCTCATAGAACTCTCAGTTCGTTCGGCTTTAGCTGCAAACATATGGTTCAAGCAAGAATGAGTATAACTAGCTCAGCAAGTCTTAACAACGAAACATATGAATATCACATCAGTAAGTACATGCTTTATATCAATATCAGAACAATTATCGACTAAGCATCCTGAATCCTTTGACTAATACTTCTACTACAACAATTCAAGAGTATATATAATAACTTAGGAATGATGAACCGGTCAATAGACCATGAACATACTCTTTTCGTTTTCATTCTTGAAAAGGATATCCGGCACTAAGGCCATCCATCCGTCTTTACTTACGAGCACTTCTAGGTGATCAGCCTATTGTACTCTATGTTGATCAACACTCATACGTTAAACACATTTACGTTTAACATTTGGCAACCTCGCGTGCACATCGAATAATCGATGAAAATACTTTTGTTTGTTTATAGACAAACTTACCTTCTCATCCATACCGAATACTTGGCGTAGGATAACGTTAACAGTTCTAAATCAACAGACTTATAAACAATTCAATCTATCCTTTAATAATTGTCTAGCCTGGATAAAACATGCATCAACTCTTTTTCTATTTACCATTCATGCATTGTATATCATGCATCACGTAAAACCTTGGCTAACACGAAGGTCAGACAAGAGTTGAGAAATTCATGCATTATAACTTTTGATATTTTGGCATGGAAATATTAATATTTTAATATTAATATTAATTATCGGGTAATGGATTTAAGTGTTGAAAAATCATATAAAAATGATTTTTAAAGTATTAAAAATACTTTGTGATATTATAATTATATTATGATTTTCATTAATACTTTATATTAAATAAATATTAATGATTAAGGAATTATGTGGTATTTAATTCATTTAAATATGGTTTTAAGGATTGAAAAATGTTGATAAATGGTAATAATTATCCGAAAGTTATTACGAGCCTAGGAAAAATGTTTTGCCTGATAAGAAATTATCTGTGATAATGGTTAAGTGGTTAGACAGAGTTTAATTGAGTTTAATTGAACTTAAACTCGATAAAAGTCCGACTAGACCGTCGGGATGATAGAATTGTGTCAGTTTCAACTCAGACTGCAATAGTTTGACTTGATACCTAGTCTTATGTGCTGTAAAGACTGAAAGGGTTATGTGCTAATGTGTTTAGGTTATTCCGTGGATATAAATATAACAGTAATATACTGTGATGATATTATTCTAATATTGGAGATCTATATTATTAATATTAGGTCTTCGGGGTAAAGCGTTATAAATTGCGTTGCGGTAATCAACGGTGCAGGCAAGTTTTTCAGTTCTATTATGTTTGTGGATGGAATGTGGTTATGTGCTAAAATACATTTCATGCTCTATGAATTGTTAAAAGTCAAAATATGACTAAGTTAATTGGGTTAAGGAACTCAATCAATATGTGATTACATGTTGTATGATGTAACTCGATAAATTAGAAATGTATAATGCATGAATTAATGTTTTGTAAGAAATTATTGATGCATGTAGAATATGTTTAGTAAAGAATATATGTTGCATGCAGATGTGCATATTAAAGGAAATGTAGTGCATATAAAATTGTGTGTTATGTGAAACATGATAGATTGTTAAATTTGCTGGGCTGTCGAGCTCAATCTTGCAAACATAAACTTTTTGCAGGTTAATGATGTTAGACAATATTATTTGCTATACGGATGATGAAGATTGAGCGATGCATAAAATTAATAGAATTTTTTTTTGATTTAGAAATGGTATAGATCTATGATTGATAGTTTTATCAAATGTAATTTTCAGCTATGTACAGTTTGAAATGTTGAATAGATATGATTCTTAAATAAATGAATCATCAATAGAAAAGATAATGCCAAGTTCAGCTTGGGGCAATATATGCGGCTATCTTGTAATAGAATAGTTTGAAAATAATGTTATGAGTTAGATAATTTATGAATTGTGTTATAAGTTAAGGTTACTCGACCAAGGGGATAAGTGTGTAAAGTTTAATGTATAAACAATTTATGTTTATATCTTCCGCAATTAGTAAAAGAATTAGTGTACCGAGTCCGCGGCGATTCGGGGCCCGAATTCGGGGCTACTACAGTTGGTATCAGAGCTGTTGGTTATGAAGCTTAGGTAGGAATACCTGAGACCAATAACCACAGTGATTAGGATAAGTACTAACTCACATAGAGTTAGTTGGTCAGTAAGATTCAAAGATGAATCTCGGCAAGTGTAAAGACACAATGTTCCCTAACTCTGATAATAAAGTTGAACAGTAATGGTGAATAGATCGAGTCTAAAAGACTGAAAGTGCAGGGATAGAAGATCGTAAAACAAAACGATCATGGGCATAGAAATAAATCGTAATATATACGATAAGATCACCCCGTGATCAGATAAGGTTATGACAGTCAGAAAGAATTAATCTTATGATTGAAAAGGTTACATCATGATGCTGTGTGAAAGTTGTACTATGAAATTGTACTATGAAAACTCATGAAAGAGTTATGGATTATGAATACGAATTGAATTCGTATTGAAAAAGGGGGTTAAGTATTAGGTGGGGATTCAATTGAGGACGCTTGTCGGCAGCTGAGTTGTATGAAACCTTGTATGGCCGGGGAATTTGTACTTGGTTTTAGAATCACTTAGCTTCCTGGTCAATGTAGTGGTTAGGTTGATCAATTCTTTGTATGGGCGGGGAATTGTTCGCTTAGCTTCCTATATTGATTAGTTGCCGAGTTCGGTTTGACAACCACTTAGTTTCTGGAACTGATAATCATTGAAATGTTTGTGTCACGCTATTTGTTATATGCGTGTTAAGAGGGTGAATCCTTTCTCATGTGTATGACAGATAGATAGGTCATAGTTAGAGGATATAAGGTTAAGTACGAGTTCTTAAAATTCATACTTTTGTGACATACTTGACGCACAGTTATATGAAATGTTTATGAACCCCTCAGCGTATGGACGCCAAAGGTCTGTCTAGGAAAGTTCTTAAACTCATATAATTGTGGTCAGGTTATGAACTCATAAGTGTGGCTTTATGAACTGGGAATAGTTGTGTGTGAATGGAGTGTTAAGGATTATAGGAACAGATAGATTGTTAAGCAAATGATCATTAGTTGAGAATTAGGTTTTCCTAAACCCCTATCTATGCTAGATTTCAAAATTTTTGACATCAAGCTAAATGCGCACTATGTGCCTTTAAAAAAAAATATTGTTTTTAATTATCACTTATGTACCTTGTGACCTGGTGCAGAGATGATAAAAAATGATGGAGTTATCAATGCAGAATTACTTGGTGTTGGATGTGATCTAAGGATCGTCAGCCCACTACAGTATGATGTAGTATAACAAAGTCAAAAAATGACGAAATCCTCAACGGACTGTTGAATACAGTGCGGCATCATGACGTCATTCTCAAAAATATTTTCAAAAACTCCAAGTGTTTATTGAAAGAAATTTTCCGAACAAAATTTTTTTGTTGTGGAATCAAATAAGACTGATATAAGAAATTTTGTGCGCCTAAGGCGGATAATAGGAACAAATTGTTCCGACCAGCAGTACTTGATCAGTACAGGGAATAATGGGCTAATCACCCTTTTTGTCCGTAAGTTATGACGGTTTGTGGATGAATTTCCATAAAACCTTTGCGAAAATGAAAAACAAACAGTCTATACGATTCCTCAGCACAGTTTTAAAATTTTTACCCTTGTGAGTGGTGTATTGGGTAGTATGTGATATGTGTGAACGGTGTAAGGTGCACGGTGTAAGGTGTAAGGTGAATTTCGGGGACGAAGATCTTATAAGGAGGGGTGAATGTGACAACCCGAGAAATTAGACAATTTATGAAAATCTTAACTGATTGATTTAAGGTCAAATAATAGACCTAGACAGAAAATAAGTGTATGCGTTTAATGTTATTGGGATTGAATTTTGAGGATTTCAAAATTCGGTGAAGGATATAGGTGAATTATTCAGGATTAAGGATTTATGAGAATATGTTTTGTGTTTATGGTTAATGACGTGTTCAGAATGTGGTTAAGGGTCAAGGGTTGACCAGATAAATTACATCTGTGATAAACCCTAATTATATATTAAGAACGTCAACGTTGAGTTAGAAAATTCTAACATCAGATAAGAAACCCTAGCAATCGGTTCTGGAAACCCTAGTTTCAGTTCCGGGAGTACGAAATCCTAATTCGGATATTGAAAACCCTAGATTGGGAATACAATGTTATGAACAAGGTTAAACGTCAATAATTGTAATTAATTAGGGAAAACCCTAATAAATTATCCAAAATCTTAATTGATTGTTTGAAAACCCTAATACCAGATCTGAAAACCCTAATTTCAGAATCTGATAAAATGAAACCCTAATATGGGAATATAGCGGAGAATTTTAATGCTTTAGTGCTATTAATTAAGTATTAATTAGGGTAAAGGTTAATTAATTAGCAAACCCTAATTTTCAATTTATGGAACCCTTATTGTTCTGTCAGAAACCTTAATGCTCAATTGTGAATTTAATTGCTAAAATTAGCAATGTTAATTAGGAAACCCTAATCCTAATTATTTCAATTTATAAGTAATTAGAAAACCCTTATCTAATTACGAGATTTAATTTCTAAAATTTGAAAATTTATTAGAAACCCTAAAATGTGGTTTTGAGACCTAATGTGTAATTGTGGCCCTAAGTGCTAGATTAACAAATTTAATTAGGATAAATTGGTCCTAATTAGCAAATAATGATTCATGATTTGGAAATTATGATATAATTAGGAAGCCCTAATTATAATTTAGAAATCAAAATTTTCTATTTTTAAATTTAATTAGAAAATTTTTGAAATCCAAGTTGCTTAATATTTGAGGGTTAAAACCTAAACCCTAAATTTGTCCAAACTAAAAATCTTAGTATGCTCAAACCCTAAACCCTAAGGGTTTCATTAAATACTTTATATTAAATAAATATTAATGATTAAGGAATTATGTGGTATTTAATTCATTTAAATACGGTTTTAAGGATTGAAAAATGTTGATAAATGGTAATAATTATCCGAAAGTTATTACGAGCCTAGGAAAAATGTTTTGTCTGATAAGAAATTATCTGTGATATGGTTAAGTGGTTAGACAGAGTTTAATTGAACTTAAACTCGATAAAAGTCCGACTAGACCGTCAGGATGATAGAATTGTGTCAGTTTCAACTCAGACTGCAATAGTTTGACTTGATACCTAGTCTTATGTGCTGTAAAGACTGAAAGGGTTATGTGGTAATGTGTTTAGGTTATTCTGTGGATATAAATATAACAGTAATATACTATGATGATATTATTCTAATATTGGAGATCTATATTATTAATATTAGGTCTTCGGGGTAAAGCGTTATAAATTGTGTTGCGGTAATCAACGGTGCATGCAAGTTTTTCAGTTCTATTATGTTTGTGGATGGAATGTGGTTATGTGCTAAATTATATATCATGCTCTATGAATTGTTAAAAGTCAAAATATGACTAAGTTAATTGGGTTAAGGAACTCAATCAATATGTGATTACATGTTGTATGATGTAACTCGATAAATTAGAAATGTATAATGCATGAATTAATGTTTTGTAAGAAATTATTTATGCATGTAGAATATGTTTAGTAAAGAATATATGTTGCATGCAGATGTGCATTTTAAAGGAAATGTAGTGCATATAGAATTGTGTGTTATGTGAAACATGATAGATTGTTAAATTTGCTGGGCTGTCGAGCTCAATCTTGCAAACATAAACTTTTTGCAGGTTAATGATGTTAGACAATATTATTTGCTATACGGATGATGAAGATTGAGCGATGCATAAAATGAATACAATTTTTTTTTGATTTAGAAATGGTATATATCTATGATTGATAGTTTTATCAAATGTAATTTTCAGCTATGTACAGTTTGAAATGTTGAATAGATATGATTCTTAAATAAATGAATCATCAATAGAAAAGATAATGCCAAGTTCAGCTTGGGGCAATATATGCGGCTATCTTGTAATAGAATAGTTTGAAAATAATGTTATGATTTAGATAATTTATGAATTGTGTTATAAGTTAAGGTTACTCGACCTTGGGGATAAGTGTGTAAAGTTTAATATATAAACAATTTATGTTTATATCTTCCGTAATTAGTGAAAGAATTAGTGTACCGAGTCCGCGGCGATTCGGGGCCCGGATTCGGGGCTACTACATTACCCGGCGGGGGTCACCACACATTTACATCCATTGATATACGTGTCAGTGAAGGTCAAGAAGCCTTGACGTTATTTCAGCCGATGGAAAATAAACCCATCGAGGCATCGAAAGTTATTCGATGATTGCGTACGTTAGTATTCATATTCCCTAGTGGATCCCTGGTGAGGGTCACAACACAATGTTCCATTGACACATATATCAACGAAGGTCAAGCAGCCTTGACAATCTGCCCAAAAAGTATCAGTCGTTGATTCACACGTCAACGAAGGTCAAGCAGCCTTGACAGTCTACCCCACAGGGTTGTCATCCGTTGATTCATACGTCGATGAAGTACACATCAACGAAGGTCAGGCAATCCTGACAACATCTGTTTTTGGCAGTATATCTAACAGAATCTTGACATATCCTGTCGATACAAACCAGGAAAGGTCAACATCATCAAAGAGGATTGATGATGGAATATGTTATACACATCCTCAAACAGACAAGGCTTTATCCCCACAGATCTATTACATATAAGAGGTACCTCTTCGGAATTAAGTCTGTATCAAAGATTCAGGACTTTGGTGATAACTCCAACATCAACATCCTAACAGATTCGAATCACACATCCGATCAAGTTATAGTTGCCAATCCTCGGTAAACATTACATGGATCCAGTAATCATCCCCAGCATGTTGGGGAACAACCCTGCACACATGCATCATACATTTGCATCATATTACTGCATATAGTATCATGTTTCTCTTATGGCATTTCAAGTGTCTAGGATTCTTTATCCTACCAATGCATTGCATTACATGAGTATGATAAAGAGGGGCATCTATAGACACTCGAAACTTTCTGCACACCTGTCACTAATATTGCAGGAGGACAAATTCGTGTTTCAAGAGGGAACCATGGAAGACATTTCATATCCATTCCGGATACTACCGAAAGTTTAGCATCAACCCCAGAACACACATCGGGAGTAATAATTCCAACCTCGGAGATAATCTCGAGGTGTGCAGATCCAATACCGGAACACACACTGGAGAAGACCGATTAATCTTGGAGATAACTCCGAGGTATCCAGTCTCAGTCATAATCATTGGAATAGCTACAAACCTGGGTGATCACCCCAAGGAATGAAGTTCTGACAATAACCCCGTAAATGTTTGTTTCAAATGCAGCCAACTTCAATCTCGGAGCTCACAAAGAGACACCCAGTACCAACCCATAGATAACACCGGGAGGACATGTGCACCTCAAAATTGAGACTATGGACCTTCAATATTTGCAGCAGTCCAATCTCAGCAATAACCATGAACAACGTCTACTTTATCAGCCCAAATAGGCGATAACTCTGGTGAGGGGCAAAGGCATCATCTCGCCACTCTAAAGCCACATCACGCCGTCTCTACATTTCATATAAACCTTTCTACACAATGATGTCCCACGAGAATTAAGGAAAACCAATTTCGAGTGACTATTGTGCAGGGTAACAGATAGAATTTAAAGCTTGAAGACCGGAGGGCACCGTCCCATCTTCATGACTTCTTACAACCTCTAATCCCATGCCATTGTACAACTCTCGACAACGACGATCTGAAATTGGTCCTACATACCTCAGTCGGATGCCCGAATTGCAATTCTAAAAGTTCGAGCGGACATTGTAGTGCCTACGTACACGTAATACGAGACGATGCGACCCGAGAAACCCGAGGAAACTCAGGCTGCCTCAGGTACACTTGCGGCTCCCCCCCCCTTCTATAAATAGAGGGCTTGGGGTGGCCATTTTAAGAAGAAAAAGAGCGAGGAAGCCTTGTCAAATTTGCTCCATACTTGCAATATACTGAGTACTTTCCCATTTTAAACACTTGTGAGCTCACATATAGCTACTTTTGTACCGGCGGGAGCCTAGTTTCATCCACTTTAAAGATATAGAAGTCTTATTTGGCAGCCCACTGTAAGCCTTTTCACATACTTTAAAACCTTTCTCTTAATCTTTGTACACACCCTTCTTCACGTTGAGAGTCGTGTTGCGTGTGTTTGCCCGGACTTCGGTCCGTTGTTTTATTTTTAGTTTGTATATACATACATATATATATATATATATATTTATATATATGGACTAACATTATCGAGTTATGCCTCGATTGAGCCTAGACTTCGGTGTGGAGCGTTTATTTTGCTTATATATATATATATATATATATATAAATATGAACGGTTGTCGAACTCTGTTCGATGAGCCTGGATTTTACATTCGGATTATTTACTCGCTTATATATATATATACACATTTTCGCCCTGCGTGGATTTTACTTCGTGGCAGTTTATCATTTTTACAACTTTCTTTATATTTCGTCCTACCTGGAGTTCACTTTATGGCAGTTGATCGCTTTGTACAGCTTTATTTATGCTTCGTCCTGTCTGGAGTTTCCTTCGTGGCAGTTGATAGCTTTTACAGCTTTATTTACATTTTTTGATCCCCCATGGAGGTGCTTCGTGGTGGCTGATCATGTCTGTATATATATATTTACAACTTTTATATATATGCATGCTTACTTCTTTCATACAAATTGTGGTATCATGTGAGCCTAGGAATCACGTGATCACAGATTCAGCCTATTGGATCTAGATTCGGTTCCCGTGATGGACATTTTCAACTGTAAGCAGCTTGTAAATTATTCTGCGGTGTCTGAATTTCCTCAGATGGTTATCATACCCACGAAGAAGTCGGCATTATTTTGTACATTATTTTCTTATAGATGCTTCGCATCTCGAAAATAAAATCAATCAAGATGAACACTTAATAAAATGGAAGTGTAAAAGGTCTCAATTACTATTGAGCATCAGGGTTTGGAAAACCTCTTTTACAAAACATCACTGCTATATCTTGCTAAAAACTGAATTTTTACATAAATTTAAACCCTGTGTATATACGTGTGAACGAGGCCTCACATTACTTCCAAATAACAACACATTGACCCACACACACATACATTTAGATAACAATTTCTTGTAAAGAGGCGGTCACCATGGTAACACGGATGTCGGGGGGTGCCTAACATCTTCCCTCTGCATAATCAAGTCGTCGGACCCTAATGAATCTCGGTTTCACCGACCCGTTTAGCAGTGTCACATCACTGGGTCAATGTGCAAACCTTTTCTCGGTTGTGTTGGTACAACCATTTAAAAAACCAACTGACGACTCTTAACAATCCATCGTTTACATTATACACGTCAGAACTTTTTCACTTGTTTTTTCAAACAAATCTGACATAAAATGAGAACACCAAAGAACAAGTAACGGAAAGGGACATCTAAAAATCCCGACGTCGACACATCTTATATGCATGAAAAATATCAAAGTTATAATCCATAAGGGTAGCCTAATTACTAGGATTACTTTGCTTCGAAACCTTTTCCCATTTGTCCTCAAATAGGATGAAAAAATAGTAAAAAAATGTGCCAAATAAATTTTTTTAAAAGTTAATTTTTTCACATTAATACGTTCAGCATGGTAAAATACTAACATTTACTGTGTTGAATAATTTTTATCAAGTCATATGAGCATGCATATTCACTACTATGTGTTTTGAAGCATTTCATATGATATCTCACTTTCCAAAGATCAAAACTAGAAAAGAAAACATGTAAACGTTACTAGGATAGTGTAGAACAACTCTAGGGTGACGAATTTTGTAGAAAATAGCCCGAACTCAGTATATGAAGATGAAATCTTAAATTTTTTGTGCGGCTCCAAGTTGAAAATGACTTGTGAAAAGGAAAGGCAAGTGAGATATAACCTACGGGTGTACTCGCGGCAGCCGTGGGTCTACCAGCGGCTACCCTAGGTGGTCCCCACCCCCTCTAACTTGATCAAATTTGACTTACAAAGGGAGGTCCCATAAGCTAAAAAGACAAATCGAGAAAAAAGACGCTACGCGTTTAAGTAGAAAAGCCTGAAATCCTGATTTTCAAAGACCAAACTGCGGGTCTACGTATCAATCATGAGTATTTGCCCAAACATAGGGTTCACAAAGCCGATGATCAAAGCCGTTCAAAGCTACCCTTGGAAATACCTCACAAAGGTCTGGTGCCATCATTGGGGTTATAATTGCAATCAAAAGCATACATCTCATCAAAAATACATCCCTAGTGGAGATTTCATACATCCTCAGCCGTTGAAAGCTATTTCAACGAATTTCGGGTAGCCCTGATATAACCAATCGTTGGCAGAAACTTACAGCGAAGCATAGGAGATGGTCCGATGATGTTAGTCATTGAAAGCTATTTCAACGAAGATCAGGCATCCCTGATATCACCAGTCATTGGCAGTAACTCCAGCGAAGCATCGAAGATGGTCCGATCATGTAAGTCATTGAAAGATATTTTAATCAAGATATGGAGGCCCTGATATCACCAACCGTTGGCAGTGACTCCAGCGAAGCATCGGAGATGGTTCGATGATGTTAGCCGTTGAAAGATATTTCGACGAGGGTTAAGCAGCCCTGACAGTACAAACTGTTGGCATTAACTCCAGCGAAGCGTCAGAAATACCTGATGATGCAAACTGTGGAAAATCATCCTCATCGGGGAGGACCAATGATGGAATCTGTTATACAAATCCTTAGCAATCAAAGTACAATTCCCCAAGAGTCTCTCATACATGAGAAAAGCATCTTCGACGGAAAGCATGTACAAAGGATTAAGGACTTTGGTGATAACCCCATGTGCTCTCAAGCATGGAGAAACCTCCATTCTAAAGATTATGAAGACATCTTTGCAAATTGTCGGCAAATCAGGCTGAAATAGCATTGATAGACGGTTCAAATCATTGGAGATAACCCCGGAATTGCATTATGGATATTCCTTTGATAAGAGATTTAAAAACTACCGGTCGAGTAGACATCCAAGCAATTCAACAGTGTCATCATTGACAACTCCATCCCTAAACAGAAGCGGTGGGAGCATGGCAGTTATCACATCCCGTTGGAAATCATTCCAACAAACAAACATTGCATTTGTATCATGCTGCATTACATTACATCATGATTATCTAGTCACATTTCAAGTGTCTAGTGATCTTTATGCTATACATGACATTGTGTTGCATGAATATGATAAAGAAGGGCATTTGTAGACACTAAAAATTTTGTATTCATGTTACTAATCCTGCAAGAAGGCAAAATCGTCTTCCAGAGATAACCCTAGAAGTAAAATAAGTTTCAATCCCAAAAACAACCCCAGGAGGTCTAGTTTTCAGTCTTGGAGATAACCCCGAGAGACTTAGTTTCAGTCTTGGAGATAACCCCGTGAGATTCAGCTCCAACCTCGGAGATAACCCCAAGGGATCTAGTTCAGGTTCCAGAGATAACCCCAGAAAAGCCAGTTTCAACCCCAGAGATAATCCCAGGAGGTCAAGCACACCTCAGAGATAATCCCGAGGACATTCTGCATCCATAGCAGCCCAATCTCAGAGATAACCTTGAGAAACAACTGCTAAATCTGCGCAAAAGCCGGATATAACCCCGGTGGGGGAAAAAGCATCATTTTGCCACCTCAACATCACATTCACGACGTCACAACACATTTTCAATCCACACTGCGTATCAAGGTGTCCCACAAGAATAATAGCTCAAATCCTGAGTGACTACTACACAAGACAGAATATTGGATATAATTTGAAGACTTGGAGATCTGGTCATGGACCCATCTTCCCGACTTCGTACAACCTCTAATCCCATGTCATTGTGTAGCTCTCAACAATAGCTTTCCAAAAAGGTACAGAACTCCTTTATCGAAAGCCCGAATTTAAAGTTATGAAGGTTCGAGCAGACATCGCGTAGCCAATGTGCACATACTTCGAGAAGACAAGACTCGTAAAGCCTAGGGCAACCCGGGTGTTTTTAGGTAGACCCGCGGTTCCTTGGTCTATAAATATGAGCTCTTTGCAGCTCATTTGAAAAAAAAAGATAAAAGGAGAGAAAATGATGTCCATTTTAGTATGTAAACCCTACTAAAGTTCTCTAAACTGAGTGATTCTTCTTTCTAAACACTTGCAAGCTCGTGTTTTGCTACATACTGAAATGTAACCGGTGGAAACCGAGTTTTCGGGTATCAAAATCCATCTGAAGTCTTCTTGACAGCCCACTCTAATAAATTTCAGATTTTAAGCTTTTTACTACTTCTATACATATATATATACTAACGTTGAGAGTCGCGTTGCGTGGATATTCCTTGATTGCCGATCTATGGCTTTTTATTGCTTATATATATATATATATATATATATATATATATATATATATATATATATATATATATATATATATCTGGATAGAATATCCGGAGCATTTACTACTTATATATATATATATAAACATTTCAGTCAGGCCTAGAGTTTACTTCATGGCCATTTACCGCTTTTATATATATATATATATATTTACATTCATGTCTGGCCTGGAGTTTACTTCGTGTCCTTTTACTATTTATATATAAATATAAATATATATATATATATATATATATATATTTACATTTCAAAATCTTGCTAGGAGTTTACTTCGTAGAAGTTGATCGTCCATATATATATTTATATATATATATACCGCTTTTATATAAATATCTGCTTTAAATACTTTCACAATGTAGATATTTAATCTTTCAGCCTAAGGGCTAGATTTGCCTAAATCTGGCTATTTCTAACTTTAACCGGTTCATAGTGACTAAACTGGAACCATTGAAGCTATAATAGTTTAGATTTACTCAAATTTAGTTCTTTTTTTTAGCTTTTGCACATATTTCTTTTCATGTGAGCCTAGGAATCATGTTATCACGGATTCAGCTTCTGAATCTAGATTCGGTTATCGTGATGGACATTTTGCAGCTACAGTCAGCTTGTAAATTATCAAGGAGTTCGGCACTGCTATGTATCTTATTTTCTTGAAGATGTTTCACATCTCAAAAATAATAGCAATCAAGCTGAACACATAATAAAATGGAAGTATTAAAGGCCTCAATTACTATTGAGTAAAAGGGTTTGAAAAACCTGTTTTACAAAACTTTACTACTATATCTTGTTAAAATTAAACTTTTATACAAAAGTCAAACCCTTTGTATATAGGTGCAAACGAGGCATAACACTACTTACAAACAACTGCACATAGACCTAATTCACACAAACACACATACACAGATAAAAGTTTAATGAAAAGTGGCGGCCGGTAACTGTGTCATCACAGAAGTTGGGGGTGCCTAGCACATTCCTTCCGCTTAATCAAGCCCCCGGACCCTAACGAATTTCGGTTTCTCAGACCAGTTAAATAGTGTCACATCACTTGGTCTTTGTGCAAACCTTTCCTCGATTGAGTTGGTGCAACCATTTAAAAATAACCAACTGACGAATCTCAAAATAGTCAAATCGTCGACATATATATGTCGGACCTTTTCAAACAAATCTCACCTAAAATAATAATACCAAAAGACAAGAACAGAAAGAGACAAATAAAAATCCCGACGTCGACATATATCTAATGTCCAAATCTATCCACTGATACTAGTACTTGGAGCACAAGCGATGCGTGTGCATAATTTATTTTTTTTATATTATTAATTTGATGTCAACTTGTTTTATTAAATTAAAAATTAAATGATATTTTACTTTTAATAGTTAAAAAAATTAAGATGAACATATTTTTTGTTTTTGCTAAAAGAATAAATTTTATTAATAGAAAAGAAAAGATGCATAAAAGGGGAACAAGAAGTCCACCCTCAATGGACTAAAAACCAATAATAAAAAAGAGCACTTAAAAAATGCAGCCCTCCAATCTCTACACAAATCAGTCACATAGATACCTCTAAAGGCCCCCATATAAGAAGGCCATAGAGAAGTAAGGAAAATAATACTATCATTCAACAGTTTAAAAGAAAAAGC
The DNA here is from genome assembly GCA_020205505.1 of Panax japonicus. Lineage (NCBI taxonomy): Eukaryota > Viridiplantae > Streptophyta > Magnoliopsida > Apiales > Araliaceae > Panax > Panax japonicus. The sequence continues at coordinate 305,534 of JAINUV010001451.1, forward strand.
AACTTCCTCTAAACAGTCTAGCGTTACACTCATTCCAAATTCCCCATAAAATGGAAAAAGGCACACTTCTTCCATAAAATTTTGGCATCTCTGTTGTTTCCAAATCCTCGAAAATGAACTAGCAACATATCTTTCACTAAACCAGGACACGCCCACTCCTCTCTTACACGCCAAATCCTATTAATAATAGGAATAAATTATCCTAATCCTAATAGGAATTTATAAACTATAGCCCTAATTTCTATAAATAAATAGAAGTCAATTTGGAAAAGAAATTCTAATTGAAAAGAAATCCTAATAAAATAGAATTTTTAAAAATTTAATTTCCTAGAATATTATAATCCTTGTCGCGTTTGGACTTTCTTGCATGTAATATATGTTGGCTTTACTAAGTTTATTATAATTGGGATTGTATTAAATTGACCCAAATATGTGTTTCATGCTTTTTAGCTTCCATTTTGTGTTTTCTTGCGTTACCTTTAGCCCAAACATCTTGGATCAATCCATTGAGACCTTGTTTAGACCTCTTAGTTTTAGCCTTGCTTGATCCCTACGTCCCTTTAGTCTTGTTTGAGTCCACGCATGTCATGTCCTTATCATTCCTCTCCTATTGAAAAAGATTTGTCCTCAAATCGTCACCTACGTCAAACGGACTTAGATCAGTAACGTTAAATGTGGTACTAACATTATACTCACCAGGAAAATCCAATTTATAGGCATTATCATTGATACGCTCGAGAACTTGAAATGGACCATCTCCCCTCGGAAGCAATTTTGAACGTCTTTGAAATGGTAATCTTTCTTTCTGCATATGTAACCACACCCAATCTCTGGGCTCAAAGATCACTTGATGTCGTCCCTTGTTCGCATGCTTAATGTACTATTTCGTCCCCCGTTCAATGTTTAGTCTAGCTTTTTCATGAATCTATTTAACAAGATCATCCTTTTTCTTTCCATTCATGTTAGTAAATTCAGATACAGGTAATGGTCAAAAATCTAATGGTGTCAACGGATCAAAACCATATACAATTTCAAATGGAGAAAAATTAGTAGCAGAATGAACAGAATGGCTATATGCAAACTCAACATATGGTAAACATTCTTCCCATTACTTGATATTATTTTTAATGATAGCCCATAACAATGCCGACAAAGTCCTATTTACTACTTCAGTTTGACCGTCAGTTTGTGGACGACAAGTAGTTGAAAACAACAGTTTAATACCCAATTTACACCATAAATTCTTCCAAAAGTAACTTAAGAATTTGTATCTCTATCAGAAACAATAGTTTTAGGCGTACCATGGAAACGCACAGTCTCCCTAAAGAACAAATCAGCAACATGAGATGCATCATCAATTTTGTGACATGGAATAAAATGTGCCATTTTTGAAAATCTATCCACGACGATAAATATTGAATCATGACAATGATTAGACCTAAGTAAGCGCAACAAAAATTACATAGACAAATCAATCCAATGTTCATTAAGAATAGGCAATGGTGTATACAATCCATGGGGTTGAACACGAGATTTAGCTTGGCGACAAGTAATACATCTATCACATATTCTTTCCACATCTTGTTTCATATGAGGCCAATAAAAATGTTCTTTAAAAATAGAAAATATTTTATCAACACCAAAATGTCCCATTAAACCACCCCAATGTGATTCCCTAACCAATAACTCACACAAATAACATGCAGGTATACATAGTTTATTTTCATGAAACAAGAATCCATCAATTCTAAAGTATTTACCCACAACATTCTTTTCACAAGTTTTAAACTTTTCACTGAAATCAAGATCATTAACATATAACTCTTTGATCATTAACATATAACTCTTTTCCCCTAGGATAACTTTCAATATCCCCGTAAGATAAAAAGTTAAACAAAGCTTCATCAACATAATTGTCAGAAACAGTAGTTAATATGAAATTAAAAACACATAAAAATGATGGACATCATAACACCCTCATCATCATCATCAAAAAAGCATTCCTATATATCCTCCCTATACTAGAACGGGTTACAACCTCATTTCTAAAAAATTCTCCACCGACAAATTTTCAATCCCCTTGAAACCATCAATGTCTTCATCACCTTGCCAATTTAAATCAGAAATTAAACAAAAATTAGGCAATCCAAACCTTACCCTTTTCTCACCAAATATAAACAACATTTCCCCGTTATCCCTTTGATAAACATCCCTAATCAAATCATAATGGATTATCTGTGAAAACATCTGGGGCTGCCCAAAATCTAAAAATTTTCCAAAACAAGACAACTTAAACTTATTCAACTATACTCCAGACAATTTATTCTTAATAATAATTGGCATTTCCATATCACACCAATAAATGACTTTTGCTGTAAAGTTTCGATGACGCTCTTCGTAAAAATGATCACAAATCTGAAAATACAATAAATTACATTATGAACACATTAACCAAATCAAAATTATTAAATCACCAATATCCAAATATACTATTAGTAGTAACCAAATAATATCAGCAAGTGACCAAAACCCAAATTAATCAGACTATTTAATATATAACAAATTATATACTTACCAATTTAGAAAATAATACTAACAATACATCCACTCAGAAACAACATAACCATTTTACCACATACTATATAAACATTCATCAATCTCCAACTCTAGTGTAATAAAATAAATTTTAAAAACTATGTAATCATCAGTTTCCAAACATTTAAATGTTGGTAACCAAAAATCAATTATCAAGTTACCAACACAAAATAATCAACCTATATAATGACAATAGTGTAATCTATTGACCAAAACAGAATACACTAGTATCTAACACTCCAATCAGAATGAAAACAATCATTTTAACAACTACAATTTGAACAATCCTTAAAACAACTCCAACTTTAATGTAATAAAAACACATTTTAACAACTATGTAATCATCAGTTTCAAAACATATAAATGTTTGTAACCAAAAATCAATTAGCAAGTTACTACCAAAACATAATCAACATGTATAATGACAATAGTGTAATCTAGTGACCAAAACAGAATATACTAGTTTCTGAAACTCCACTCGGAATGGAAATAATAGTTTTATCAAACAACAACTTCAACATTAATGACACTACTCATAAATAAAATAAACATCACCATACACAAAAAACAAATACACAAGTAACCAAAAACAACTAAAAAATCTATTTTCTTAAAAAAAAATTAAAAATAGCAAACCTTCAGATGTTTTTGTCGGGGAACAATTTTCCGGTTATGAGCCTCAACTTCATCTTCTTTCCCAACTTTTTTGGAGAACCTTCAAAATCAGAATCGATATATACCAATGATTTAGCCTTCTTATTCTTATCTTCAACATCTGATTTCACCACTAACTTCTTCCCCTATTTTATAGACTTTGACAGATTATCCTTCACATTTATATATGTCTTTAAATCCTTTAAATAATCATAATCCCTAACTCGTTTACTCTTCCTATCACTCTTCTTATCCCCCATTCCCTCCTTTCTCTTCCTCGTGGACACCTTCACAAACAAAAACAAAATATATCAAAAAATATAGAACTAATAAATGAGAACAAACCGAATAACTTACGAATAATCACGAAGTAAAGAAGACGTTAGTTCCTAGTTTGAACAATAGTTATCTAGAAGGGGGGTTGAATAGATATTTAAAAAACATTTATTTTTAAACTTATTCTTTAATGATGATTAAAACTTGGCAGAATTTAGGTTTGTTTTAATCTTCTTTACAAAGTAGTGGAGTTATGAGAGTGAGGCAGTTATAGCATTTATGACAGATATAACAGTTATAGTATGAATGTAAAAGACACAGTCATTTTTAAGTGGTTTAGAGTACTTAAAGCTCCTAGTCCACTCTTCTACTCAACGAGTAGGATATCCACTAAGGATGTCTTTTACAACTTCTGAATCACATAGATTCCTTCTAGACCAGCAGTTTAGGAACTTCTTAGTTCACTCTTGAAGTCTTCAAGTCCAGCAGACTTGGCTTTGTTACAGTTCACTTAGAACTCTTCAAGTCCAGCATACTTGGTACTCTTCTTCAGTTGATTGATAGATGTTGAGTTCTTGATGGTCTCTACTCAGTTGTTGTTTAAACACTTGTTCGAAAGAACTGAGTAGCTGAGCAAGCTTTGCAATATCTCAGATCGTAGAGTTGAGCTTGAGAGTTGTTCACGTTGTTTGTTCAATGCTTGTTTAGCTCTCTCTCATCTGTCTATTCTGCATATATGTGATCTTGAAAACTATCCGTTGGATCCATCCGTTGAGGCATTAAATGCATTTGACTTTTCTGATCTTTGATGGAAACATTTTTGCACATCTTCTAAAATTGCATTTTGTCCCACTGACACAGCAGACTGCTTTTCTCACCTAACACCTGCAAAGGTGTTTTGCCCCCTTTCCAATGGTTTTTTCCTTAGCTTCTTCAATACGCTTCTTTGTTGCATACTAAGGATATTTCATATTACTCTGGGACTGATGAGTGCTGCAACGTCTAGAATCCATTTCTCATATGTTGGAATCTGTCTTTACACAAATCATGAGGCTCGACATTTTCTAACATAAGACAGATGCTCTACGATTCATATCATGATACTCTATGATTCAAATCGTAGTGTCTTATCATCTTGGTGCCTAGTCTGATGCTATCAGCCGAGAGCACTACGATTCTTCTTAAACCTATGCACACTACAATCTTCACTTGCTCGTGTTGTTACTCTACATTTCCGAGATCACACTACGATCGTTAACTTGTAAACTCCATGTTTCCTTTATCACACTACGATCATTGAGATGGCTCTGCAAACGTTGGGACCACTCTACGATTTCCAAAGAGTCCTTTCAAGGCAAGCACACTACGATCTTCGAAGCTCTACATTTTCTGCCTTGACTTCTGCAATATTGATCAGATGATACACTACAATTTCTTCGAAGCCTATCTATTGCATCTCAAGATCAACCTAACAGCTTTGATCTTTCTATCTATACATTCTATTACATAATGAAACACGTTAAGAGCTTAGATCAACCTAAAAAATTTGATCTATAACTAAGTCCTCGTACATATCTTACTTGAAGGACTTTACAAATAATCATGAGCATATACATTAAAACATCAAATCATAATATGCATTCTCCCAACAATCTCCCCCTATTTGATGTTGACATAACCAAGGAGATTTTTTGTCATGATTATTAGTGTCTAGATGCATTTACAGTAAATTTAAACATGACTTAGTATTTCAGTGAGCGGCTAAAATTTCTAGAGAATAAGCATGAATTTATTGATGTTCAAGAAATATTGCAGTTTAGCATTACATCAATAAGAATTTAAAGTTTAAACTTATCTTTGTTTCTTTGACCTTTTCCTTGGAGGATTGACATACTCCTCAGCCCTTCTTTTCCTGCTAGCTTCATCTCTTCTGGCTAACTCTTCCAACTCACTTGGACTTACTATCGGATTCTGATCATGCCTATTAATGAATGTTGGATCTCCAATTGGCATTCTCAGGTCTGTGGTGGTCACATTAGGTGAGCTGATAGTTGGCCCTTTATTTAAAGGTTGAGCCATCAAGACTTCCTGCTGATCAGATCGTTTAGTCTGATTGCTTGATCGTGTAGTCTGTTGGTGGAACTGTCTTGCAGGAGGGCTTCGTGAAAATTGTCATCTTCCCCTTTCTTAGTTTCCTTGACCTCCACTGCCTCTGCCATGATCTCCCAGAGCTGGAACTCATTTCCCTTTATTCTCCCCCTTTATGTCAGTATCAAGCGTTCGAATGTCTATAGAAAGTTGATTCACTCCTTGGAAAAGCTCGTTCAGTTAGCTTTGTGTCTGAGCAATGTCCTCTCGACTTTCCTTGATCTGTTTTTCAGATCTAGCTTCTTTGTTTCAAAGTGCAGTGAGAACAATGTCATTCTGTTGTTCCTGATTGACATAAGATTTCTGGAAATCGTGGACTGAGGCTTTGAAGTTGATGATGTTCTCCAGCATAAGTTTATTTTGAACTTCTTGATTTTTCTGCATTTCAAGAATAGCCTCTCTTTGCTTGGCGGTTATCCGGAAGTGAGTCTCATCTCTTTCCTTCATGCTCTTAAGAATTTCTTGGATAATTTCCCTCAGCTTCTTAGTAAGCTCAGCATTCATAGTGCCAGGAAAATTATTTGCAGCTGTGATTATTTGATTCAGCCGGATATGAATGAGGTCGGAGTGAGATTCCAGGCTTTCTTCTATGTTCTTGACCATGTCATTAGTTGCTTCCTTCAGGTTATCCTTTGTGGGCAGATTTGTGAGAGCATCATTGGTTTGAGGATTGTTGACTGGAGGGGATTCTTTCTGAGACTGATCTTGCATTGAGTAGATAGCAAGATCAAGACTGAAATAGTCATTTGAGGAGGAGGATGGTATGTCTGATGGAGGGGCCTGAGTTTCAATGTTTGGACTAAGGGGCTCTATGATTTCTATTTGGGACTCTATGACTGGGCTAGAGTTATGGATCGTAGAGATGGTGGTTTGTGCGAGAAAATGAAGTTGACTGTATTTGGTTCATCAGTTACAGGATTTTAGGATTCTGTAACTAGAAATTGATTTACTGGATTGAGAATCACTTCCAACCATCGAGGGAATTCATATAATTGACTAAATGAGGACGATGGCAGGTGATTAATTCTTAATTAGGCGGGGATAGACAGTTCCTCAATTTTATCTTTTGAGGAAGAGGTGTTGTTAATCAACTTCTTTTCTAAGTGGAATCTCCCTAGGAATCCATGAGCCAGCACTGAGATGATCGGATATTCTTTGAAACTACAGAACATGCGATCCCAAGAGTTGTTGATTAGGGCTTGATGGTATGGCATCATGGGTAGGTAAGAGAACATTTGATTGTATAGGTAGCTTCTATACCCATCTCTGCCCATACCAGTGATCTGAAGGTCATCATCATCATCTTCCTCTTCTATGTCTTCCTTGGAGGACTCCATTATCTCAATGGGCTATTGATGATCTGGCACTGGTTCCTTTTCATTTCTGGCAGGGACATCATCTTCTGCCATGGACATATCTTGAGGCTCCCCCTCAATTTGATCATCTTCTGGTAAGCTCATAAACTCCCCCTCAATTGGAGCATCTTCTTGAGTTTCAGGCATTTCCCCTTCAGCTGGTGTATTCTCTGTCATGAGAATTTCAAAGACCTCCCCCTCAGCTGGAGCATTGTCCTCTTGACTAGCTCTGGATATTTCCTTCTTAGCAATCATACTCTTTGCTTCTTTCTCGAGCACCTTTTTATTTTCAATAATGTACTTCTTAACCACCTTTCTCCTTACTTTGTTGGGTTTAGCCACAACTTCAGGACTCTCTTGAATCTTAGCTTTGTCCTGTTCAACAGCCACTATGCTTGAAGCAGCTACCTCCTTGTCTTCTATGCTTGGTCTAGTCTCCACGAACAGTAGAGACTCTTCGATTGAGGTGACTGATGGCCTTTTGGACTTATGATCAACTTTGTTTTTCTCCAGGATCTGGGATATGGTAGCCTGATCCTCATCTGTTTCATTTTGCTGCTGCTTTCTCCTTAGCATCCTCAGAGTCTCTATATCAGAGGACTCTACAGGTATATCAGTAGTAGCTCCTTGAGGCTCTTCCACCTGTCTAGCCCTTAGCTTCCTCTTGCCCTTGCTTTTTCTGGTAAGGACAGAGGGTTCTACTTTGTTGATTTCTTCTTCTTCTTCGATCTCCCAGACCACAGACATGTTTCCTGGAAAGCCTGAGTTCTTCAGATCCCCAGTTCTTCCACTGGACTCAGTCATCATTTGTACATACTCAACAGGGTTCCTTTTCCAGTTTTCAAACAACTGTTGGGCCATTCTTCGATTTGGGTTGATGGCTTCTCCTTCTTCATCCCTAATTTTGTCACCCAGTGCAGATTACAAAATGATACTCAAGAAACGCCCCATATAGCATCTTCTGAGCACTTTTTGATTTCTTCAAGTTGATGATCTACTTTCCAATCCACTCGAGCAATATAGCTCCATAGTTGAGTTGTATACCATAATACATGGCAGTTATTGTGACAACCCGAAAATTTGGACAATTTATGAAAATCTTAAATGATTGATTTAAGGTCAAATATTAGACCTAGATAGAAAATAAGTGTATGCGTTTGATGTTATTGGGAAGGAATTTTGAGGGTTTCAAAATTCTGCAAAGGAAATAGGTGAATTATTCTGGATTAATTGTTTATGTGATTAAGTTCTGTGAATATAGTTATGTTCTATGTACAGAATGTGGTTAAGGGTCAAGGGTTGACCAGATAAATTACATCTGTGATAAACCCTAAGTTTATATTAAGAATGACAATGTTCGGTTATCCTAGCGTTTAACAAGAAACCCTAGAAATCGGTTCTGGAAACCCTAGTTTCAGTTCCGGGAATCCGAAACCCTAATTCGGTGCATGAAACCCTAAATTGGGAACTTAATGGCATAAGTGTAAATAATTAAAAGATTAATTAGGGTTAATCTTAACAAATTGATTTCAAAACCCTAATTCCAAATTTAAAACCCTAATGTCAGATCTAAAAGCCCTAGTTTCAGATTCTGTTAAATTGAAGCTCTAATCTGGGAAATTAATGGAGAATTATAATGCTCTACTGCTATTAATTAAGTATTAATTAGGGTAAATGATTAATTAATTAACAAACCCTAATTTTCAATTTTTAGAACCCTAATTGTTCCGTCAGAACCCTAATGTTTAATTGTGGATTTAATTAAAATTAGCAATGTTAATTAGGAAACCCTAATCCTAATTATTTTAAATTTTGAGTAATTAGAAAACTCTAATCTAATTACGAATAAGTTAATTTCTTTTTTAGAAAATTATTCTATTTTAGAAACCCTAATTTGTGGGTTGAAAACCCTAATGACCATTTTTAACCCTCATTGTACAGTGATGGATTAAATTGCAATATTAGCAATGTTAATTAGGAAATACGCATCCTAATTGTCAAGTTATTAGAAACCCTAATTTAATTGGGAAATTTAATTTCTAAAATTGAAATATTATTTTATTTAAACCCTAAAAAGTGGTTTTGAAACATAATGTACAATTGTGACCCTAAGTGCTAAATTAGCAATTTTAATTAGGATAAAATGGTCCTAATTAGCAAATAATTATTCATGATTAGGAAATTACAAAATAATTAGGAAGCCCTAATTATAATTTAGAAATCAAAATTTTCTATTTTTATATTTAATTAGAAAATTTTGGAAATCCAAGTTGCTAAAAATTTGGGGATTAAAACCTAAACCCAAATTTGTCCAAATAATAAATCTAAGTATGCTCAAACCTTAAACCCTAAGGGTTTCATCAATTAAGAAATCTAGAACAAAATGGAAATGACAAGAATGCCCTTATTGCATTATTTAGGTGATTGCTTGTAAATCTAAACCTAGTGTAGTGGTTGAGCAACCCTAAACCCTAGCCTTTGACAAAAATCCAGCAGATCATCAGCCATCTAGCTTGCCAACTTGCAACATGCAATGAATCAAGCAAATTATATAAAGAGTTAGAGAGAGAAAATGTGCAAAAACTTAGCCAATTCAATTGTTTGCTCTCACCAACTCTCTCTCTCACCAAACCCACGAAATATTAAGCTAGATCATTTCTAAAATCAAGCCTCACGTTGATCATAACAGAATCAAAGAAAAAAATCGAAAATCAAGCAAAAAGAGGTATAAAATCTCTAATTTTTGAAATCCTTCAATTCGTGGTTAATTGTTGCAATTGATTGTTGAAAGTAGTGTTAATAGGTGTCAATTGATGTTCTAGGTTGTTAAATCATGAACCCATAACATCAAAGTGCACGGATTTAAAGTTTTTCAAAATCTGGAAATCTAGAAATTTGCGTTTTTCAGCCGAATGTCGAGGCTTATAGATCCGTGTGTGTTAAGAATTTCTGATGTTTAAAACTTGTAACATGTAGTCTGATATGTGGTATTTAAGTTGCAAAACGAATCAGACCTAGATCTCTTATATATCGCAAGATATAAACGGTCAAAACCCGTTGACCGAACTGCAAAACCAGCGAACCCAGAAATTTCGTTAGTGCTGTCCGTGGTCGACTTTGACCAGTATATTCTAGTTCGATCTGATGCTGTTATGTTGATATTAAGGTTTTACATTGTAGTACTACATGTTATCTACAACCTGTAATTGATAGATTGCATAAAGGTTGCACGATCACCAAGTTATAAAGCGTCAAAGTAGGTACCTAAGGCTGTTCTTCAAATCTGGAAAACCCAGAATTTGAAGAACAAGGCCTGACCTCATTTTTGGAAGCTTAGATCTCGCTGTTATGTTGTTGTTTGGCCATGAAATTGGTTTGTAGTTGTAGTATTGCATTAGTACTACAATCTGAAAGTTTCAACATGTTTAGAAACGCAATAAACACGGAATTAAGTCCGGTCAAACCACTCACCCTCACCCTGCCGGAAAATTCTGGGCAGCCATGAAGAACACCTATAGCGACAGAAAGCGTCGCTATAGGCCTTTAGCGACAGATTTATTTAATATTTTCGGAAATTATTAAATAAATAGAAAAAAAATGGTTTTTAATTATTAAAAATACAAAATAAATTATGAAAAATTATTTTAAAGTTTGAAAAATAGTTTTTAACTATTTTGAGTATATTTCAAAAATAATTAATATTTTTGGAATATAAATGGTATTTATTTATTTAATTACAATATTAAATAAATTATTTAAAAATAGTTTTTAATTCATGAAAATCATGAAAAATGATATTATGGTATAAGAAAATATTTTAAGTTATTTTTGATGACATTTGATATTTTGTGATGAAATTCATTAATAATTTATTATTATTGGTAATTAATTTATTTAATAAATATATTAAATAAATTATGGAAAAATAGTATTAATGATTTAAAAATCATATAAAAATGATTTAAGTGTTATAAAAATATTTTAAGTTATAAAATATAACTTTTAATATTTTGGCATGAAAATATTAATATTTTAATATTAATATTAATTATCGAATAATGGATTAAAGTGTTGAAAAATCATATAATTATGATTTTAAAGTATTAAAAATACTTTGTGATATTATAATTATATTATAATATTATGTTATGATTTTCATTAATATTTTATATTAAATGAATATTCATGATTAAAGAATTATGTGGTATTTAATTGATTTAAATACGGTTTTAAGGATTTTAAAATGTTGATAAATGGTAATAATTATCCGAAAATTATTACGAGTCTAGGAAAAATGTTTTGTCTGGTTAGAAATTATCTGTGATAATGGTTAAGTGTTAAGTCAGAGTTTAATTGAACTTAAACTCGATATTTGTCCGACTAGACCGTCGGGATGATAGAATTGTGTCGGTTTCAACTCAGACTGCAATAGTTTGATTTGATGCCTAGCTTTATGTGCTGTAAAGACTGAAAGGGTTATGTGGTAATGTGTTTAGGTTATTCTGTGGATATAAATATAACAGTAATATTACTGTGATGATATTATTCTAATATTGGAGATCTATATTATTAATATTAGGTCTTCGGATAAAGCGTTATTAAATTGTGTGCGGTAATCAACGGTTCAGGCAAGTTTTCTTGTACTTAACTCTAATAAGAGTAATTTCTTCAAGCTTATGGTTAATCATTGCTGATTGCCAAGAAAAATTGTATTCTGTACATCTTGCATGTATAAGTCAGGTATGAAAGGCTGGTCACCTTCATTACCAGTTGGTTCAGAAATGTTTGTTCATGTATAATACTTGTTCAGTCAAAAATTTGTTCGTGCTAGTTCTCAATTATATTGATGAATTATAGCAAGCCCTTTATTCATACTCTTCAATCATGATATATCGTTATATTATTGTATATAAACTTGCTGGGCAACTTTCATGCTCACCCTTGCTATATCATGATAAAACATTGCAGGTAAAGCAAATGCGTCGTATACAGGAAAAGGTTAAGCCAAGTTCAGTTTGGGGCAATATATGCAGCTATTTAGTAATAGAATAGTTTGATAAATATGGTTGTGTAATAGATATTTTATGAAATGTGTAATAAGTTAAGGTTACTCGATTTTGGGTAATAGTGTGTAATGTATTGTATAAACAACTTATGTTTATATCTTCCGCAAATAGTGATAGAAATAGTATACCAGATCCGAGGTGATATGGGGCGGCGGATTCGGGGATGCTACAGTTATGAGCTTAAGTTGAGCTTCATTAACCGAGTCTTGACCTGAGCTCATGCAGCATATATATTTCCCAATAATATAAGCTAAAAATTCGTACCACTGCGGGAACTCCTCATTGTACCCTTTCAAAGAGGGGTTTTTCTTGTGATGCATTTTTCTTAGTCCCTCTTGGAAGTCTACGGTATCTAAGTGTGGATGCACTTTATTTTTGAGACCTAGGACAAGATTGAAGTCTTATGCCTTCAGTCTAATTTCTACTCCCCTTACTTTTGTAGTAATGGTGTTGTTTTCAAACACATAATTCTTGTAGAACTCTTTCACCAGTTTAGGATATATCAGTGTGTCTTCACCCAGAGCCTCTTCGAGACCCGCCTTCTTCAGTAGTTCCAGGATCTTGTGAAATTTTGGTGGAGCTGTCTTGAACTCGTCAAAGCAGAGTCTGTAGCCTGAGATAACATTAGATGATGCCATTGATTTTCAAACTGGAAGTGAGATTCGACTCAGCTTTCTTCTGAGTTAGGGCTTTTTCTTTGAGAGGGAGAAAGAGAGGATGAGAGATAGATAATATTTTGAACTTTAGATTTCAAAAATATGATTTCAATTTGTACTTGTAACTTCCCTCTCTTGTATTTTACTTAGTGGGATAGGTGTCAACTTTTGCTTGGCTCTATAATTTTAACAGTTAAGGAATGTACTGAGTTGCCCTTGGCTTCTTCAGAGCTAAGGTGTCCTTAAGAAGGACTACGATCGTTGTGGTAGTCTTATGATCGTTGAGTCTGTCCTACGATCGTCGAGTTTGTCCTGCATTCGTTGAGTATGTCCTTCGATCGTCGAGTCTGACCGGCATTCGTTGAGTCTGTCCTTCGATCGTCGAGTCTGATCAGCACTCGTTGAGTCTGTTCTATGATCGTCGAGTCTGTCCGGATCCTTGTGATGAGTTTTTGACTAAGCATTCTTTTTAAAGTAACTCAAGAAGGGCCATCCTCTTGAAGAGATTCAAGGGTTAGGTTTGTTCCTGAGGCACCTCTTAGAGAGATTACTTTGTTATGAAGCTTGTCATCATGGGATGCATTTTTTTGGATTTATTGATGGGGCTTGTGTCATCGTTGAGTCTGCACTACGATGGTTGAGTGTTTGGTACGATTGTTGAGGTAGTTGTCTTTTCAGCTCTACGATCATGAACTTTCCTTGATCATGTATACGATTTTGAGTTCAGCCTTTGTATATGTCATGGTTAGCACAGTCAGCCTTTGTATATGTCATGGTTAGCACAGTCTAGATCATATATCTCATGGTTGTAGATTTAGCATGCCTAGCTCACTTATTAACTTATTAAATCTGGATTCATCTAGTGGTTTTGTAAAATCATCAGCAAGTTGATTTTCAGTAGGGATGTATTGTAAAGATATAGTTCCATTTTGCACATGATCCCTAATGAAGTGATACCTTATTTCTATATGATTAGTCCTATAATACATAACAGGATTATGAGTTATTGCTAGGGCACATGTGTTATCACAGTGAATGGGAATAGATTTGAAATCAAACCCATAGTCAGCTAGCTGATTTCTCATCCATAGGATCTTAGCACAGCAGCTGACAGCAACAATATATTCAGCTTCTGCAGTTGAAGTAGACACTGAGTTTTGATTTTTGCTAAACCAGGACACAAGTCTGTTTCCTAGCAATTGACAGGTGCCACTAGTATTCTTTCTATCTATTTTTCATCCTGCAAAATCAGCATCTGTGTGTCCTGTTAGTTCAAATGAGGATTCTTTGGGGTACCAAAGCCCCAGGTAAGGTGTACCCTTGAGATACTTGAGATACCTGAAGATCCTCTTTACAGAAGATAAATATGACTCTTTAGGGTTAGCCTGAAATCTAGCACATATGCATGTTAGAAATATTATGTCTGGTCTACTGGTTATATCAAAACCTATCATACTTCTGTATTGAGTTATATCAATACTCTTACCCTTTTCATCTTTGTCAAGCTTGGTTGCAAGAGCAATTGATGTTTTTATGGGAGAGGCTGATTCCATGCCATACTTCTTAAGTAAGTCTTTGATGTACTTGGCTTGGTTTATAAAAATTCCTTCATCAGTCTTCTTTACTTGCAGTCCAAGGAAGAAATTCAGCTCACCCATCATGCTCATTTCAAACTTGCTCTGCATTATCTTAGAGAATCTCTTGCAAAAAATTTCATCAGTGGAACCAAAAATAATATCATCAACATATATTTGAACTAATAAGACTTTGTTTTATGCTTTCTAAGAAACATTGTGGTATCTACTCTACCTCTAGTAAACCCATTTTTAATTAAGATGTTAGCCAGTGTTTCATACCATGCTCTAGGTGCTTGTTTAAGACCATATAAAGCTTTATCTAATCTACAGACATAATTGGAAAGAGATGGATTGATGAAACCTGGAGGTTGCTATATATAGACTTCTTCATGGAGTTCTCCATTTAGAAATGCACTCTTGACATCCATCTGAATGACTTTGAACATCATGTGGGAAGCAAAGACAAGAAAGATTCTGATTGCTTCTAGTCTGGCAACAGGTACAAATGTCTCATCGTAGTCGATACCTTCTTCTTGAGAATAGCCCTTTGCCACTAATCTTTACTTATTTTTGGTTATGACCCCATCTTCATCTATTTTGTTTCTGAAGACCCATTTTGTTCCTATCACAGGATGACTCTTTGGTCTTGGTACCAATCTCCATACTTTGCTTCGTTCAAATTGGTTGAGTTCTTCCTGCATGGCTTCTATTCAGCTGGAGTCTTCCATAGCATCCTCTATCTTTTTTGGTTCAATTTGTGATAGGAAGCTTAGATAAAAGCATTCATTTTGAGTAGCAGCTCTTGTTTTGACTCTAGCACTCGAATCTCCAATGATTAGATCCTGAGTGTGATCTCTGGCCCATCTGTTACCGGTTGGGACATCTGTCCTGATGCCTTCTTTTCTTAAGTCTTCAAGATCTATTTCTTCTTCTTGATGTGGAGGTTCACTATCTTGCATAGATCTCTCTACGATCAAATTCTCATGTGCTACGATTTCACTGTCTGGCACTACGCTCGTAGTGTTGAGCTCGACGACTTCATTCGTAGTGTCTGCACTATCGGTCGTAGTGTCTTGAGGCACTATTTTGTCTAAGTTAGTTTCATCAAAGATGATTTGTATTGAGACTTCAATATTCAGTGTCTTCTTGTTGAATACTCTGTAAGCCTTACTGTCTGTGGCATATCCAAGAAAGATTCCTTCGTCTGGCTTGGGCTGAAATTTTGTCAGGTACTGCTTTCCATTGTTGAGAATGTAGAATGCACAGCCGAAAACATAAAAGTAGCTGACACTTGGCTTTCTACCTTTCCACAGTTCGTAGGGCATCTTCTTGATCGTAGAGTGTATCAGTTACCTGTTTTGCGTGTAGCATGCAGTGTTGACAGCTTCTGCCCAAAAGTATTCAGGCAGATGTGCTGCTACAAGTAGAGTTCTTCCAGCCTCTATCAAAGTTCTGTTCTTTCTTTCAGCTACTCCATTTTGTTGAGGAGTTCGTGGAGCTGAGAAGTTATAACTTATCCCATTATCTGTGCAGAATTGGTCAATTTTTGAGAAGTCAAATTCTCTGTCGTGATCACTCCTTATGGCCTTGATTTTCTCTCCTTTCTCGTTCATCGCCAGTCTGAACATCTTGATTAATTGAGAGCTCGTTTCATCCTTTGAAGTTTGGAAGAATACCCGTGTGAATCTGGTGTAGTCGTCGACTATAACTAGAGAGTATCTTTTTCCTCCAAGACTAGTTTTTGGAATTGGCCCAAATAGATCCATGTGAAGTAACTGCAGGGGCTTGTCGATAGAGTTGGCAGTTTTGCTTTTGAATGAGCTTCTAGTTTGCTTTCCAAGTTGATAGGTATTGCATGGCCTTTCTTTTACGAATTTGAACTTTGGTAGGCTAGCTACGAGATGTTTTGATGCCAGTTTGTACATGTTCTTGAAGTTTAAGTAAGACAACCGTCTATGCCATAGCCAGCTCATTTCTTTAGATGCTTTTTCCAAAAAACATATTGTCTCATCTGAGCTTAGTTGACCAAGATCAACTGTGTAGACATTTCCTTCTCTTGTCCCAATTTTATATATAGCAGATGTCTTCAGATCTCTGACTTGACATTGGTTGTTGAGGAATGTCACTTGATGACCCTTGTCGCAGAGTTGACTGATTCTTAGAAGGTTGTGTCGCAGACCTTCTACATATGCTCCCTTACTGAAAGATAATGCACCATTGCCAGCAAACTCATATCCTCTTGTCTTTCCCGAGCTGTTGTCTCCAAAGATGACTTAAGGACCCTCCTTTTCTATGTAGTTAGATAAGAGGGCTTTGTTCCCGGTCATGTGCCTTGAGCATCCACTGTCCAGATACCATATAGTGATCGCGGAGCTCTTTTCCTGTCAAGATATTGAACCTTCATTTTGGTACCCATATTTGCACGGGTCCTTCTTTGTTAGTGCCTTTGGGGACCCACATCTGTTTAATCTTGGGTCTCACATGCATGGAATTATAATAACACTTGGCATCCTTGTGACCATATTTATTGCATACAAAATACCTAGTATGATGCATGTCAATGTATGTATGATGATTCATCCTCCATTTGGACTTGTGTGGTTCTTTAATTATTCTTCTGTTAAACTGATTCTCATTTTTCCATGTGTCCTTGGATTTCATAAATAGTAATGAGTGTGCCTTACCTCTACTGTACCTTCCCAGTTGATTCGTAGAGTTAGTCTTGCTTGACTCTACGATTCTTCGAGGTTGGTGAGCAGAGGTTAGGTTTCTCTTCTCTTTTATGAACCCTAGACTAGCATGAGATCCTTTACTCCTATGAGTAAGAATGGAGACAGTAGGACAAGGTTGAACTTGTTCTTCCTTTTGTGAGGATTTCACAAAGGTAATGCTTCTACTGAAACTTGTGGCATTACTAGTGCTAGTTTCCTTTGTCTTTTCCACACAAGGCTCTGAGATGGATTCCCCAAAGCATAGGCCTGTTTTGTTGAATGTGCTTCTCTGACTAAAGAGCAGGCAGTCCATGGATGATGAGGATTTGTTCCATGTAGAGATAGTCTTTTCTAGATCCTCAATTTTAGAGGTTAGATTAGACTCTCTTTGTGCATTGAGTGTGTTTGTCTGTCTTAAGGTCTCATTCTTAGCCTCAAGCTTGGAGAGAAGATTAGTACTTAAAAGGGTTGTTTCAAGCTCTCCTTGTACTTTCTTCTTCTCCTCTTCAAGAAGTGAATGATCCTTAGACAAAACTCTGAACCACTTCATATATTGATGTAGATCAGTGGTTATGCCATGCAGTGCAGTTCTTAAGTCATTTATATCTACATCAGGTTAGTTGAAGTTAAATACCTCATCGAGACTTAAATCATGTATGTTGAGGTTTTGTTTGTCATTTGCATGTTTGGCCATTAGGCACGGATTGGCCATTTGTGGTTCTTCTTCATCTCCGGAGTCAGCATTGGAGTCATTATCTGAATCACTCCATGATCCTCCAGCTACCAGGCATTTGTCTCTCTTCTGAGGCCTTTTGTTTCCTTTGTATTCCTTCTTTGCATGCTGTTTCTTCTTTAGTTCTTCTCTTAGAGGTTTGTTACAGTTGGCAATGAAGTGGCCAGGCTTCTTGCAGTTGTAGCATAGATCATTTATTTGGTCCTGTCTGTTGTAGTTGTTGACCTTATTTGGCTTGCTGGTTTTGCCTTGACACATGAATCTTCTTAGTCTTTTCACTAGTATAGCAAGGTCTTCATCATCGTCTTCATCATAATCAGAGTCAATCTCAGTGTTGACCTTTGATGCACTTTCAATTACCTTGAGAGCAACACTGTGACGCCCCCAAAATTAGGTATACGTCACCCATCTTAAGTCGCAAGATAAATGGTACAGAATTCAAATACAACTTAATAATACAATTGTCGTGTATAATACGACAAAACATAAACTGTGAGTTTGAATACAAATATTGTCTACTAGAGAGTATACAAACTCAAAAGGAGTCCTCATTACGATTATTATCACACTATTTCACAGAATAGTGAGGACTACTAATGCACCATCTAGGACCATCACTCTGTTCCCCGACTAGTCCCAACTACGTTCTAATTTCCTGAAGAGAACAGTGAAAGAAAGGGTGAGCTCAACTAGCCCAGTAAGAAATATTATGACTAAGATAATGCAGAATAATTTATCGTTAGCCTTCAACAGTGATAAACTGATAAAATATAATAACTATCAAGTTTAACTGTAGCGGAACAAGCAATCCATTAGAAGAGTCGAGTAGAGAATAAAATCTACCATCTTTTATGATTTAAAAGGTTTTTCATCACTTTTATCACTGGGACTCAGCTTAATAAATAATCCACATCATCGAATCACCCCTGCACTATGGCCAATGATATTCTTTAGTATCACAACCATAAATATCCATGCATGACTGGCCAAGAATATTTGTGTATTCGTTAATGGTCATGATCATGCCAACAACTGTCCATCAATGCATTACGGGCCAATGAGGACTTTGACCACATCATTTGTAACATTACGGTCATGATTACACCGAATAATCCCTGGTCATAATCATACCAAGTCCATCTATACACTACAGGCAACAAATGACTTTCAAAAAATATAAAATATGAGGATGGTGACAATGATATAAGAATTCAATAAAACAAGTTCAAGAATTAATTTGTCCAAGAACCAATAACGTCCAAATTATCAACATGATACTGCTTTGTAGAGTAAAATTCAAGAATGCTCAGAAGAATATTTCCATGAAAAGATACTTGATGAAGCGCAATTAACAAGGATATTCCACTAATTTCATGGAGTATAGAAGTCAAAACTTTAACCAACTGAGTATAATAAAGAATGGAATAATAAAAGAAATCACCATGCATGCGGTACTTCGCATAGAGAGGTTATTCCAACAGAATACTATATAACGGAACTAGTTCAGGCAAAATTCGCACCGACAGGATGTTCCAACAGAATAATAAAGAATGGAATAATAACAAAAATCACCATACATGCGGTACTTCGCATAGACATGTTTTTCCAACAGAATACTAATAAGGACGGAATCAGGTCCGACGTAAAATGCACAGACAGAATATTCCAACAGAATAATAATAAAGATGGAACTAGGTCCTGCATAAAATGCACAGACAGGATATTCCAACAGAATAATAAAGACATAATCAGGTCCGGTGTAAAACGCACAGACCGGATATTCCAACAGAATAGTAAAGACGGAATAATAGAAGAATGTCACCAAGTATAGGGTAGCTCGCGTATACAGGTTATTCCAACAGAATAATAAAGAATGGAATAACATAAGTTCTCTTCATGAATACAAAAGAATAACATCCCTTACGAGTACAACAAATAATATTCCCTACCTTAAGAAGAAGAGTACTGGATATATAAGTAGTGAAGTAGCAGAATACTTTCTTCTTTCTCTCTATAGTTTATCTCTCTAGAGTTTCAGTGAATTCGTAAGAAAATAATGAAGGAATGAGCTTCTATTTATAGAAAAATTGACTGCATAGTAATTAACTCATGAACCGTCCAGATTGATTTACTTAAATCTGACGGTCCATATTTAAAGCAAAATCTTTTAAATAAAATATAATATATTCTATTTATAATCTAATAAAATGAATAACTTTTATAAAAGATTTTACTATGCAAACACTTTACAGGCACTATGCAAACACTATGTATAATAAAATATAATATATTCTAATTATTGTCTAATAAAACGGATAACTTTATAAAAGTATTCTGTTTTATATAAAAAGATTTTACTATGCAAAACATTATGCAGACACTTTGCAACACTATGCATAATATAATATAATATATTATATTTATAGAATAACTTTATAAAAGTATTTTGTTTTATGTAAAAAGATTATCTGTATTATTACATTAATAATAGCAACAAAACTGAGTGACTTATCATGTAAGCATCAATAATTAATACAGTGTGCTACTATGCAACCACACGTATTACTGTACTTTTAACACCGGGTGTTTCAACAGTTAACGGTAAAACTTCTGCCGTTATTTTCATAAAGTATTTTTATCATTTTCTCAATCCGACAATAATTCCGTTGTGGGGTCCACTAATGATTGTGTCGTTGTACGAATATTCCCTGATAAAACGAATATTCCCCGACCAATCGAATATTATATAACAACTTGCGTACTTTGAAAAATTTATAAATATTACCCACAACTATAACATTATATCAATTTCACTCCATAATATTCAAAAATAATATTTATAGAAAATTCATCTTTATTCAAAAAATTGGGGTTTTACGATCTCCCCTTCTTATGAAATTTTGCCCTCGAAATTAGGGTACGTACCAGGTATATCGAAGAGGTAAGGATACCTAGATTTCATTTCAGATTCTAACTCCCAAGTCATTTCCTCAACATCGGAGTTTCTCCACAAAACTTTGACTTGAGGTATAACCTTGGAGCGGAGAATATGTTCCTTCTTATCCAAGCTTTGAACAGGAACCTCTTCATACGTCAAATCTTCCGCTATTTTGACCAGTTCTAACTCAATAATGTGGTTCGGGTCTTCCACATATTTACGTAACATGGATATGTGAAGAACGTTATGAACACGAGACATACTTGGCGGTAAAGCGAGTCTATAAGCCATAGTTCCTACTCGATCAAGGATTAAAATGGGCCGATGAATCGAGGATGCCTAAATATAATTTCATGAATATATACGTGGATCTCGGTCTGATACTATGGAAACTGGTACTCCATGCCTAGAGATAATTTCATGAATATATAATTTGGCAAGGTGATCTAGGTTATGTGTAATTTTAATAGGTAAAAAGTGATCGGATTTAGTTAAACGGTCAACTATTACCCAAATGGCATTATGGCCTTTTTGTGTAGTTAGAAGGCCTACTACAAAGTCCATGGTTATATGTTCCCACTTCCACTCAGGAATTGGTAAGGGTTGAAGTAAACCACTTGGCTTCTGATGTTCTGCCTTAACCCTTTGACACGTGAGACATTTACTTACCCATTCAGCTATTTCCCTTTTCATATTCGACCACCAAAAGTGTCGACTCAAATCTTTGAACATTTTAGTACTGCCAGGATGTATAGTAAATTTAGAATTATGTGCTTCGTTCAAAATTTCATCTTTTAAAGCTTGATCTAACGGAATCCAGATTCTATTTTCATATCTTATTATTCCATCCGTATCTATTCGAAATTTATTATACTTATCATGTGTGGAGTTATATTTAAGCTTCTGACACTCTTCATCCTTCTCTTATATCTCTTTAATTTTATCGAGCAGAGATGAAACTCCTTCTAAAATATATAATTTTTGGGTAGAGGTAGTTGGACATTCCACCTCAATTTTTAACTTTTCAAAGTCTTTTATTATCCTATCATTGGTGGTTAATATATTCAATTTTTCTTGATTCTTTCTACTTAACGCATCAGCTACAACATTTGCTTTGCCGGGATGATATATGATTTCACAGTCAAAATCCTTCATTATTTCTAACCATCGCCTCTGTCTTAAATTTAATTCTCGTTGTGTAAAAATATATTTCAAACTTTTAAGATCTGTATATATCTCACATTTCTCCCTGTATAAGTAATGTCTCCAAATTTTTAGAGCAAAAACTACAGCGGCTAACTCTAAATCATGAGTAGGATATCTCTTCTCATCATAATCTTTGAGTTGTCGTGATGAATAAGCTATCATTTTTGTGACGACCCCAAAATAGGTATACAACACCCATTCTAAGTCGTTAAAATACATGGTACAGAAATAACTACAACTTTATTAATACAACAAAAAAACTGTGAGTTTAAATACAAATATTATCATCTAGACAATATCCACACTCAAATAAGTCCTCATTACAATTATTAATACACTATTCTACAGAATAGTGAGGACTAGTAGAACCACTTCTAGAACCATCATTCCACACCCCGACTAGTACTCGCTACATTCTCGCCTCCTGAGAAGAAAAATGGAACAACAAGGAAAATGGTGAGCTCAACTAGCACAATAAATAACATTATGACTATGATAACATATAACAAATTCTCGTTAGTATTCAACAGGGAAAAATCTGATAGAATACAATAGACAACAAGTTTTAAATCAATCCTCGTATTAAAAATAATAATTCATTAGAAGAGTTAAGTAGATAATGCAAACTACTATCTTCTATATATGAATTTAAAAGTTCGTCGTCGATATTTTATCCCTGTAACATCAATCAATATATATCAGGAATTAAGTATTCATCTTTGCACTACAGGCCAAAGATATTCACCAGTTGGTCATGTTCATCTAAACACATGTTCATCTTTGCACTACGGGCCAAAGATATTCATCAGGAATCATTAATCTTTGCACTACAGGCCAAAGATATTCAATTATATCATCATTTAGGATGGAGGATGATAAAAATTATTTTAAATAAAACGAATCCAGTGAAACAAAAGAATAAATATTAAGGATTCGTATTTCATCTATTTCATGTCCAAAAATACCTCATAAATAATCATAGTGGAGTAAAATTCAAGAATGATCAAAACATGGATACGATCAAAGCTAGTATCCATAATAGATATTTTGGACGAAAAACGAAAATTTAATTTTTCTGTGAATAGTGCCGCATTCGTGAATAGTGTCGTATACATTAATAGTAACTCCGAAACCAAAAGATAGAAATTTCACAAAAAACATCATTATGCTTCGTGAATAGTACTCGTGAATAGTAACTCGTGAATAGTACCTTATGAATAGTAACTCATGAATAGTAACCCCGATATGAAAAAGTTCCAAATTTAGTAAAAAGTTCCAACCAATATTTCAGCATAATGATATTGAAAAATAATATTATTTGTGATGAAAATAACATCCCTTACCTTAGCTGGAATAGTACTTCTGGTTGGAATACTGGATATAGTGCTGAAAGAACTTACACCGTATAACAATACTCAAAGTACTAAAATACTAACAAAAATACGCTCGATATATAGAGAGAGAAAGAGAGAGAAATCTGTAGTTTCTGGTGTGATTTTCAATTCAAACCTAAGCACCCTATTTATAGAAAAATATTTAGAACACCAAAGCAGAAAATTTAATATAATATTAATATATTAAAATTAAATTCCTACGCCAACCTTAGAAAATCTGAAATTAGCCCATTCAACAAACTTATGGAACACACCATAATGAAAAAAAAACGTTTTTTTTATTTAAAGTATTTTAAACTTCCAAAAATTAATTATTTCGGAACTCTGGAACTTTAATAATTCACAATAAATAGCATTTTTATTAGAAAATTCGAATCTCGCGACTTTTTATAGGAAATTCAATTCTCTACAACTTTGTAGAAGATAGTTTTTCCAAATTCTAAATAGAAATTGATAGAAATCCACAAACGGTCGATTTTACAGGCTATAATCAAATTTCAGTCAAGAAATGGGGTCCACCGACACACAAAACATGTTTTAAACAACTTTTGCAACAAAAATACTCTTCCTCTTCATATACTCATATATCCCACATTCATTGTAAAAATATCATCATTATTATATTATAATAATATAATAAAATATTATTTTATCCAAAAAGATAATATATCGTTTTTCAACAATTGTCACTTTAAAAATTTTCTTCATCTAAATCCACATAAAATTAATATTTTCCTCATCATATAAATCAATAATTAATTATTCACAAATAAAATTACAGAATCACAGTACAGGCAACCAGGCGGTTCCCAGGAAAGAGGTGGCTTTCCAATAATAATTTCTCCTTACTGGCGCGCAATTAGGTGACCAAACCTCTCCTTAGACAGAACTTTCTAGACATTGCCAATAATGTTTTATAATAATATTAATCAGATAATATGAATTATTGCTTCGATAATGGAAAATACTGTGTAGTGACAATTATTGAAACAACAGTAATATAAAATATCAACGCAGCAATTATTGAATCAATAAAATAAAATACTGAACAGTAACTACTGTAACAATTATTGAGTAGTGCCTTCTTACGTAACAATCAATAATTGGTGCAATACCGTGTGCTACTGTGCAACAACGCGTATTACAATATTTTAACCACCGGGTATTCCAACAGTGTTAACGGTAACAACTACGCCGTTATTTATAAACAACTTATACTTGTCGTTTTCTTCATCCAATCGCTTTTCGTTATGGGGCCAACAAAAGACTGCGCCGTCGTACGAATATTCCCCGACAGCAAGAATATTCCACGACCAAACGAATATTCCCCAACAAAAATAAATATTTTATAACCACCTGCTTATTTAAAATATTTGCCCATTTTACCCATAACTAACCACATTAATCAAATCAACCCTTACTATTTCAAAATAATAAATAGGGGAAAATAAATTTCATTTATTAATAATTTGGGGTCTTACAACTCTCCCATGTTGCATCAACACACACTCTAATCCTCTGTGTGATGCGTCACTATATACTACAAGGCCTCCTGTATCATCTGGTAAGGATAACACTGGAGCCATGCTCAGTCGCTTCTTCAACTCTTGGAAGCTTTCCTCACATTTATCTGTCCAGACATATTTCACTGTCTTTCGAGTTAAATTGGTTAATGAGGTTGCTATTTTTGATAAACCATCGGTGATAAGCCATCGGTAATAACCCGCTAAACTGAGAAAACTTTGTACTTCTGTTGGAGTTGTTGGTTGTTCCTATTTCACAACCGTTTCGATCTTAGTTGGATCTATAGATATTCCATCTTTGTCAATTACATGACCTAAAAATTGAACTCTCTTCAACCAAAATTCACACTTAGAAAACTTTGCATAAAGTTGTTCCTTTCGTAATATCTCCAATACGACTCTCAAGTGTTCAGTATGCACTTCCCGTGTTCTCGAGTATACCATAATATCATCGATAAACACTACAACAAATTTTTCCAAGCATGGTTTAAACACTCGATTCATTAAATCCATAAATGTTGCCGGTGTATTTGTTAATCCAAAAGACATTACAAGAAATTCATAATGTCTATAGCGTGTCCTAAAAGCTATTTTCGGCACGTCTTCCTTTCTTACCTTTAATTGATGATAACCTGTTCTATGGTCAATTTTTGAAAAATGTTCGGCCCCCTTTAATTGGTCAAACAAATCATCAATCCTTGGGAAAGGATATTTATTCTTAATAGTTAACTTATTTAGCTCCCTATAATCTATACAAAGTCTCATAGTTCCATCCTTCTTCTTTACAAATAACACTAGTGCACCCCAAGGTGACACAATAGGTTGTATATACTTTTTATGTAAGAGTTCATGTAATTGAATAAGTAACTCTTTCAGTTCTATAGGTGCCATTCTGTATGGTGCCTTAGAAACTGGACCCGTTCCTGGTGCAAGATCAATTATAAACTCAATCTCCCTATTTGGAGGCAAACCGGGTAAATCATCTAGAAATACATCAGGAAATTCCTTAACTATAGGTATTTGATCTAGTTTTACTCTTTCCTGACGAGTATCAACTATATTGGCCAAATATCCTAAACAACCCTTTTTAAGTAATCTTTGTGCCTGAACTATAGTCAAACATCCAGAATGCTTAGGTGAACAACTACCATTGAACACTACTTCTGACTTCAAAGCAGTCAAAAGGTTAATACATTTTTGATGACAATCAATCATCGCATTATGATTAACTAACCAATCCATTCCTAGAATTACATCAAATTCTCCCAATTGAATTGGTATCAAATCTACCTTAAAATTATGTCCTTTTATTACCGCACTACAGTTTTAATATATGGTCTTAACTGGAATTCTTTCATTATTAGCAATTTCTAAACAAAATGGTTTGTCTAAATTTTCACAAGGCATATTCAAGTTTTTAGAGAAATTTCTAGACACAAATGAACAAGTAGCACCAGAATCGAATAACATATATGCATTTAAAGTGTTGATAGGGATGATACCTGTCACTACGTCCTGTGAAGCAACAGCATCCCTCACCGACATATTAAATGTTCTCACGATAGGTCGATTCTGAACCCCAACTGCAGCTACTGTTGATTTATTCTCTGGTATTCTAACCCCTTTTCCTCCTTGGTTTATGGGACAGTTCTTAGAAAAATGATACATTGAACCACAATTAAAACATTTATTTTTCTTTGGAAGAGGACACTGTAAAAGATAATGATCTGACTATCCACAATTAAAACATGTGTTAAGAAGACACCCTCCTCTATGTTTGTTATTACATTTAGAACAAGGTTTAATATTATTATTACTAAAATTGTTATTAGTATTTCCTATATTTTTCCCTGAATTGTTAGAAAAAGAATTATTCCATTTACGCTTGTTATTAAACCCACCTGAACTGGGTTCTGTCTTACTTTTCCCCTTCTCATTCTGAATCTTTTTGTCCTGATGAAACTTAGCGAGATTTTCATTTTCACCTTCAATTATAGTGGCCTTCTCTAGTATTTCAGAGAAACTTTTGATTTCAAGCACTAATAATTTACTCCGAATCTAAGGTTTTAAACCTTCTTGGTACCTACGAGTCTTTCTAAGTTCTGTAGTCACTTGATGAGGAACAAACCTGGATAGTTCATTAAACTTAGCTGTATACTGGGTTACAGAAAGATATCCTTGTTTTAAGTCCAGAAATTTTATTTACATTCGGTCTTTCAGGGATTGGGAAAAATAGTTTTCAAAGAACAACTCTTTAAATCTATCCCAATGAACAATTTCAGTTTCTACTCGACCTTTGGTTGATTCCCACGAATAATTAGCTTCACCTTTCAAGAAAAAAGTTGCAAAAGTTGTCTTTTGGTTATTACTAACATTGGTTACTAGGAAGAATTTTTCTATCTCAGAAATCCAAATCTGTGCATCTACAGGTTCTAATTTACCTTTAAATTCAGGTGGTCCAACTAATTTAAAGTCTTTAAAGGATGTATTTTGGTTTACAGGTCTGTTTATTACTCCTAACATCATATCTACTAACTGTTGAGTTGGATTATCCTCATTATTCATTTCTCTTTGGGGTCTTCTGGTTGGTGGCATGATTCTATAAAACAACAACAAAGATTCACATAAGATTCTTAGATAACCAAAATATATTTTTTATTTATAACTCACAGTCTTACAACAAGTTTAAACATACTAGTAAATTACACAGTACATATCACAATACAAACTTTGAATGCTTCTTTATTGTACTAATATAAAGCATCCAACCTCCTATGCTACTCTCTTGAATTCATTGATATCATCAAAGGAATCCTGGATCATGTGACAAATCACAGATCGATCGATAAGATAAGCAGTTTTCTTCTCCTCTACTGGATATCGAGTTACACGATGCTGCAAATCATTAAAAGTATCTCAAACTCCCAAAGGTGTTTTAAGAAGTCTTAACTGAATCTCCCTCCTG
Organism: Panax japonicus; assembly: GCA_020205505.1. Taxonomy (NCBI): domain Eukaryota; kingdom Viridiplantae; phylum Streptophyta; class Magnoliopsida; order Apiales; family Araliaceae; genus Panax; species Panax japonicus. The sequence continues at coordinate 333,331 of JAINUV010001451.1, forward strand.
CTCCTATGTGCATGGTGCAGTTGTCCTTTTAGTTGATGACTATGACTCCTTTCATCCATTAGTATACACTCAGCTACATCTGCCCTAAACTTCATCTTATTGTTCTCACATTCTGTTATTTGCAGCAGTGACGCCATTGCCTCATCATGCTCATTTATTCTCATTAATTGTCCAGCCACTGGATCTTCTTCTTCTTTAGCATTAAGCAGTTGTTGATCATGAAGTAATTCTTCATCTTCTGCATCACTAATAATAAAAGACTCTATTTGCGGTGGATTGATCATTCTTTCTTCAGCATTAGAGTTGGCCATCTATAAAAGAAGACTCCATAAATACTGGTATAAAGGTTTACACAACATAATAATTTTTATGTTATATTTTATATGACTTTTAAAATTTTTATGGACTCGAAGACTATATACTAAGAAAACTCTTCCTTATATCTATAGCCTTAACAGCTCTGATACCAAAATTATAATAAAGAATTAATATAATGCATTTAAATCTATACACCCATGGTATCTGATTCAAAATATTACATTAGATAGAGGGACTATCAGATATAATTCCCATAGATTCAAGATTCATAGTATCCCATAACAGATGGTAATTCCCGAGAGAAATATTACTGTATTTGGATACCCTCACTTGAATATATAAACTGTATCTGTGACTAGAGTCTATCTATCCGAAATTCAGAGTATCAGTAATAACATGAACAGTCCATATTACCAATACCCTAACCCAGATGTATAGTCTATGTCATGCGATTAAATACTATCGTATCGATAGTAACTATCTATCTAAAATTCAGAGTATTAATAACAACATAAACAGTCCATGCTATTAACACCCTCACTCAGATAAATAGTTCCCAAGGATCTCAACTAGAATAGAAGACATCCTACTTTATATCTATATATGTAAGAAAACACGGTTGCGAAAATAAAAGATGTTATATATATATATATATATATATATATATATATATATATATATATATATATATATATATATATATATATCATAATATTATGATTCGATTACAAAATTCTCATAACAAGTTCTTATTACAAGGTATTCATACAGACAAGAATATAATCTAATCTATATAAGGACACTTTCCTTTATCTACTCCAGATGTTCCAGGATTATTATCTAAAACTGCAAAGGGAATAATTTGCAAGGGTGAGCTATGACATTCTCAGCAAGTTGTATATTTATAACAATATAGGATTTGAAGAATTATAACAATTCAAATTTCGACTGATAGTTGTTACCATTTCTGGATTTCTAATTCCAACTAGTTCTGGAATTTTTATCATTTCTGTCAGTCACAAAGACTTAGAAATTCTGTTTAGATATGAGATAGGGGATCAACCTATTCAACATCCTAGGAGTATGCATATCACCTACCGTGCACAATTACACTTATAATTTACTGTCAATATATTCATTGACTACACTTTGCTCCCTTACGGGATACTCAACTTTAGTATACGATTGCCTTACCAAAATAATTTGGCTCGACACAACAGTTCATGCTCAATAAACAATATCATATGAATAAATAATTCATTTCTTAGCCATGCTGGAACTATAGCAATAACTTTTCAATAATAGGTAATTCAACATTGGTGTATTATATCAACAGTATAGCAAGATAGAATCTTGTTCAGCGAATAAACAGGGTTGATAAATTTTGTATAAGTAATAAATTGGGTATAGAAGACTTGCCTGAGCGTAGATCAGTCAAATTATACTATTCGAATGCAATTAAGTACCTATGACGTTCAAGAATATAAATCTAACACGTTAGTATTGATAAAAATACTCCAATAAAATATTTATTTAATACCAGGTTAGATTTAATAGGGTTTGACTTTTAATACCTTTGATAAATGAACTAAATTTTATTTATAAAATTTGGTTATATTTTTAAATAATTTAATTACCCTTATAATATATTTTAGAAGGTTTAAAGTATTTTTAAAATATTTATTTATCCTTTAAATAATTTTTAAACCATTTATTTCTATTTATAAGTAATTTATATTTACTAAAATTTTATAATAAACATTATTTAATATTATTAAATAATTTATAATCATTTATTATGATTTTTATTTCAATAATAATATTTTTACATAAATATTTAGTATTTAAAAGTAATTATTCTAATTACTTTATTAATAAGTTAATTATAAATAATATCTAAATAAAATAATTATTTCATTTTTTGTAGAAATATCAGAAATAATTTATAATAATTTAATATAATTTTTAAAACTATTTTTATTAATTATTTTTAATTTTTATAACTTATTTCTAAAAATTTAATTTATGTCCGTCGCTAAAGCTCTACAGTGACAGAAAGTGTCGCTGTAGGTGTTCTTGAGTTTTTGGGCAGCCGTTGCTCGTGGTAGAGTGGCTAGTTTGACCATTAAATAACTTGGTTTTGGTAAAGATTTTCGGTCAGAGCAAGTATTGGTGTTGTAGTACTCATGTAATAGTAAAAGATCAAGCAATAAGCAGGCTTTAATCTACATCTAACAAGAAATTATAAAGATTCAAAGTTACTGTCAGAATTGTTCTTGGGTTTCTGGGTAACCCAAAACAGTGGTCAAGGCCGGTCAACGATTTTGTGGCTTGAATAACTTTGATTCGGTGTATTAGATGTATGTTTTGTTTGTTGTAACATGTAGTCTATATACCAGGGTACATATATATAACATTAACATGAACAAATCGTAATTCTAAGATCTCTATTTATGATTGTCAAAGTACAACTAACAACTGTTCTTCGTGTTCTTCAGTTTTCTGGAAAACCCAGAAAACTTCGTCATGCTCGGTCAACTACTTTTGACCAATAATTCTGGTAATCCTATGAGTTTTTTGTTCGATTGAAGATCATAGATATGTAGTATGTATACCAGAGTACAAATTTATAACAAAAACATAAACAATTAACAATCAGAAGATGATTAAACAGGTCGGTCAAAGTAGTCGGTTCAGCTGTTCTGGAGTTTTCTGGGCAACCCAGAAAACAAAGTTCCGAGAACGGTCAACCTATCTTGAATCTAGCTTCTGATTTTGTTAGTGTATTTCGTGGGGCTAGTATATGTGACTGAAATGCTTGCTAAATTTGTTGGTTTAAGTGATAGAGAAGATTGGTTGAGTGTTGGGCAAAAGTTAGTGAGCAAAATAATTTTCTCTCTCCTTCAATCTATAAATAGACAACAAGGTGCATGGATTTGGCTGATATAAGGCTTGTTGCTGCTGACTTTTGTTGCTAGGTGTCACATGGAGTTGTTGGGTTAGGTTACCAACTAAAGTATTGCCCAATCTTACAAGTTTCCTAAAATAATACACAAAAGGGTAAAATGGTCTTTTGATAAATCAATTAAATGGCATTCTTGTCATTTGCAAATCCTTAGGGTTTAGGGTTTAGGGTTTAGGGTTTAGGGTTTGATCCAAGCAAACAAAAATCTAGGATTTCCAAAATTAGGATTTAGCAACTAGGGTTTGGAAATGAAATAAAATAAATTTAGTTTCTAAATTTTTTAAAATAATAACTTTGTTAATTAAAGTAAGTTTATAATTATCTTATACATGGACATTAGGGTTTATTACCCTTAATCACAATTAACTTTGCTAATAAAGCAATTAGGGTTTATAATATCAAAAATTAGGGTTTTTATAATATAATTAGGGTTTCTAGAAATTAAATTAGGGTTCTAGGTTTTAGGGTTTTAATTTCTATATCACCAATCGTTAATCACATTATTGTGATTACATAACGGCTTTAACAAATTCTCAAAGTCGTGAATGACTTTCGCTTTAGGGTTTCAATTCAATTAGGGTTTTCCATAAGAAAATTTGGGTTCCAAAATTATAATTAGGGATTATAATATAGAATAATAATAATAATAATAATAATAATAATAATAATAATAATAATAATAATAAGGGTTTTGAATAATAAAATTAAGATTTCTAATTTTACGATTAGGGCATACGATAAGTAATGTGGGTTTACAATTACTAATTAAGGTTTCTACAATTAGAATTTAGATTACCGAATTTAGTAATTAGGGTTCTCAATTAATTAGGGTTTCTAATTAATTTAGATTTTAGGGTTTTCCCTAATAAATTTTAATTTGCCCAATACACAACATAATTCACATAATTTGACCAACATTATCAGTCCACACATATACAGTACATAATTATGGCACTGAAAAAATCAAAATATTATATTATAATATTATTATCATTATTCCTTATCCCATAACCAAAATTAGGGTTTATGAGACTGGTATTAGGGTTTGGTCATAATATAATAAAACTGTTCCACACATTAACATTACACACATAACCATACATATCTATAACACTAACAAATAATAATATAATATTATTATTCTCATTCCTTGATCAAAACCCAAAATTAGGGTTTAGATTTCATATCTGATTTTATCTGCCATAATTAACCTTATAATTAAGTAAAAATAATTTACTTAATATCTTGAACAAAATTTATATAGTATTATAAAAAATTTATATTAATATCATATATTATTCAATTAATATTATTATCATATTTTTAAGGAAAATAAATATTAAAAACATTTTTACTATAAAACTAATTATTATTAAAATATAATTTATAATGAGCAATAATTCTAAAATAAAATTATTCATAACCATTCATGTAATAAATATATTTTATATTCATCACATAAGCACATACATAATACCTTTCACGCATTCTTACCTTTAAAATATATAATTATTCTAAAATCATTTCATACAATATAATATTATATTTTCCTTGAAAAATAATTAATAAAACATTTTCGATAAGGAATTAATTAGTATAAAAATATAATTGATAATAATCAAATAATTCTAAAATAAATTTATTTGCAATGCTTAATGTAATAAATATATTTTATTTATCACACATATAATTATAATTACACATTACCTTGACACATATCATTAATATTTATTTTAAATAAAAAAAATTTATACGCAAAATTTATGATTTATTTATATAGAAAATATCGGGTTGTCACATTCACCCTCCCTTATAAAGATTCCGTCCCCGAAATCACCTTTTAAAACCTATACATACCAGGGTACATAACATACACAATCAGTACAATTAGATCTCGATCATAATTGATTGAATCGATCTTTAACTATTCAGCATAACGCTTATCTATCTCCTTAAACAGAAATTTGATTTCTAAGAGAACTCAAATTTCTCCTTCAAAATAATTTATAAAAATAATTCACAATATATAAAAAATATAATAAGAAAATAAAAATTGGTTAGATTAATACCTGGAGTTGTATCCCCGTCTGCTATCAAATCCCGAACAGTCCCGCTGAAGATGCTTGCGGTTGATTTCGTTGGTTTGTTTGTTGAAGTTGGTCCCGTTGTCGCCAATGTCCTGCTGCCTTATTCCGTATTCGCATTCCTTGTTTCCATTTCCTTTCTTGGACAATCTTTCACCTTATGCTTTATTGATTCGCACACAACACATTCACTATACATTCTTGGATTGGGACATTTTGGAAAGATATATATCCCTTCTGTCCTTACTTTCCACACACAACTTTTCTTTTAATCACATTCCTGGCTTATTTATTGAAATTATCTTCTTTTATCATATAGGTGACAAAAGTTATCGTTTGCCCCACCGTTATCCTAGCTATCACATACGCTTTAACAGGGTCAATTGATCTTCTAAATCCTGGCGGTCTGGTTGTTTTGAAGTCTTTGAAGTTTGTCGATCGATTGTCTAGTTGATTTCCCGCGACTGGTATTTCGTTCTGCATAGCTTGATCGTCCGCATTCACAAAAATTTGGTGTCGGGTCTGGTTGTCTTCCAGCTTTGTTCACAGGTCCTTCTATCCTTTGGTTTGGTTTTTTGTTTTGTTTATTTTTTTTTTGACGGCATTATCATAAATTATTCTTACATTCTAAGCCTTATCGTAAACGCAAAACTTTCTATTCAAATAATCATGTACTCAAAATATTAGATTTTGAAAACTCGGTCTACTGTAATAACCAGTGACCAAATAAATATCTACTATCTTTATACCAATTTATCCCATTAATCCAACATAAACTCATATTTATACCACTTGACATGCCTTAGCACACACTGATTTAAACATCCTCTATCCCTTTGTGACTCAAAAGTCGGGAATCGATGCCATAACTTATACAAAACATTACATTACACCAACATACCTATCATATATACCACCTAAAATCATACATATCCAACTAATACTAATACTAACTAATCCTTATATATTCAATAACGATCAATTGCTTAGTAACCTATCTATTTCCATTATCCTCAATATCCATTCACACGCAACTATACCTAATTTGTCACTACTTATATCACATTATTAGTTTAAGAACTCATCACAAACATACGAGTTTAAGAACTCCCATAAATATATGAGTTTAAGAACTCAACATTGACCACATATCCTTTAACTATACTTTACCTATCAGTTATACTTAGCGTGTCTTGATCCAGTACTATACTTTCTAAAATAACCACCTCTTTGAGGTAGCTTTCAATGTGAGCCTCTATTGCAGCTATTAGCTTTGATATTGGCTCAGTCATGGACGTTGACTTATTCTTTACGACTTAAGGGTATCCTAATTCTTTCAATCTAACAGCTATACACAAAATATCTTGATTAACAAATAATAAATACACACAACACATAAAGGTTTTATAAATTATCTTTTATTTTGTTTGACAATGAATTTATTCGATTCATCTATCTTTAAACTCTATATGAGTTATTTGTATTTTCAACGTTTTCCTCTGTTCTAAGGTTATAGCCTAAAGTCTAACCCACCTAAGGTTTCTAACCTTATAACTCTGATACCATCCTGTAAGGTACCCGAACTCGGATACTTGAAACCCGAATTCGGTACTTCAAGATACCATTTCTATGAGCTGAATAATACTAATAATAATAACAATATTATAGATTTATCAAATTTAACTTACATTTATCAAAGTTTAATCCCAAGTACGCAACCTTTACTACATTCTTTACATAATATATAATACATATCATTAACTTAGTATAGTCTATCTATTACAAATTATATAACATATTCTGTTTGCTTTCTTTTTCACTTGATCCTGGCCGAGCCTTCTAGCTGTTCACACTTAGCTGAAAACATTTAAATTAAGCAAGGATGAGCATTTGAGTGCCCAACAAGTATTTATATATATATATATATATATATATATATAAGTTGAAAGAATTTAAATGTTTTATAATATTCTTTTACAACCGGTCAACAGTTGTGAAGTAATCTGTACCAATAACAATAACATAACAACCCTTTTTCAAATTTTTGAAACTATGTATTGTCTATACATGGGATTTTTGTGACATATTATGAACATTGTTTTCATTTTCGAAATGGTTTAAACAGAAATTCATCTGTAAATCGGCCATTGCTTACGGGCCTGAGGGTGTACAGTCCATGGGCCCTGTATTGATCAATACTACATGTACAAGAACGAAGTTATCGTTCACTCTGTCCGCCTTGGGCGAATAAAATTTTCCCATTATCGGGATGTTCATACCTGTCGGGTTTTCATAACAAAGGTCTTATCTTGTTCAATAATAATATATAATTCAACATATATGTATATCAAAGGTGTATCAACATGTGATTAAATACAATGATTATCCAAGTGGGGACACTTGTATAATCAATTATAGAAATTAACGAACAGAATATATATCCGAATTATCATATACTAACATGTTGATAATCAAAGGGTGTATATAATATAGGTTTAACAATCTGTACATTAATAATAATAATTCTGAACTTCTCACTTCTGTCCATTGCGTAAAGAAAATGCAAAGTTAGGATGCTTGCCTGATGCGCTACTTAAAATTACGCAACTTAGATCTATCTGTTATACCGAAACCTATCATTAATAAGATCATTCTATCGATTAGAATCACATATCATAACACATAGTACTGCTTATTGCAGTCAGCACATAACATAATCACATTGTCATACATGTTCAACAATCATGTTATCACAAACAAACATCAACTCATTCCTAATTATAATGTCACACAATTTTATCCACCATTGAATCACAAATAAAATAATTAACTAACTAAATTTCTAAGTCCAGATCAATTTCTGAACCATGTCGGTCTACCGACATCTTTATCGGGTAATTATTGAGTCTAAGACTCTAAACAGTTGTTCAATATCCATTTAGACTAATTAAATAACAGTCATATCATTTTTCATGACCTTATAATAATTATAAAATAATTATTACCATTTACCATAATTTTTGAAATATCAGAATCATTATTAAATGATTTAAATATCAACAATCCTATTATCATTAACATTTAATTAATATAAAACTATTAATCAAACCATTGCAAAAATATTAAAGTTATGTATAATAACTCAAAATATTCTTAACGTATTAATATTACCCTTAAATAATTTTTAAAACATTTAAAATCATTATTTAATAATTATCATTAATATTTAAATATTAATGAACTATTTATCCAAATATTAAAAGTTATTAAATATAACTTTTTAATATTTTTAAATTCATTTATATCCCTTTTAAATGATTTTTAAATAAATAAAACCATTTAAAACTATTTATTTAATATAACTATTAAATAAATTTAATATTATTAATATATCATTAATATTAAATTATTAATAAAATTATCCTTTAAATATTAAAAGTTTTATTTTATAACTTAAAATATCTTTAAATACTTTATTTTCATTTAAAATGATTTTTAAAATATTAAAATCATTTTTAAACTAATTTATTTAATATAATATTAAATAACTTTAATATCATTAAATATCATTAATTAATGAATTTAACCTTTAAATATTAAAAGTTATATTTTATAACTTAAAATATTTTTAAATACCTTATTATTATTTAAAATGATTATTAATTTAATAAAATCATTTTTAATTCATTTATTTAATTCATTTAATAAATAACTTAATTATCATTAATATTAACTTATTAATGAAAATTATCAAATAATATTAAAAGTTATCAAAAATAACTTAAATTATTTTCTTATACCATAATATAATTTTAAATAATTTTTTAAATATTAAAATCATTATTAAATAATTTATTTAATATTCTAATTAAATAAATTAAATACTTTTAATATTCTAAAAATATTAAATATTTATGAAATATATTTAAAATAATTAAAAACTAGTTTTTGGAATTAAAAATAATTTTTAATAATTTATTTTGTATTTTTTAATAATTTAAATCTAATTTTCTATAATTATTAAATTAAAATAATTAATTTCATAAATAACTGTCGCTAAAGGGGCCTATAGCGACGTAACTGTCGCTATAGTTGTTCTTCACCAAGCCCAGAAAACACAAGTCAATGAACTAGTGACTATGTTTGACCACGTGTAAATCCGTGTGTGTTGTGTATCTAGACTTGTTTTTGGTCAGATCTAGTAGAGAAAATCCAAAACTACAAGATCCAGCAAGCAAAATAGTCATAACACATAACACAAGAAAGATCTGAGCCCTCAAAGAAGCTGTCAGACGTGTTCTTCATTTTCTGGGTGAAGAACAGCTCGACCCGCTCACTTTGAGCTTCTATAACTATCAATCCTTTTGATCATTTTGGGATCTACAAGTTTTAGTGTGTAGACAACATTCAAGTGTACAGATCTATATCAAAACATCACCAAAAACAACAACGGATCTAGTATAATTGATCTGGTCAAACGGCTGTCAGAGCCATGCTCAAGACTTTCTGGAAATTCCAGAAAGTGCATTTCGTGCTCATTTCAGCTATTTTGACCGTCCACAAAATCTTGTATATGTAATGTTTTAACGATATAAAGACATGAGTCTATATTTAATATACCGGACTACAATCTTGATACAAAAACCAAATCAAAACAATAATCATCTCAAAGATCTGGGCGTTACAAAATGTTGTCAGATGCTGCTTTTCAATTCTGGGCTACCCAGAATCTTGACAGGTCATGGTTGGTCAACGGTCTTTAACCGTTAATAACATCAGATCTAAAACTAATCTTGGCCAAATTCTTGATCCACAATAAAGCCCATATAACATACTACAAATATAAACTTTCAAAACACAAAAGGATTTAAAGATCACAGAGATATAAGGCCTGAGATTTGCTTGTCAGACTTTCTGGGCAAATTCTAAGTTTCAAGAACAGCCGGTCAATGCCAGTCAACCCACTTTAAACTTAAATAACTTTTAATCTACAACAGATATGACTTTGATTCCAATTCCAAATGAAAGATAACATGACAAATTATATGTTTAAACCTTTAAACAGCAAAAACAAATAACAGATTAAGATCTACAGGGTCTAACATTCGTTGTCAGACCATGTTCTTGATTTTTTTTCCCAGATTTTGAAAATCATCAATTTCGAGCACTAAGATGTTATGGGTCCACTTTCTACCAACCCAGATCATTGATTTACACCTTGTACAACATGAATAAACACAAAAACACAAGATCCAACACAGATTTAAAGATCAAATTTCTTGGTTAGGGTTTATACCTTTATGATCTAATTCTTGAATCTAGCTTCTGATTTTGTTAGTGTATTTCGTGGGGCTAGTATATGTGACTGAAATGCTTGCTAAATTTGTTGGTTTTAGTGAGAGAGAAGATTGGTTGAGTGTTGGGCAAAAGTTAGTGAGCAAAAAAATTTTCTCTCTCCTTCAATCTATAAATAGACAACAAGGTGCATGGATTTGGCTGATATAAGGCTTGTTGCTGCTGACTTTTGTTGCTAGGTGTCACATGGAGTTGTTGGGTTAGGTTACCAACTAAAGTATTGCCCAATCTTACAAGTTTCCTAAAATAATACACAAAAGGGTAAAATGGTCTTTTGATAAATCAATTAAATGACATTCTTGTCATTTGCAAACCCTTAGGGTTTAGGGTTTAGGGTTTGATCCAAGCAAACAAAAATCTAGGATTTCAAAAATTAGAATTTAGCAACTAGGGTTTGGAAATGAAATAAAATAAATTTATTTTCTAAAATTTTTAAAATAATAACTTTGTTAATTAAAGTAAGTTTATAATTATCTTATACATGGACATTAGGGTTTATTACCCTTAATCACAATTAACTTTGCTAATAAAGCAATTAGGGTTTATAATATCAAAAATTAGGGTTTTTATAATATAATTAGGGTTTCTAGAAATTAAATTAGGGTTCTAGGTTTTAGGGTTTTAATTTCTATATCACCAGTCGTTAATCACATTATTGTGATTACATAACGGCTTTAACAAATTCTCAAAGTCGTGAATGACTTTCGCTTTAGGGTTTCAATTCAATTAGGATTTTCCATAAGCAAATTAGGGTTCCAAAATTATAATTAGGGATTATAATATAGAATAATAATAATAATAATAATAATAATAATAATAATAATAATAATAATAATAAGGGTTTTGAATAATAAAATTAAGATTTCTAATTTTACGATTAGGGCATACGATAAGTAATGAGGGTTTACAATTACTAATTAAGGTTTCTACAATTAGAATTTAGATTACCGAATTTAGTAATTAGGGTTCTCAATTAATTAAGGTTTCTAATTAATTTAGATTTTAGGGTTTTCCCTAATAAATTTTAATTTCCGCAATACACAACATAATTCACATAATTTGACCAACATTATCAGTCCACACATATACAGTACATAATTATGGCACTGAAAAATCAAAATATTATATTATAATATTATTATCATTATTCCTTATTCCATAACCAAAATTAGGGTTTATCAGACTAGTATTAGGGTTTGGTCGTAATATAATAAAACTGTTCCACACATTAACATTACACACATAACCATACATATCTATAACACTAACAAATAATAATATAATATTATTATTCTTTTTCCTTGATCAAAACCCAAAATTAGGGTTTGGATTCCATATCTGATTTTATCTGCCATAATTAACCTTATAATTAAGTAGAAATAATTTACTTAATATCTTGAACAAAATTTATATAGTATTATAAAAATTGTATATTCATATCATATATTATTCAATTAATATAATTATCATATTTTTATGGAAAATAAATATTAAAAACATTTTTACTATAAAACTAATTATTATTAGAATATAATTTATAATGAGCAATAATTCTAAAATAAAATTATTCATAACCATTCGTGTAATAAATATATTTTATATTCATCACATAAACACATACATAATACCTTTCACGCATTCTTACATTTAAAATAGATAATTATTCTAAAATCATTTCATACAATATAAGATTATATTTTCCTTGAAAAATAATTAATATAACATTTCCGATAAGGAATTAATTAGTATAAAAATATAATTGATAATAATCAAATAATTCTAAAATAAATTTATTTGAAATGCTTAATGTAATAAATAAATTTTATTTATCACACATATAATTATAATTACACATTACCTTGACACATATCATTCATATTTATTTTAAATAAAAAAATTTATGCGCAAAATTAATAATTTATTTTTATAGAAAATATCGGGTTGTCACAATATATATGTATTATGTATACCAGAGTACAAATTTATAATAAAAACATAAACAATTAACAATTAGAAGATGATTAAACAGGTCGGTCAAAGTTGCCGGTTCAGCTGTTATTGAGCTTTCTGGGCAACCCAGAAAACCAACTTCCGTAAACGGTCCACCTATTTTGACTGATTATATCTTCGAATCTATGGTTCATCTGAATCTGTTTTCTTTTCCAGATTAAAGACCTACTTACAGGCTACAAATATCAATCGATTAACAGACCAAAACATAAAAACATATGAATTGAAAAGCCCTGGCATTCGGCAGTCAGACAATTTTTTTCAAAATTCCCAGATTTCATAAAACGCTTAATTAAGGCATCTAGATGTTATGAAAACGTGTTCTACCATTCTAGCATACTTTCTAACATCCTAATACAATATTCTAAACATCTAAACAACAAATCTAACATAAGATCAAAGTGAAATTTATGAACTAGGGTTTGCACCTTTTCTTGAGAAATTTATAATTCTAGCTTCTGATCTTGTTACTGATAACACCTAGGCTTGATATTGTAGGTTTATAAGTGTATCTAGGCTTTGAGAATTCGTTGGTTTGCTCAGCCCTAGGGTTCCTATTTATTGAATTTTAAAACTTGGTTTTTTAGTCATTTTTTTCACCTACTTGCCTCTATAAAGATCTGATCTATGTCTCTTCTGATGCTTGGGAGTTTGGAAGCATGTCATGTGATGTTTTGATACTTGTAATGGTGACTCCCAATATACTTGTGAGCTAGTTGATTAAGTTAGTAGCTTAATTAGGCTTAAATCTTCACTAATCTTGATTGGGGTTTTGTTTCTAATGATTAGGAATGTTAAGTAATGTTAATTTGTACCTAATAAAAGTTTACTAACCATGATTAAGTGTTAACATAAGATAATTAGAGTTAGATTAGCTAATTAGGCTTTACTAGGGTTAGGGTTTTGCTAATTAGGGTTAGGGTTTTGCTAATTAGGGTTTACTCACTAATCCTAACAAACACTACAAAGCGTTCTGTCAGTGTAAGCACGATAAAGCAACTTGTCAAAATAATTATACCGAAAAGTCTGATTATGGAAAAAAATTTATGCACGAGGAGTCAAGCACGACATTTTTTGGATAAAAATTTATTCGGTCAATTTTGTTAAACCAAGTATTTAATAACACGTAACACATTCAGAACAGAGAAATTTTATTTATATAACGGGATTTATACATACGAGTCTTATTAGGGTTTGGGGTTTTTACATTCACCCCCACTAATAAGAATTTCTTCCTCAAAATTAAAGTACATATTAAGTAAAAAGCTGAGGATAATTCTCGCGCATTTTATCTTCAAGCTCCATGTAGCTTCTTTAACGTTCTGATTTCTCCCTATTACTTTAACCGATGCTATCACTTTATTACGGAGGACTTGCTCTTTAAGGTCGACTATCTGCACAGGTTCTTCTACATAAGAAAGATTTTCTTCGATTTGGATCGGCTCATAATTTATAACGTGTTTATAATCTGGTTTGTATGGTCGTAAAACGGACACATGAAACACATTATGAATATGGTTTAACTCATGTGGTAGTACAATTTCATAAGCAATTTCACCAATTCTTCTCAAAATTTTAAAAGGTCCAATGAACCTCGGACTTAGTTTTCCCTTCTTGCCAAAACGTATCTTTCCTTTCAAAGGAGATACTTTCAAGAATACATGGCTTCCTACGCTAAAATTTCGTTGTTGACGATGTGGATCAACGTATTTTCTTTGTTGATCTTGAGATGCTTGCAACCGTTGATGTATGATTCTGATAGTTTCAGCGATTTGTTGAATTATTTCAGGTCCTAACATTTGCCTTTCCCCAACTTCATCCCAACACATAGGCGTTCTACATTTTCTTCCATATAAGGCTTCATAGGGTGGCATACCTATGCTAGCATGATAACTATTGTTGTAGGCGAATTCGACTAAAGGTAACTGATCTTCCCAACTTCCTTTGAATTCTGTGACACATGTTCTCAACATATCCTCTGATGTTTGTACGGTTTTCTCACTGTGTCCATCAGTTTGAGGATGATAAGCTGTACTTAGTCTTAACAGTGTTCCTAAATTTTTCTGAAGACTCTTCCAAAAATTTGAAGTAAAATGTGGATCTCGGTCTGATACTATGGAAACTGGTACTCCATGCCTAGAGATAATTTCATGAATATATAATTTGGCAAGGTGATCTAGGTTATGAGTAATTTTAATAGGTAAAAAGTGAGCGGATTTAGTTAAATGGTCAACTATTACCCAAATGGCATTATGGCATTTTTGTGTAGTTGGAAGGCCCACTACAAAGTCCATGGTTATATGTTCCCACTTCCACTCAGGAATTGGTAAGGGTTGAAGTAAACCACTTGGATTCTGATGTTCTGCCTTAACCCTTTGACACGTGAGACATTTACTTACCCATTCAGCTATTTCCCTTTTCATATTCGACCACCAAAAGTGTCGACTCAAATCTTTGAACATTTTAGTACTGCCAGAATGTATGGAAAATTTAGAATTATGTGCTTCGTTCAAAATTTCATGTTTTAAAGCTTGATCTAACGGAATCCAGATTCTATTTTCATATCTTATTATTCCATCTGTATCTATTCGAAATTAATTATACTTATCATGTGTGGAGTTAGATTTAAGCTTCTGACACTCTTTATCCTTCTCTTGTATCACTTTAATTTTATCGAGCAGAGATGAAACTCCTTCTAAAATATATAATTTTTGGGTAGAGGTAGTTGGACATTCCACCTCAATTTTTAACATTTCAAAGTCTTTTATTAACCTATCATTGGTGGTTAATACATTCAATTTTTCTTGATTCTTTTTACTTAACGCATCAGCTACAACATTTGCTTTGCCAGGATGATATAAGATTTCACAGTCAAAATCCTTTATCATTTCTAACCATTGCCTCTGTCTTAAATTTAATTCCCGTTGTGTAAAAATATATTTCAGACTTTTATGATCTGTATATATCTCACACTTCTCCCCGTATAAGTAACGTCTCCAAATTTTTAGAGCAAAAACTATTGCGGCTAACTCTAAATCATGAGTAGGATATCTCTTCTCATAATCTGTGAGTTGTCGTGATGCATAAGCTATCACTTTTGTGACGCCCCCAAAATAGGTATACAATACCCATTCTGAGTCGTCAAAATATATGGTACAAAAAAACTACAACTTTATTAATACAACATAAAAACTGTGAGTTTAAATACAAATATTATCATCTAAACAATATCCACGCTCAAATAAGTCCTCATTACAATTATTAATACACTATTCTACAGAATAGTGAAGACTACTAGAACCACTTCTAGAACCATCATTCCACACCCCAACTAGTACTCGCTACATTCTCGCCTCCTGATAAGAAAAATGGAACAACAAGGAAAAGGGTGAACTCAACTAGCCCAATAAAGAACATTATGACTAAAATACCACAGAACAAATTATCGTTAGTCTTCAACAGGGAAAAATCTGATAGAATACAATAGACAACAAGTTTAAAATCAATCCTCGCAGCGAAAATAATAATTCATTAGAAGAGTTGAGTAGAGAATGCAAACTACTATCTTCTATATATGAATTTAAAAGTTCGTCATCGATATTTTATCCCTGTAACATCAATCAATATATATCTGGAATTAAGTATTCATCTTTGCACTACAGGGCAAAGATATTCACCAGTTGATCATGTTCATCTAAACACTTGTTCGTCTTTGAACTACGGGCCAAGGATATTCATCAGAAATCATTAATCTTTGAACTACAGGTCAAAGATATTCAATTATATCATCATTTAGGACGGAGGATGATGAAAAATATTTTAAATAAAACGAATCAAGTGAAACAAAATAATAAATATTAAGGATTCGTATTTCAGCTATTTCATTTTCAAAAATACCTCATAAATAATCATAGTGGAGTAAAATTCAAGAATGATCAAAACATGGATACAATCAAAGCTAGTATCCATAATAGATATTTTGGACGAAAAACAAAATTTTAATTTTTCTGTGAATAGTGTCGTATTCGTGAATAGTGACGTATACATGAATAGTAACTCCAAAACCAAAAGATAGAAATTTCACAAAAAACATCATTATGCTTCGTGAATAGTACTCGTGAATAGTAACTCGTGAATAGTAACTCATGAATAGTAACTCATGAATAGTAACTCATGAATAATAACTCATGAATAGTAATCCCGACATGAAAAAGTTCCAAATTTGATACAAAGTTCCAACCAATATTTCAGCATAATGATATTGACGAAATAATATCATTTGAGAAGAAAATAACATCCTTTACGTTAGCTAGAATAGTACTTCTAGTTGGAATACTGGATATAGTACTGAAAGAACTTGCACCGTATAACAATACTCAAAGTACTAAAATACTAACAAAAATACGCTCGATTTATAGAGAGAGAAATCTATAGTTTCTGGCGTGATTTTCAATTCTAACATAAGCACCTTATTTATAGGAAAATGCTTAGAACACCAAAACAGAAAATTAAATATAATATTAATATATTAAAATTAAATTCCTACACCAACCTTAGAAAATCTGAAATCAGCCCATTCAACAAACATGTGGAACACACAATAATGAAAAAAATGTTCTTGTTATTTAAAGAATTTTAAACTTCCAAAAATTAATTATTTCGGAACTTCGAAACTTTAATAATTCACAATAAATAGCCCTTTTATCAGAAAATTCTAATCTCGCGAAGTTTTATAGTAAATTCAATTCTCTACAACTTTGCAGAAGAAAGTTTTTCCAAATTTCAAACAAAAATTGACTGAAATCCACAAACGGACGATTTTACAGGCTATAATCAAATTTCAGTCAAGAAATGAGGTCCACCGACACACAAAACTTGTGTTAAACAACTTTTGCAACGAAAATACTCTTCCTCCTCATATACTCATTTATCCCACATTCATTGTAAAAATATCAACCTCCCCTCATGAAATTTCATCCTCAAAATTAACGTACGTACCTGGTATTTCGAAAAGTTGGGGATACCTCGCTTTTATTTCCCTTTCCAACTCCCAGGTCATTTCCTCAATAGCATGGTTTCTCCACAAAACTTTAACTTGTGGTATGACCTTCGTGCGTAGGACATGCTCCTTCCTATCCAAGATCTTGACAGGTACCTCTTCATAAGTTAAGTCTTCGGCTATCTCGTCCGGTTCTAACTCAATAACATGGTTCAGGTCTTTCACATATTTATGAAAGCACGGATACGCGAAAAACATTATGAACACGAGACATACTTGGAGGTAACGCGAGTCTATAGGCCACATTTCCTACTCGGTCAAGAATCTGAAATCGACTAGTAAATCATGGATTGAGCTTTCCTCTCTTCCCAAATCTTGTAACTCCTTTCCATGGAGCAACACGCAATAATACGTGATCCCCAATACTAAATTCCACGTCCTTTTGATGAAGATCCGCATAACCCTTTTTTCGATCATGTGCCGTTTGTATACGTTGTCGAATCATTTGGATCTTTTCTGTAGTCATTCGTACCTACTCTGGTCCCAACAACGTTGCTTCTCCCACCTCATCCCAGCATATTGGAAAGCAACACTTTCGTCCATACAATGCTTCAAATGGAGCCACACCTATACTTGCCTGATAACTATTGTTGTAGGAGAATTCCACCAATGGTAAATACTTATCCCAACTCCCTTTTAAGTCTAGGACATGGGGTCTTAATAGATCTTCAAGAGTTTGAATAGTCCTCTCTGATTGTCCGCCCGTTTGAGGATGGTATGCCGAACTAAATCGTAAATCTGTCCCCATAGCTTTTTGCAAGCTAACCCAAAATCTTGAAGTGAATCTTGGGTCACGATCCGAAACTATAGATATTGGCATGTCATGCAACCTCATAATCTCATTCACGTACATACTAGCAAGATGTTCAAGAGAATAAGTCTCCTGTATTGGTAAGAAATGAGCAGACTTTGTTAATCTATCAACAATAACCCAAATAGCATTTATGCCTTGAGAAACCGTGCGAAGACCCGTAACGAAATCCATGGTAATATGTTCCCACTTCTATTTCGGAATCTCAAGTAGTAGCAATGGACCCTTTGGCACTTGGTGCTCTGCCTTTACACGTTGACAAGTTAAACACCTTGAGATAAACTTTGCAATCACTCTCTTCATATTGTCCCACCAAAATGTATGTCGAAGATCATGATGCATTTTGGTACTCCCAAGATGGATTGCAAACGGTGTGTTGTGTGCCTCCATCATGATTCTATGCTTCAAGTCAGAATCGTTAGGAACACAAAGTCTAGCGTGGACTTGAAGTAATCCTTCTTCGTCGATTCTTGCTTCTGGAATAGCACCTTCTTGTACTTTCTTCTTCATACGCATAAGCTCAGGGTCTGTGGCTTAAGAAACTTTAACTTTTTTGATTAAAGTCGGTTCTATGCGTATATTTGACATCATCGCACTCGTTCCTGCATATGATCTTCTACTCAACACGTCAGCTACCACGTTTGCTTTTCCAGGATGGTATTGAATAGTGTGGTCGTAATCTTTCAACAGCTCGAGCCAATGTCGTTGCCGCATGTTGAGTTCTTTTTGAGTGAAGAAATATTTGAGGTTTTTATGGTCTGAATATATCTCCACTTTCTCCCCATATAGATAGTGCCTCCAGATCTTTAGCGTGAAAATGACTGCTTCCAACTCTAGATCATGAGTATGATAATTCCTCTCATATTCTTTAAGTTGTCGCGAGGCATAGGCTATAACTTTCCCACGTTGCATGAGAACACACCCTAACCCTTTGCCTGAAGCATCGCTGTAGATAAAAAATCCATCTGAACCAGATGGTATTATCAAAATAGGTGCCGAAATGAGTCTCCTCTTGAGATCTTAGAAACTCTTCTCGTATTCCTCGCTCCATACGAATTTTGTATCTTTACGAGTCAGCTGAGTTAACGGAGTAGTGATTCGAAAAAATCCTTCCACGAATCTTCGATAATAACTAGATAAGCCTAGAAAGCTACGTACTTTAGACACCGTTTTCGGTTTTTTCCAACTTTGTATTGCTTCAATCTTCGCCGGGTCAACAGACACTCCATGTTTTGACACCATGTGCCCAAGGAAGGCTACTTCCTCAAGCCATATCTCGCATTTCTTCAGTTTGGCATATAGCTTGTTATCACGAAGCCTTTACAGTACCAGCTTCAAATGGCGCTCATGATCTTCACGACTTTTGGAATAGATGATGATGTCATCAATAAAGACAACAACGAACTAATCCAAATATTTCTTGAATACTCGGTTCATCATATCCATGAAATTAGCAGGAGCATTAGTCAATCCAAAAGACATGACTAAGAATTCATAATGCCCGTACCGAGTTCTGAAAGAAGTCTTTGAAATATCCTCAGTTTTAACCTTCAGCTGATGATATCCAGAATGAAGATCGATTTTTGAAAAGAATTGTGCTCCTTGCAACTGGTCAAACAGGTCATAAATATGAGGTAGCGGATACCTATTCTTGATAGTGACATGGTTTAATTCCCGGTAGTTGATACAAAGTCGCATACTCCCGTCTTTCTTCTTTACGAATAAACCAGGAGCACCCCAAGGAGATGTACTAGGACGAATGAAACCGATATCTAACAACTCCTGTAGTTAGACCTTTAACTCCTGAAGTTCAATAGAAGCCATTCGATATGGGGTTTTAGAAATGGGCTTTGTACCAGGTTCAAGGTCAATAAAGAATTAAACTTCACGTTTTGGGGGTAGCCCGGGAAGTTCTTCAGGAAATACGTCAGGAAAGTCAATAACAATAGGAATATTATTCAAATCCGACGTGTCTTTATTCAAATTCATAACACGGGCTAAGAAAGCTTGACATCCATTTTTCAATAAACGAATAACTTTATGACTTTATATGACAGTGATTTATTTTAATGGTATAGTTGCTTGAATTTGAACAACATGTTGATTAGGAATATGAAAACTAACAATCTTCCGAAAATAATCAATTTTGGAATGATGAGTAGTTAACCAATCAATCCCTAAAATCACATCAAAAGTAAGTATCTTTAAAGAGATAAGGTCAACGGGTAATGTGATGGTGCCAACTTGGATCAAACAAGATTTATAAATAGTGGATGTGATGAAAGTTTCTCCTGACGGAGTTTCCACAGATAGGTCAAAGTCTAATTTCTCCGGAGTCAAGTTTAAACGTTGAGCACAAGCAGGAGAGATAAATGAATGTGTAGCACCGGTATCAAGTAATGTATAAACTTCGCATGAATTTATGATTAGCTTACCCGTGATCACCTCGTTTGGGTTCCTCGCATGTTGACCAGTCACGACAAACACTCTTCCAGGAAGCGTTAACTTTGACTTTTCTGGGACAGCCTTTTAAGTCACCATCCCCTCTGGACTTGGTTTCGCTACAGTGCAATCTCGAGAGATATGTCCATCCTTTCCACAGTTATAACATACTTTAAACTGTTGTGGGTAGTTTGGGCTGATATGTCCTTTTTTCGCACTTATAGCATATGACCAGTGGTCGTTCTCCTCCCTTGGAACAAGCTGGTGATGACGTCTTCATATTATCATTGTTGAATATCCTATTTTTAAAATCTCCCCTCGAGTCGCTTCTTCTATTTTCATTGCCACGATTACCACCTGAGTGGTTACCGAATTTGTCTGAATGTTTTCCTCCCCGCTGGTTTTCATTACTATGATGACTGCTGCCACCAGTATGACCCTAGTTGCGGTCCCTTGGTTGAACGTACTCACTATTTCGCTCTAATAATTGAGCCCTATTGACAACATCTGAATATAAAGCAAATTTATGAGAGATAAGATATTGCCGAATCTCGGGTTTTAAACCTCTTAGAAACATCCTCGTCATTCGTTCCTCATTCTCTACCAAATGAGGTGCAAACCTGGATAACTCTGTGAACTTCGCCTCATATTGGGACACCGTCATGTTGTTTTGTTCTAGTCTAATAAACTCTACCTCCTTCATATGGCGAATACTTTCAGGAAAGTATTTTTCGTTGAAAAGTTTCTGAAATGTTTCCCAAGACATGCTAAGTGCGCCAGGCTGGGTAGCGAATGGAACCTTCAGTTCCTCCGTGCATTCCAAGACATCGAATATCTTGGTAATTTGCTTGACCCATGTTTCTGCCATGATCGGATCTGGCTTTCCCTTCAATTCTGGTGGTCCCAACTCTTTGAACTGCTTGGCCGTGACAAGCCGCGTTTTGCTATCATTTCCACCTGTATTCTGTACACGAGTCTCCCTCGTCTAGTTTTGCATGAACTGCAAAAAGCTCCTTAACATCCCGTCGTTCATCGTCTGCTCAGTGGTGTTTTTTACATTAGGAATATTACCTTCCTGTTGCACGTTCCCCTAGGCGGTGATTAAAGGTGTTTCCACGGTCTCATTAACTCCACCGTTAATATTCTCAGCTGCCATTCTTAAATACTGCCATAAAACAAGGGTTAATTAAACAAATTAACATATCACATATTAACCATATACTTCAACTGACCAACAAATAAGCTTTGGTATGACACACTATCAAAGGATTACTCGTCTCTCCCCTCCTAGTACTATTCCCCGATCTCCGCCAGAGACCATATCCCTAAGCTCTGATACCAACTGTGTCGCCCCCAAAATAGATATATAACACCCATTCTGAGTCGTCAAAATACATGGTATAGAAACAACTACAACATTATTAATACAACATAAAAACTGTGAGTTTAAATATAAATATTGTCATCTAGACATTATCCACACTCAAATAAGTCATCATTACAATTATTAATACACTATTCTACAGAATAGTGAGGACTACTAGAACCACTGCTAGAACCATCATTCCACACCCTGACTAGTACTCGTTACATTCTCGCCTCCTGAGAAGAAAAATGGAACAACAAGGAAAAGGGTGAGCTCAACTAGCCCACTAAAGAACATTATGACTAAGATAACATAGAACAAATTATCGTTAGTCTTCAACAGGGAAAAATCTAATAGAATACAATAGACAACCAGTTTTAAATAAATCCTCGCAGCGGAAATAATAATTCATTAGAAGAGTTAAATAGAGAATGCAAACTACTATCTTCTATATATGAATTTAAAAGTTCGTCGTCGATATTTTATCCATGTAACATCAATCAATATATATCTGGAATTAAGTATTCATCTTTGCACTACAGGCCAAAGATATTCACCAGTTGGTCATGTTCATCTAAACACCTGTTCATCTTTGCACTACGGGCCAAAGATATTCATCAGAAATCATTAATCTTTGCACTACAGGCCAAAGATATTCAATTATATCATCATTTAGGACAGAGGATGATAAAAAATAATTTAAATAAAACGAATCCAGGGAAACAAAAGAATAAATATTCAGGATTCGTATTTTAGCTATTTCATGTCCAAAAATACCTCATAAATAATCATAGTGGAGTAAAATTCAAGAAAGATCAAAATATGGATACAATCAAAGCTAGTATCCATAATAGATATTTTGGACGAAAAACGAAAATTTAATTTTTCTGTGAATAGTGTCGTATTTGTGAATAGTGCCGTATACGTGAATAGTAACTCCGACACCAAAAGAAAGAAATTTCACAAAAAACATCATTATGCTTCGTGAATAATACTCGTGAATAGTAACTCATAAATTGTAATTCATGAATAGTAACTCATGAATAGTAACCCCGACATGAAAAAGTTTTAAATTTGATAAAAAGATCCAACCAATATTTCAGCATAATGATATTGAAAAAATAATATCATTTGAGAAGAGAATAACATCTCTTACCTTAGCTAGAATAATACTTCTGGTTGGAATACTGAAAATAGTGCTGAAATATCTTGCACCGTATAACAATACTCAAAGTACTAAAATACTAACAAAAATACGCTCGATATATAGAGAGAGAAAGAGAGATAAATCTATAGTTTCTGGTGTGATTTTCAATTCTAACCTAAGCACTCTATTTATAGGAAAATGCTTAGAACACCAAAGTAGAAAATTTAATATAATATTAATACATTAAAATTAAATTCCTACGCCAACCTTAGAAAATCTGAAATCAGCCCATTCAACAAACATGTGGAACACACCATAATGAAAAAAACGTTTTTGTTATTTAAAGTATTTTAAACTTCCAAAAATTAATTATTTCAGAACTCCGGAACTTCAATAATTCACAATAAATAGCCCTTTTATCAGAAAATTCCAATCTCGCGAATTGTTATAGAAAATTCGATTCTCTACAACTTTGCAGAAGAAAGTTTTTTCAAATTCCAAACAAAAATTGACCGAAATCCACAAACGAGAAATTTTACAGGATATAATCAAATTTCAGTCAAGAAACGGGGTCCACCGACACACAAAACAAGTGTTAAACAACTTTTGCAACAAAAATACTCTTCCTCCTCATATACTCATATATCCTACATTCATTGTAAAAATATCATCATTATTATATTATAATAATATAATAAAATATTATTTTATCAGAAAAGATAAAATATCAATTTTCAACAATTGCCACTTTAAAAATTTTCTCCATCTAAATCCACATAAAATCAATATTTTCCTCATCATATAAATCAATAATTAATTATTCACAAATAATATTACAGAATCACATTACTGACAACCACGTCGTTCCCAAGAAACAGGCGATTTTCCAATAAGAATTTCTCCTTACTAGCGCGCAATTAGGTGACCAAACCTCTCCTTAGACAGAAAATTCTGGACATTACCAATAATGTTTTCTAATAATATTATACAGATAATATGAATTATTACTTCGATAATGGAAAATATTGTGTAGTGACAATTATTGAAACAACAGTAATAGAAAATATTACCGCAGCAATTATTGAATCAATAAAATAAAACACTGAACAGTAACTACTGTAACAATTATTGAGTAGTGTCTTCTTACGTAACAATCAATAATTCGTGCAATACCGTGTGCTACTGTGTAACAACGCGTATTACTGTATTTTAACCAGCGGGTATTCCAACAGTGTTAACGGTAACAACTACGCAGTTATTTATAAACAACTTATACTTGTCATTTTCTTCATCCAATCTCTTTCTGTTATGGGGCCCACAAAAAACTGCGTCGTCGTAGGAATATTCCCCGACAGCAAGAATATTCCACGACCAAACGAATATTCCCCGACAAAAATGAATATTTTATAACCCCTGTTTATTTAAAATATTTGCGCACTTTACCCATAACTAACCACATTAATCAAATCAACCCTTACTATTTCAAAATAATAAATAGAGAAAAATAAATTTCATTTATTAATAATTTGGAGTCTTACAACTTTCCTATGTTGCATCAACACACACCCTAATCCTCTGTGTGATACGTCAGTATATACTACAAGGCCTCTTGTATCATCTGGTAAGGATAACACTGGAGCCATGCTCAGTCGCTTCTTCAACTCTTGGAAGCTTTCCTCACATTTATCTGACCAGATATATTTCACTGTCTTTCGAGTTAAATTGGTTAATGGGGTTGCTATTTTTGAAAAATCTTTTATAAACCGTCAGTAATAACCCGCTAAACCGAGAAAACTTCGTACTTCTGTTGGAGTTATTGGTTGTTCCCAGTTCACAACCGTTTCAATCTTAGTTGGATCTACAGATATTCCATCTTTGTCAATTACATGACCTAAAAATTGAACTCTCTTCAACCAGAATTCACACTTGGAAAACTTTGCATAAAGTTATTCCTTTCATAATATCTCTAATACGACTCTCAAGTGTTCAGTATGCTCTTCTTGTGTTCTCGAGTATACCAGAATATCATCGATAAACACTACAACAAATTTGTCCAAGCACGGTTTAAATACTCGATTCATTAAATCCATAAATACAGCCAGTGCATTTGTTAATCCAAAAGACATTACAAGAAATTCATAATGTCCATAGCGTGTCCTAAACGCTGTTTTCGGCACATCCTCCTTTCTTACCTTTAATTGATGATAACTTGTTCTAAGGTCAATTTTTGAAAAATGTTTGGCCCCCTTTAATTGGTCAAACAAATCATCAATCCTTGGCAAAGGATATTTATTCTTAATAGTTAACTTATTTTACTCCCTATAATCTATACAAAGTCTCATGGTTCCATCCTTCTTCTTTACAAATAACACTGGTGCACCCCAAGGTGACACACTAGGTTGTATGTACTTTTTATCTAAGAGTTCCTATAATTGAATAAGTAACTCTTTCATTTCTATAGATGCCATTCTGTACGGTGCCTTAGAAACTGGAGACGTTCCTGGTGCAAGATCAATGATAAACTCAATATCCCTATTTGGAGGTAAACCGGGTAAATCATCTGGAAATACATCAGGAAATTCCTTAACTATAGGTATTTGATCTAGTTTTACTCCTTCTTGACGAGTATCAACTATATAGGCCAAATATCCTAAACAACCCTTTTTAAGTAATCTTTCTGCCTGAACTATAGTAAAACATCGAGAATGCTTAGGTGAAAAACTACCATTGAACATTACTTTTGACTTCGAAGCTGTCAAAAGGTTAATACATTTTTCCTGACAATCAATCATCGCGTTATGATTAACTAACCAATCCATTCCTAGAATTACATCAAATTCTCCCAACTGAATTGGTATCAAATCTACCTTAAAAGTATGTCCTTTTATTACCACACTACAGTTTCTATATATGGTCTTAACTGGAATTCTTTCATTATTAGCAATTTCTACACAAAATGGTTTGTCTAAATTTCCACAAGGCATATTCAAGTTTGTAGAGAAATTTCTAGACACAAATGAACAATTAGCAACAGAATCGAAAAACATATATGCATTTAAAGTGTTGATAGGGATGATACCTGTCACTACGTCCAGTGAAGCAACATTATCCCTCACCGACATAATAAATATTCTCATGGTAGGTCAATTCTGAACCCCAACTGCAGCTACTGTTGATTTATTCTCTGGTATTCTAACCCCTTTTCCTCATTGGTTTGTGGGACAGTTCTTAGAAAAATTATCCATTGAACCACAATTAAAATATTTATTTTTTTTTGGAAGAGGACACTGTAAAAGATAATGTCCTGACTGTCCACAATTAACATATTTATTAAGAAGACACTCTCCTATATGTTTCTTATTACATTTAGGACAATGTTTAATATTTTTATTACTAAAATTGTTATTAGTATTTCCTATCTTTTTCCCTGAATTGTTAGAAAAAGAATTATTCCATTTACGCTTGTTATTAAACCCACCTGAACTGGGTTCTGTCTTACTTTCTCCCTTCTCATTCTGAATCTTTTTGTCCTGATGAAACTTAGCGAGATTTTCATTTTCACCTTCAATTATAGTGGCCTTCTCTAGTATTTCAGAGAATGTTTTGATTTGAAGCACTGATAATTTACTCTGAATCTGAGGTTTTAAACCTTCTTGGTACCTACGTGTCTTTCTAAGTTCAGTAGTCACTTGATGAGGAGCAAACCTGGCTAGTTCATTAAACTTAGTTGTATATTGGGTTACAGTAAGATCTCCTTGTTTTAAGTCCAGAAATTTTATTTCCATTCGATCTTTTAGGGATTGGGAAAAATTGTTTTTAAAGAACAACTCTTTAAATCTATCCCATGGAACAATTTCAGTTTCTACTCGACCTTTGGTTGATTCCCACCAATAATTAGCTTCAGATTTCAAGAAGAAAGTTGCAAAAGTTATCTTTTGGTTATTAATAACATTGGTTACTAGGAAGAATTTTTCTATCTCAGAAATCCAAATCTGTGCATCTACAGGTTCTAATGTACCCTTAAATTCAGGTGGTCCAACTAATTTAAAGTCTTTAAAGGATGTATTTTGGTTTACAGGTCTGTTTATTACTCCTAACATCATATCTACTAACTATTGAGTTGGATTATCCTCATTATTCATTTCTCTTTGGGGTCTTCTGGTTGGTGGCATGATTCTATAAAACAACAACAAAGATTTACATAAGGTTCTTAGATAACAAAAACATATTGTTTATTTATAACTCACAGTCTTACAACAACTTTAAACATACTAGTATATTACACAGTACTTATCACAATACAAACTTTGAATGCTTCTTTATTATACTAATATAAAGCATCCAACCTCCTATGTTACTCTCTAGAATTCATTGATATCATCAAAGGAATCATGGATCATGTGACAAACCACAGATCGATCGATAAGATAAGTAGTTTTCTTCTCCTCTACTGGATTTCGAGTTACACGACGCTGTAAATCATTAAAAGTATCTCAAACTCCCAAAGATGTTTTAAGAAGTCTTGATTGAATCTCCATCATGCTCCTATGTGCATGGTGCAGTTGTCCTTTTAGTTGATGACTATGACTCCTTTCATCCATTAGCATACACTCAACTAAATTTGCCCTAAACTTCATCTTATTGTTCTCACATTCTGTTGTTTGCAGCAGTGATGCCATTGCCTCATCATTCTCATCTATTCTCAGTAATTGTCCAGCCACTGGATCTTCTTCTTCTTCTTCTTCAGCATCAAGCAGTTGTTGATCATGAAGCAATTCTTCTTCTTCTGCATCACTAGTTATAAAAGACTCTATTTTCGGTGGATTGATCATTCTTTCTTCAGCATTAGATTTGGCCGTCTATAAAAGAAATCTCCATAAATACTGGTATAATGGTTTACACAACATAATAATTTTAATGTTATATTTTATATGACTTTTAAAATTTTTACGGACTCGAAGACTATATACTAAGAAAACTCTTCCTTATATCTATATCCTTAACAGCTCTGATACCAAAATTGTAACACCCCCATACCTATACTCCCGTGGTATCCGGTATGGTGTTTACAGAGAATTAACATAATGCATTTAAATCTATACACCAATGGTATCTGATTCAAAATATTACATTAGATAGAGGGACTATCAAATATAATTCCCATAGATTCAAGATTCACAGTATCCCATAACAGATGGTAATTCCCAAGAGAAATATTACTATGTTTGGATACCCTCACTTGAATATATGAATTATATATGTGACTAGAGTCTATCTATCCAAAATTCAGAGTATCAGTAATAACATGAACAGTCCATATTACCAATACCCTCACCCAGATGTATAGTATATGTCATGCGATTACATACTATCGTATCGATAGTAACTATCTATCTGAAATTCAGATTATTAATAACAACATGAACAGTCCATGCTATTAACACCCACACTAAGATAAATAGTTCCCAAGGATCTAAACTACAATAGAAGACATCTTACTTTACATCTATATATGTAAGAAAACACGGTTGCGGAAATAAAAGATGTTATATATATCATAATATTATGATTCGATTACAAAATTCTCATAACGAGTTCTTATTACAAGGTATTCATACAAACAAGAATATAATCTAATCTATGTAGGGACGCTTCCCTTTATCTACTCCAAATGTTCCAGGATTATCATCTAAAACTGCAAAATGAATAATTTGCAAGGGTGAGCTATGACATGCTCAGCAAGTTGTATATTTATAATAATATAGGAT
The DNA here is from genome assembly GCA_020205505.1 of Panax japonicus. NCBI lineage: Eukaryota > Viridiplantae > Streptophyta > Magnoliopsida > Apiales > Araliaceae > Panax > Panax japonicus. The sequence continues at coordinate 362,656 of JAINUV010001451.1, forward strand.
TTGAAGAATTATAACAATTTAAATTTTGACTGATAGTTGTTACCATTTCTGGATTTCTAATTCCAACTAGTTCTGGATATTTTATCATTTCTGCCAGTTACAAAGAAATAGAAATTCTGTTCAGATATGAGATAGGGGATCAGCATATTAAACATCCTAGGAGTATGCATATCACCTATCGTGCCCAATTACACTTATAATTTACTGTCAATATATTCATTGACTACACTTTGCTCCCTTACGGGATACTCAACTTCAGTATACGATTGCCTTACCAAAACAATTTGGCTCAACACAACAGTTTATGCTCGATAAACAATATCATATGAATAAATAATTCATTTCTTTGTCATGCTGGAACTATAGCAATAACTTTTCAATAATAGGTAATTCAACATAGGTGTATTATATCAAAAGTATAGCAAGATAAAATCTTGTTCAGCGAATAAACAGGGTTGATAAATTTTGCATAAGTAATAAATTGGGTATAGAAGACTTGCCTGTGCGTAGATCAGTCAAATTATACTATTCGAATGCTATTAAGTACCTATGATGTTCAAGAATATAAATCTAACACGTTAGTATTCATAACAATACTCAAATAAAACATTTCTTTAATACCGGGTTAGATTTAATAGGGTTTGACTTTTAATACCTTTGATAAATGAACTAAATTTTATTTATAAAATTTGGTTATATTTTTAAATAATTTAATTATCCTTATAATATATTTTAGAAGGTTTAAAGTATTTTTAAAATATTTATTTATCCTTTAAATAATTTTTAAACCATTTATTTCTATTTATAAGTAATTTATATTTACTAAAATTTTATAAAAAAACATTATTTAATATTATTAAATAATTTATAATCATTTATTATGATTTTTATTTCAATAATAATATTTTTACATAATTATTTAGTATTTAAAAGTAATTATTCTAATTACTTTATTAATAAGTTAATTATAAATAATATCTAAATAAAATAAAATAATTATTTCATTTTTGTAGAAATATCAGAAATAATTTAATATAATTTTTAAAAATGTTTTTTATTAATTATTTCTAATTTTTATAATTTATTTCTAAAAATTTAATTTGTGTCCGTCGCTAAAGCTCTACAGTGACAGAAAGTGTCGATGTAGGTGTTCTTGAGTTTCTGGGCAGCCGTTGCTCGTGATCGAGTGGATAGTTTGACCATTAAATAACTTGGTTTTGGTAATGATTTTCGGTCAGAGCAAGTATTGGTGTTGTAGTACTCATGTAATATTACAAGATCAAGCATTAAGCAGGCTTTAATCTACATCTAACAAGAATTTATAAAGATTCAAAGTTATTGTCAAAACTGTTTTTGGGTTTCTGGGTAACCCAGAACAGTGGTCAAGGTCGGTCAACGGTTTTGTGACTTGAATAACTTTGATTCGGTGTATTAGATGTATGTTTTGTTTGTTGTAATATGTAGTCTATATACCAAGGTACATATATATAACATTAACATGAACAAATCGTAATTCTAAGATCTCTATTTATGATGGTCAAAGTTCAGCTAACAACTGTTCTTCGTGTTCTTTAGTTTTATGGAAAACCCAGAAAACTTTGTCATGCTCGGTCAACTACTTTTGACCAATAATTCCGGTAATCCTATGAGTTGTTTGTTCGATTGAAGATCATAGATATGTAGTATGTATATCAGAGTACTAATTTATAACAAAAATATAAACAATTAACAATCAGAAGATGATTAAACAGGTCGGTCAAAGTAGCCGTTTCAGGTGTTCTTGAGCTTTCTGGGCAACCTAGAAAACCAACTTTCGTGAACGGTCAACCTATTTTGACTGATTATATCTTCGAATCTATGGTTCATCTGAACTTGTTTTCTTTTCCTGATTAAAGACTTACTTACAGTCTACAAATATCAATCGATTAACAGACCAAAACATAAACACATATGAATCGAAAAGCCCTGACATTCGACTGTCAGACCATTTTTTCAAAATTCCCAGATTGCATAAAATGCTTAATTAAGGCATCTAGATGTTATGAAAATGTGTTCTACCATTCTAGCATACTTTCTAACATCCTAATACAATATTCTAAACATCTAAACAACAAATCTAACATAAGATCAAAGAGAAATTTATGAACTAGGGTTTGCACCTTTTCTTGAGAAATTTATGATTCTAGCTTCTGATCTTGTTGCTGATAACACCTAGGCTTGATATGGTAGGTTTATAAGTGTATCTAGGCTTTGAGAATTCGTGGGTTTGCTCAGCCCTAAGGTTCCTATTTATAGAATTTTCCAACTTGGCTTTTTAGTCATTTTTTTCACCTACTTGCCTCTATAAAGATTTGATCTATGACTCTTCTGATGCTTGGGAGTTTGGAAGCATGTCATGTGATGTTTTAAAACTTGTAATGGTGACTCCCAACCTACTTGTGAGCTAGTTGATAAAGATAGTTGCTTAATTAGGCTTAACTCTTCACTAATCTTGATTAGGGTTTTGTTTCTAATGATTAGGAATGTTAAGTAATGTTAATTAGTACCTAATAGAAGTTTATTAACCATGATCAAGTGTTAACATAAGCTAATTAGAGTTAGATTAGCTAATTATGGTTTATTAGGGTTAGGGTTTTGCTAATTAGGGTTTACTCACTAATCCTAACAAACACGACAAAGCGTTTTGTCGGTGTAAGCACGACAAAGCAACTTGTCAAAATAATTTTACCGAAAAGTCTGATTATGGTAAAAAATTTAAGCACGAGGTGTCAAGCACGACGTTTTTTGGATAAAAATTTATTCAGTCAATTTTGTCAAACAAAGTGTATAATAACACGTAACACATTCAGAACAGAGAAATTTTATTTTATATAACGGGATTTATACATACAAGTCTTATTAGGGTTTTGGGTTTTTACATTATTGATATTTGGAGACTCAACGGTCTCTTGTGCTCCATTGCTATTCTCAACATTCTCGGATGTCATTTTCAGATACTGCCACAAAACAAGGGTTAGTTGACATGTAACATATTATCTCTAAACTCTGACCAACCAATTTAAATACAAAATAAATTTAAGTAGGTCATATTAGCGAAGGAATTCCCCGTCTCTCCCCTCCTAGTTCTAGTCTCACATCTTAGCTAGGGATCATATCCCTAAGCTTTGATACCAACTGAGACGCCCCCAAAATTAAGTATACATCACCCATCTTGAGTCGCTAGATAAATGTAACGAAATAGGTCAACTAGCCAAGTAAGAAATATTATGACAAAGATTGTAACGACCCCAAAATAGGTCCATTCCATCCAACCCATTCTAGGTCGCCAAATACATGGTACAGAAAACAACTACAACTTTATTACAACAATTTTCGTGCAAAATACAACAACACATATGCTTTGAGTTTGGATACAAAAATATATCAACTGTGACTCATGTCCCAACCGTGGACAGCACCTCATAATGACACCTTACATAAAGGTATAGTCAAAAACTGTTTTAGAAATTAGAATCTTTGGGAAGTGCTCAAGGAAACCTTCGTACAAGGGAGGGCATGCGTCTAGGTTATTATAGATATCATATGACCACAGAATTATCCTTGGTTGACCCAATTGACCCCAAAGAAAAAGGAGAAGATTACTATCATATTCTTCCCAATGGCGAGTTTTCTCTTGACATATCATTATCTCAACTGTCTATAATTGAGAGTAATATTTCAAATAGACTCCAGGATCATATAGATAGTGCTGGTAGATATACTCAGCAAGTGGATGAGCACAACCCTGTCTTATGATAACACGAGGTTGTATGTCATTAGACATCTTGTATGATATTGGCAAAACACCCTTCCAAGTTAAATTCACCTCACCCTCAACCTCTATAGACCACCATTCTATTCCCTTGTTATTCCCCCGCTCGACCCAACTACACTTTTATTACATGAAAGGAATTGTGAAGCAAAAGGGTGAGCACAACTAGCTCAGTAAAGAATATCATGACTGAAGATAAATAAATTATCAATAGCCTTCAATAGTAATAAATCAGAGATTTAGAACATATGGTAGATGATAAAACTTTTCAACCATAGTTGCAGCGGAACGAACAATCCATTAAAAGAGTCAAATAGACAATAAAATCTATTATCTTCTCCATATTAAAAGTCCACCAACAATGTTTTATCCCTGTAACATCAATCAAAAATTCATGTCCACAATCACGTGTATAACTCATAATCGTAATTGTTGTTCTAAATTCCTTTTCTCATCCAGGACAAAAACAAATTTCATCACCTGAAACATCAAAGATTATGGTTATACCAAATCACAGTTCATGTTCATAATCCTACTAATAAATTCATCTTTGCACTACGGGCCAAAGATATACATCAACAAGTCATCTTTGCACTACATGCCAAATATATTCATCAACAAGTCATCTTTGCACTACAGGCCAAAGATATTCATCAGTTGGTCATGTTCATCTAAACACCTGTTCATCTTTGCACTACGGGCCAAAGATATTCATCAGAAATCATTCATCTTTGCACTACAGGCCAAAGATATTCCGTTATATCATCATTTAGGACTGAGGATGATGAAAAATATTTTAAGAAAAAGAATCCAGTGAAACAAAATAATAAATATTAAGGATTCGTACTTCAGCTATTCCATGTCCAAAAATACCTCATAAATAATCACAGTGGAGTAAAATTCAAGAATGATCAAAACATGGATACAATCAAAACTAGTATCCATAATAGATATCTTGGACGATAAAAGAAAATTTAATTTTTCTGTGAATAGTGTCGTATTCGTGACTAGTGTCGTATACGTGAATAATGACTCCGACACTAAAAGATAGAAATTTTACAAAAAATATCATCATGCTTCGTGAATAGTACTCGTGAATAGTAACTCGTGAATAGTAACTCATAAATAGTAACTTATGAATAGTAACTCATGAATAGTAACCCCGACATGAAAACGTTTCAAATTTGATAAAAATTTCCTACCAACATCCTGGCATAATGATATTGAAGAAATAATATCATTTTAGAAAAAAATAACCTCCCTTACAATCCCTTACCTTAGAAAGAATAGTATTTCTGACTGGAATACTGGATATAGTGCTGAAAGAACTTGCACCGTATGCCAATACTCAAAGTACTAAAATACTCACAAAATACGCTCGATATAATAGAGAGAAAAAGAGAGAGAAATCTTTAGTTTCTGGTGTGATTTTTAATTCTAACCTAATCACCCTATTTATAGGAAAATATTTAGAACACCAAAGCAGAAAATTTAATAAATTAAGAATATTGTTTTTTCAAATTTCCTACGCCCACTAATTTTGTCCAAGACATCAGCCACCATGTGACAAAACATTAAAAACGTTTTTTCTTAATTAATTTATTTAAAACTTCAAGTAATAATAATTAATTAATCCGGAACTTCAATAATTCATAATAAATAGTACTTTTATCAGAAAATACGAATCTCGCGATTTATAGAAAATTCAATTCTCTACAACTTTACAGAAGAAAGTTTTTTCAAATTCCAAGCAGAAATTAACCGAAATCCATAAACGGGTGATTTTACAGGCTATAATCAAATTTCAGTCAAGAAATGGGCCCACGGACATGTTTAACATGTTTTAACCAACTTTTGCAACAAAAATACTCTTCCTCCTCATATACTCATATATCCCACATTCATCGTAAAAATATCATCATTATTATATTATAATAATATAATAAAATATTATTTTATCAAAAAAGATAAAATATCGATTTTCAACAGTTGTCATTTTAAAAAATTTCTCCATCTATATCCACATAAAATGAATATTTTTCTCATCATATAAATCAATAATTAATTATTCACAAATAATATTACAGAATCACAATAATGGCAACCAGGCAGTTCCCAAGAAAGAGGGGGCTTTCCAATAAGAATTTCTCCTTACTGGCGCGCAATTAGGTGACCAAACCTCTCCTTAGACAGAACTTTCTAGACATTGTCAATAATGTTATCTAATAATATTATTCAAATAATATAAATTATTGCTCCGATAATGGAAAATACTGTGTAGTGACAATTATTGAAACCACAGTAATATAAAATATCAACGCAGCAATTATTGAATCAATAAAATATAATACTGAACAGTAATTACTGTAAAAAATATTCAGTAGTGCCTTCTTACGTAAGAATAAATAATTCAAAAATATTATGCAATACCGTGTGCTACTCTGCAACAACGCGTATAACTTTACTTTACCCACTGAGTATTCCAACAGTGTTAACGGTAACCACTTAGCCGTTATTTATAAAAACTTTAATTTGTTATTTTCTTTATTCGACAGTAATTCTGTTATGGGGCCCACAAATGGTTGCGCCGTCTTACGAATATTCCCCAACAGAAAGAATATTCCACGACCAAACGAATATTCCCCGACAGAAAGAATATTTTATAACCACTTGCATATTTTGAAAAAAAATTCATATATCACCCTTAACTTTAACTTTTATCAATTTAACCATTTACTGAATTGTAATTATAAGAAAAATTGAATACTTTTATTTCATAAAATTCGGTGTCTTACAATCTCCCCTCCTTATGAAATTTCGTCCCCGAAATTTACGTACCTGATATTTCAAAAAGTTGAGAATACCTTGCTTTCATTTCAGATTCTATCTCCTGGGTCATCATGATTTCTCAATTGCTCATCTCTCGTGATAACTTCATTTGGGTTCCTTATTTGTTGGGAAGTCATGACAACCGCTATCCCTCGAACTACTCGGCTTTGACTTGTCTGGGACAGCATTTGGTGTCATCACTATCGTTGGAACATACTTTTCTATAGGGCATATTCCTCCCTCAACTGCCTCTTCGTACTCCTGATTCATGATCTGAATCATCAATCTTCGATCCATATCAAATTCAGGTTGACCGCTCTGTACATGGTAATTCAAAACTCGATGTTGGGTTCTCCCAATTGCTTTCCAAAAAGAGAAATTCATATCATCTATTTTAGCCTTCTTAGATCGGACATCTCTTTCGATAATATCCACATGTCGTGCGACTTTTGCCCATGCATCACTTATTCTCACTCGTTCAGTTTTTCCTTCTTTCAGCTCATATTCCATCTTTATCATCTTATACTCTGCCAAAGAATGCTTCTGTTCAAGCATCACATATCGGGTAACACAAGCTTGAATTTGCATCCTTTTGCTCCACGACCGTCTGTCGTTCTTCAGCCTGCTCTTCTAACTCATGAATATGATTTTGAAATTCTGCATTTTAATTATATAATACCTCTAATAAACTCTCCTCAGGTTCCTCTTCTTCCTCTTCTGCCTCACTCTTAGTTGTTACCTCTGCGACTATCTCGGGTGCAACTATCAATTCTTTACTCACCACATGGATATCTCTAATTCCTTCTTCGTCTGACATCACATTATCATGGTTAGTGATTAGAGGTATCCCCACAGTCTCATTCACTCCATTGTTAGCATTCTCAACTGCCATTCCCAAATACTGCAATAAAACAAGGGTTAATTAAGCAAGTTAACATATCACATAATATCCGTATATTATGACCGACCAACAATTAAGCTTAGGTAGGACACACTAGCGAAAGATTTACTCATCTCTCCCCTCCTAGTTCTAATCCCGATCTTCGCCAAAGATCATATCCCTAAGCTCTGATACCAAATTTAACGACCCCAAAATAGTTGCATTCCATCCAACCCATTCTGAGTAGCCAAATACATGGTACCGAAAATAACTACAACTTTATTACAATAATTGTCGTGAAAAATGCAGCAACACATATGCTGTGAGTTTGGATACAAATATATATCAACTGTGACTCATGTCCCAACCGTGGATAGCACCTCATAATGACACCTTACATAAAGGTATAGTCAAAAACTGTTTTAGAAATTAGAATCTTTGGGAAATGCTCAAGGAAACCATCTTACATGGGAGGCCATGCGTCTAGGTTATTATAGATATCATATGGCCACAAAATTATCCTTGGTTGACCTAATAGACCCCAAAGAAAAACGAGAAGATTACTATCATATTCTTCTCAATGGCGAGTCTTCTCTTGACATATCATTATCTCCATTGTCTCTAATTGAGAGTTATATTTCAAATAGACTCCAAGATCATATAGATAGTGTTGGTAGATATACTCAGCAAGTGGATGAGCACAACCCTGTCTTATGATGACACGAGGTTGTATGTCATTAGACATCTTGTATGATATTGGTAAAACACCCTTCCAAGTTAAATTCACCTCAACCTCAACCTCTATAGACCACCATTCTATTCCCTTGTTATTCCCCCGCTCGACCCAACTACACATATATTACCTGAAAGGAATTGTGAAGCAAAAGGGTGAGCACAACTAGCTCAGTAAAGAAAATCATGACTAAAGATAAATAAATTATCAATAGCCTTCAACAGTAATAAATCAGATATTTAGAACATATGGTAGATGATAAAACCTTTCAACCATAGTTGCAGCGGAACGAGCAATCCATTAGAAGAGTCAAATAGACCATAAAATCTATTATATTTTTCATGTTAAAAGTCCATCAACAATGTTTTATCCCTGTAATATCAATCAAAAATTCCTATCAACAATCACATGTATAACTCATAATCGTAATTGTTGTTCTAAATTCCTTTCCTCATCCAGGACAAAGATAATTTTCATCACCTGATACATCAAAGATTATGGTTGTACCAAATCACAGTTCATGTTCATAATCCTACTAATAAATTCATTTTTGCATTACGGGCCAAAGATATATATCAACAAGTCATCTTTGCACTAAAGGCCAAAGATATTCATCAACAAGTCATCTTTGCACTACAGGCCAAAGATATTCATCAGTGTATCATGTTCATCTAAGCACTTGTTCATCTTTGCACTACGGGCCAAAGATATTCATAAGAAATCATTCATCTTTGCACTACAGGCCAAAGATATTCCGTTATATCATCATTTAGGACTGAGGATGATGAAGAATATTTTAAGAAAACGAATCTAGTGAAACAAAATAATAAATATTAAGGATTCGTACTTCAGCTATTCCATGTCCAAAAATACCTCATAAATAATCATAGTGGAGTAAAATTCAAGAATGGTCAAAACATGGATACAATCAAAACTAGTATCCATAATAGATATGGCAAAAAGCACCTTTTGGCTACTGTGGTTATAGTGATTTAACGAATTAGTCACTGTGCTTTTAAAATATTCAATTAGACCACTGTACTTTTTAAAATGTTCAATTAACCGATTCCGTCCAATTTGAGTAAACGGCGTTAAAAAACCAGCTTACATTGCTGACGTGGCTTTTTGAAAAAAAATAAAAATTACGTGGCATATTAATTTTCAATGGATTTTCAACCACACCATTACGTGGCTTTTTTTAATGGATTTTCTTTAAATTAAATTTCTTCTCAAACAAAAAAATAAAAGAATAAAATCATTATGTAGTAAAAAAAATTAAAATAACAATAAAATTAAAAATAAATATTTTAATTCATTTTTTTATAATTTTTTCTTTTCCGTTCTTTTAATAATTATTTCTATTTTAAAAATTAATTCCAAATAATACAAATAATATATTAAAAATTTATATCAATGAGATCTATTACAACATTATATTAATTCCTCAAAAATAAAAAATAAAAAATCATTAATAATTATTTTATTTATTTGTATTATTTTCCTTATCTCTTTTCCTTTCTTTTAATAATTATTTTTATTTTTAAAATTAATATTAATATATATTTTAATGATATAAAAAAGGTAAGTACATAATTAACATAGAATAAGAAATTTGATACAATTAGTAATAATACAAATAATCAAAATATTAATTTTCCACGGATTCAATCATTGATTATGTGACAAAAATTAATTAAAATAATAATAAAATTAAAATAAATATTTTAATTCTTTTTTAATAAAAGACTAAATTTTTGACAGTAAAAGACCAAATTTTGACTTTATATTTGACAATAAAATAAATATTTTAATTCATATTTATTCTGATGTTCATCTTCTTCCCTAAGACAAGTTCTAGATCTGAAGAAAAATTAAAATAAGCATTCATCATAGTTTCCAGCCACAAGGTCAAGGAACACAGACCATAGTTTCCGGCCACAAGGTCAAGGAACACAGACCATAAATTTGGATCTATAATCGGAACAGTGGAAACCAAATCATCGGAAATAAAAAACAAAAACCCAATCGAGAGAAGACATGGATCTATCAGACCAAAGCACCACTAAATTTAAAAACAAATCCATAATCCGGCTACCAAATCAAAAACTGATCAATAAACAAATAACCCATAGACCAGTAATAACATCCAAATCTGAAAAGATAAAAGAAAGACAATGAAACAAAGTCTGCAGTTAAAGCTTCCAAATTTCTAATTTCTAATTGTAACAAAAAGGGTATGGTGAAGATGTAAAAGCCAAAAGGATTGCTTCTGGGGCCAGTGTAAATGATTTTGTCCAGCTTTGTTGGTGGCCATCGTCTCGAATTGTTCCATTGCGGAGCTCCCTTCCCTCATTTTCAGACACTCCTAAGCAACTCAGAGATGAAAAGAGGTCAAGTTAATTATATTAGGGTTTATTTATTTATGTTTAGTTATTAAAAAGTTTTAATATTATTTGTATTATTTGGAATTATTTTGTTACATAATTAATGATTTTTTATTTTTATTTTTTTGTTGAAATTAATGTAATGTTGTAATAGATCTCATTGATACAAAGATTTTGATATATTATTTGTATTATTTGAAATTAATTTTTAAAATAAAAATAATTATTAAAAGAAAGGAAAAGAAAAAATTATATAAAAAATGAATTAAAATATTTATTTTAATTTTATTATTATTTTAATTATTATTTTTCCACATAATGATTTTTTAATTTTATTTTTTTGTTTGAAAAGAAAAAACTGTAAAAAAAATTCATTAAAAAATAAAAGAAAGGAGCTACGTAATGGTTTTAATTAAACATTTTAAAAGCATAATTCGTTAATATTTATTTTAATTTTATTGTTATTTTTTTTACTACATAATGATTTTATTCTTTAATTTTTTTTGTTTGAGAAGAAATTTAATTTAAAGAAAATTCATTAAAAAAAGCCACGTAATGGTCTGGTTGAAAATCCATTGAAAATTCATATGCCACGTAATTTTTATTTTTTTTTTCAAAAAGCCACGTCAGCAATCTAAGCTGATTTTTTAACGCCGTTTACTCAAATCGGACGGAATCGGTTAATTGAACATTTTTAAAAAGTACAGTGGACTAATTGAATATTTTAAAGCACAATGACTAATTCGTTAAATCACTATAACCACAGTGGCCAAAAAGTGCTTTTTGCCTAATAGATATCTTGGACGAAAAATGAAAATTAAATTTTTTTGTGAATAGTGTCGTATTGGTGAATAGTGCCGTATACGTGAATAGTGTTGTATACGTGAATAGTGACTCTGACACTAAAAGATAGAAATTTTACAAAAAAAATCATCATGCTTCGTAAATAGAAAATCGTGAATAGTAACTCATGAATAGTAACTCGTGAATAGTTATTCATGAATAGTAACTCATAAATAGTAACCCCGACATGAAAAAGTTCCAAATTTGATAAAAAAAATTCCTACCAACATTCTGGCATAATGATATTGAAGAAATAATATCATTTTAGAAGAAAATAACCTCCCTTACAATCCCTTATCTTAGAAAGAATAGTACTTCTGACTGAAATACTTGATATAGTGCTGAAAGAACTTGCACTGTATAGCAATACTCAAAGTACTAAAATACTCATAAAATACGCTCGATATAATAGAGAAAAAAAGAGAGAAATCTTTAGTTTCTGGTGTGATTTTCAATTCTAACCTAAGCACCCTATTATTATAGGAAAATGCTTAGAACACCAAAGTAGAAAATTTAATAAATTAATAATATTATTTTTTTCAAATTTCCTATGCCCACTAATTTGGTCCGAGACATCAGCCACCATGTGACAAAACATTAAAAAAGTTTTTTCTTAATTAATTTATTTAAAACTTCCAATAATAATAATTAATTAATCTGAAACTTCAATAATTCATAATAAATAACCCTTTTATCAAAAATTCGAATCTGGCGACTTTTTATAGGAAATTCAATTCTCTACAACTTTACAGAAGAAAGTTTTTCCAAATTCCAAACAGAAATTGACCGAAATCCATAAACGGACGATTTTACAGGCTATAATCAAATTTAAGTCAAGAAATGGGCCCACAGACATGTTTAACATGTTTCAAATAACTTTTGCAATAAAAATACTCTTCCTCCTCATATACTCATATATCCCACATTCATTGTAAAAATATCATCATTATTATATTATAATAATATAATAAAATATTATTTTATCAGAAAAAAGATAAAATATCGATTTTCAACAATTGTCACTTTAAAAATTTTCTCTATCTATATCCACATAAAATGAATATTTTTCTCATCATATAAATCAATAATTAATTATTCACAAATAATATTACAGAATCACAATAATGGAAACCAGACAGTTCCCAGGAAAGAGGGGGCTTTCCAATAAGAATTTCTCCTTACTGGCGCGGAATTAGGTGACCAAACCTCTCCTTAGACAAAACTTTTTAGACATTGCCAATAATGTTATCTAATAATATTATTCAGAAAATATGAATTATTGCTCTGATAATGGAAAATACTGTGTAGTGACAATTATTGAAACAACAGTAATATAAAATATCAACGCAGCAATTATTGAATCAATAAAATATTATACTGAACAGTAATTACTATAACAATTATTCAGTAGTGCCTTCTTACGTAAGAATCAATAATTCAAAAAAACTGTGCAATATCGTGTGCTACTGTGCAACGAGTATTACTTTACTTTACCCACCGAGTAATCCAACAGTGTTAACGGTAACCACTACGCCGTTATTTATAAAAACTTTAATTTGTTATTTTATTCATCTGACAGTAATTCTTTTATGGGGCCCACAAATGGTTGCGCCGTCGTACGAATATTCTCCAACATGAAGAATATTCCACGACCAAACGAATATTCCCTGACAGAAAGAATATTTTATAACAACTTGCATATTTTGAAAAAAAAATCATATATCACCCTTAACTTTAACTTTTATCAATTTAACCATTTACTGAATTGTAATTATAAGAAAAATTGAATACTTTTATTTCATAAAATTCGGTGTCTTACAAAGATAAGGCAGAATAATTTATTGTTAGCCTTCAACAGTGTTAAACTGATAAAATATAATAACTATTAAGTTTAACAGTAGTGGAACAAGCAATCCATTAGAAGAGTCAAATAGAGAATAAAATCTACTATCTTTTATGATTTAAAAGGTTTTTCATCACTTTTATCACTGGGACTCAGCTTAATAAATAATCCACATCATCGAATCACCCCTGCACTACGGCCAATGATATTCCTTAGTATCACGACTGCAATTATCCATGCACTACGAGCCAAGAATATTTATGTATTCATTAATGGTCATGATCATGCCAACAACTGTACATCAATGCACAACGGGCCAATGAGGACTTTTACCACATCATTTGTAACATTACGGTCATGATTACATCGAATAATCTCTGGTCATAATCATACCAAGTCCATCTATGCACTAAAGGCCACAGATGACTTTCAAATAATATAAATATGAGGATGATGACAATGATATAAGAATTCAATAAAACAAGTTCAAGAATTAATTTGTCCAAGAACCAATAACGTCCAAATTATCAACATTATACTGCTTTGTAGAGTAAAATTCAAGAATGCTCAGAAGAATATTTCCATGAAAAGATACTGGATGAAGCGCAATTATCAAGGATATTCCACTAATTTCATGGAGTATAGAAGTCAAAACATTAACCAAATGAGTATAATAAAGAATGGAATAGCAAAAGAAATCACCATGCATGTGGTACTTCACATAGACAGGTTATTCCAATAGAATACTAAATAACGGAACCAGGTCAGGCGAAATTTGTACCGACAGGATGTTCCAACAGAATAATAAAGAATGGAATAATAACAGAAATCACCATGCATGCGGTACTTTGCATAGAATGGTTATTCCAACAGAATACTAATAAGGACGGAATCAGGTCCGGCGTAAAACGCACAGACAGGATATTCCAACAGAATAATAATAAAGATGGAACCAGGTCTGGCGTAAAACGCACGGACATGATATTCTAATAGAATAATAAAGACAGAATCAGGTCCGGCGTAAAACACACAGACAGGATATTCCAACAGGGTAGTAAAGACGGAACAATAGAAGAATGTCACCAAGTATAGGGTAGCCCGCGTATACAGGTTATTCCAACAGAATAATAAAGAATGGAATAACATAAGTTCTCTTCATGAATACAAAAGAATAAGACCCCTTACGAGTACAACAAATAATATTCCCTACCTTAAGAAGAAGAGTACTGGATATATAAGTAGTGAAGTAGTAAAATACTTTCTTCTTTCTCTCTATAGTTTATCTCTCGAGAGTTTCAGTGAATTCGTAAGAAAATAATGAAGGAATGAGCTTCTATTTATAGAAAAATGAACTTCATAGTAACTAACTCATGAACGATCCAGATTGATTTACTTTAATCTGACGGTCCATATTTAAAGCAAAATCTTTTAAATAAAATATAATATATTCTATTTATAATCATATAAAACGTATAACTTTTATAAAAGATTTTATTATGCAAACACTATGCATAATAAAATATAATATATTCTAATTATTGTCTAATAAAACGGATAACTTTATAAAAGTATTCTGTTTTATATAAAAAGATTTTACTATGCAAAACATTATGCAGACACTTTGCAACACTATGCATAATAGAATATAATATATTCTATTTATAGAATAACTTTATAAAAGTATTCTGTTTTATATAAAAAGATTTTTGTATTATTACATTAATAATACCAACAAAACTGAGTGACTTATCATGTAAGCAACAATAATTAATATCGTGTGCTACTATACAACCACGCGTATTACTGTACTTTTAACGCCGGGTGTTTCAACAGTTAATGATAAAACTTTCGCCATTATTTTCATAAAGTATTTTTGTCATTTTCTCAATCCGACAATAATTCCGTTGTGGGGTCCACCCATGATTGTGTCGTTGTACAAATATTTCCTGTTTAAATGAATATTTCTGTAGGGCTTCGGCACAAAAACGTACAGCGGAAATTAAAATTTTAAAGCAATTTCTGAAACCCTAAAACAGGATCCATGCGAAAATCAATTAATTCAGAGGGTAGAAATTTTACCGATTAGATTTGCTAGAACCGATCCGGTCGAATCTTCAACGCAATTCAAGCGGACTGCGTCTCTACGGTATCCACACGAACGCTCTGCACGAATCGTCCTACGATCTGCAGAAAAGGGAGTATGGTACTAGCCACCAAGGATGGATTTTCAGAACTTTTCTCTCTAGCTTCTCTCTCAAGAGCGGCTAGGGTTTGGTTATGAAATGAGATGTATATGCAAAGTGGAGGCTACATATCATATATATAGCAAAATAAAAACCACTATTCAAAACCCTAATTTGTAAAATCCGAATTTATATATATATATATATATATATATATATCTTAATTAAGTCTTACTTAATTAATATACCTATATATATAGATTATCCTATTAATTTAAATTCGTAATTTAAATACTATCAATCATATTGATATATTTAAATCCTTTAAATTAATTCCCTTTTAATTACGTTCTATGTGTGTGACCCTATAGGTTATTATTACGTTGGCAATAATTTTAAAATCATATTATAAAATTATAAACAGTGAGCGGCATCTAGTAATGCATCACTGCTACCCAAGTAATAATAAGATCGATGATTCGATGCAACCTTTTGTGACCAATGTTTCAATGCAATTTAATCCTTTTAACCTTAATATCCTAGATTAAACTCGAGTCATGGAATGTGTCATACTCTTCATAATTTAATCTGAGTTTTCTTGATCAATGCGTAGACCATATGAAACAAATCACTATTTGAGCATGGCCATGTATTTCATAGTCCTACTCAATCAAGAGGCCTATGGATATCACCCATAATATATAGGATGGTTAAATTCCATCTAGATCACTCATATTTCTCACATGATTAATGATGAACCCAATAATCACCTTTATAGTCCACCCGATTAAAGGTGACATTTGATGATATCAAAGTACATAAATTCTCGTGTAGTAATATAGCGATTTCAGGTCGGAGGACCATTACATCATTGTCACTATGAGAATTGCTAATGACACTTCGCATAATGCTCCATATAGAATTCTCATGGTGGGTCTGTCCAATACATCGTTCTCTAACATGTACCTATGTATTGACTTAATATCTCATATATTTATGACCAATGAGATTTGGTCATCAGTCAATCCACATACTAGTCTCAATGCATCATTGTTGTCCCATCAACAATGATACTCGACTAGGGACATTTAAGAACACTGATACTAATGGTAATATATAATCTCATGTTCAAGTCACATACTTGAAACTATATAATTTGTATCACTATTCTAAGGAATTTTATTATGTTAACAACTATATTACGCAGTAAATAAAACCATAATAAAATCATATATTTATTCAATCAAATATAATATCAAAACGTTAAACAATTATATCAAATAATTGGCCTCTAGGGCATAAACTCTAACAGTCTCCCACTTGCACTAGAGCCAATCACTCATGTATCTTATACCCATGGAACTAGTGTGACCGTCGTGCTTCTGCTGCGACAAAGCCTTGGTTAGTGGGTCTGCAACATTATCATCTGTTGGCACTCTTCCTATATGTACATCTCCTCTATCAATGATTTCACGGATGAGATGGTACCGCCTAAGTATATGCTTGGATCGTTGGTGAGATCTGGGTTCCTTAGCCTGTGCAATGGCTCCATTATTATCACAGTATAGAGCAACCGGATCAACAATGGTTGGAACAACACCAAGTTCAGTGATGAACTTTTTAATCCATACAGCCTCCTTGGCTGCACTAAAAGCAGCAATATACTCAGCCTCTGTTGTAGAATCAGCTACTGTCTCTTGCTTCAAACTTTTCCAGCTAACAGCACCACCATTAAGGCAAAACACAAAACCTGACTGAGACTTATAGTCATCATTGTCAGTTTGGAAACTAGCATCTGTGTAACCCTTTACTGCTAGTTCGTCTTCACCTCCATATACCAAGAATGAATCCTTAGTCCTTTTCAGGTACTTGAGGATATTCTTGACTGTTGTCCAGTGACTTTCACCTGGATTCGACTGGTATCTGCTCGTCATGCTCAAAGCATACGAGACATCAGGACGAGTACATATCATTGCATACATGATAGATCCAATTGCCGAAGCATAAGGGATCTTTCTCATACGCTCCTCATCATCTTGTGATTTAGGACATTGGGCCTTAGAGATCTTTACACCATGAGTCACGGGTAAGTTTCCTCTTTTCGCCTCTTGCATGCTGAACCGTTTCAACACTTTATCAATATATGTACTTTGACTTAGGCCGAGCATTTTTCTTGATCTATCTCTATAGATCTTGATACCTAAAATGTAGGCAGCATCGCCCAAATCTTTCATGGAGAAACATTTTCCTAACCATGTTTTTACAGCCTGTAAGGAAGGAATGTCATTCCCAATAATTAATATGTCATCAACATATAATACTAGGAATACAATGTGACTCCCACTAACCTTCTTATATACACAAGGTTCATCTTCATTTTTAATAAAGCCAAATTCTTTGACTGCTTCATCAAATCGAAGATTCCAACTCCGAGAGGCTTGCTTCAAACCATAAATGGATCGATGCAGCTTACATACCTTTCCAGTATCCTTTGGAGTGACAAAACCCTCAGGTTGTGTCATATACACATCCTCAAGGAGATTTCCGTTAAGGAAAGCAGTTTTGACATCCATCTGCCAGATTTCGTAATCATAAAAAGCTGCAATAGCAAGTAAGATCCTGATGGATTTAATCATTGCCACTGGAGAGAAGGTTTCATCATAGTCAACACCTTGAATTTGTTTGAAACCTTTTGCTACCAGTCGGCCTTTATAGGTTTGTACATTACCATCCATGTCGGTTTTCTTCTTGAAAACCCACTTGCACCCGATTGGTTTTACCCCTTCGGGTGGATCAACCAGAGTCCATACTTGGTTAGTATACATGGAGTCCATCTCAGATTTCATGGCTTCAAGCCATTTCTCAGAATCTGGTCCATTCATAGCTTCTTGGTAGGAAGCAGGCTCATCTTGATCTATGAGCATCACATCGCCGTTTTCAGTCACAAGATATCCATAATATCTCTCAGGCCCTTGGCGTGTCCTACCAGATCTACGAATGACTTGTGTAATTTGAGCAGGTTCACTTTCCACAATTTCTTGTGGTTCCTGCTCATGTTCCAACTCAGGTTCAATGATATTTTGTGGTTCTCGAATTTCTTCGAGTTCTACTTTCCTCCCACTGTTTCCTTTAGAGACAAATTCTCTTTCTAGAAAAATACCAGTTCGAGCAACAACCACTTTGTTCTCAGAAGGTTTATAGAAATAATACCCTTTTGTTTCCTTTGGGTATCCCACAAAATTACATTTGTCAGATTTGGGTCCGAGCTTGTCAGAATTCAAACGTTTTACGAACGCCTCGCAACCCCAAATCTTCATGAACGACATACTAGGACGTTTCCCAGTCCACATTTCATATGGTGTCTTCTGAACCGTCTTTGTAGGAACACGGTTAAGTGTGAATGCAGCTGTCTCTAGGGCATGACCCCAGAAGCTTATTGGAAGATCTGCATGACTCATCATTGATCGTACCATGTCCAACAAGGTTCGATTTCTCCTCTCAGATACACCATTCCATTGCGGTGTTCCAGGTGGAGTGAGTTGTGATATAATACCACACTCCTTTAGAAGGTCATCAAAGTCTTGGCTTAAGTATTCACCTCCTCGATCGGATCGAAGAGCTTTTATGCTTTTGCCAAATTGGTTTTGAACTTCATTCTTGAATTCCTTGAACTTTTCAAAGGATTCGGATTTGTGTCTCATAAGATACACATATCCATATCTACTAAAGTCATCAGTAAATGTAATGAAGTAATAAAACCTACCTCTTGCTAACGAACTCATGGGTCCACATACATCACTATGTATAAGTCCCAATACATCGCTAGCCCGTTCACTGTGTCCAGTGAAAGGGGCTTTAGTCATCTTGCCTAATAAACAAGACTCGCATTTCTCATATGATTCAAAATCAAATGAATCCAAGAACCCATCTTTATGGAGTTGGGATATGCGTTTCTCATTTATATGGCCTAAACGACAGTGCCAGAGATATGTCGGATTTGAATCATTTGATTTAAATCGTTTTGTATTTATGTTATAGATAGGCATTTCTAAATCAAGAATATAGAGACCGTTAAACAATTGTGCAACACCATAACAAATATCATTTAAGTAAAACAAACAACGATTGTTCTTTATTATAAATGAAAAACCTTTCTTGTCCAAACAAGAAACAGAAATAATGTTTTTGCTTATAGCAGGCACAAAATAACAATCTTCTAATTCTAAAACTAGCCCAGTGGGCAAAGATAAATGATAAGTTCCTACGGCCAGTGCAGCAACTTTTGCTCCATTTCCAACTCGTAGGTCAACCTCTCCTTTCGCCAAAGTTCTACTCCTTCGGAGTCCCTGCACATTAACACAAATGTGAGAACCACATCCAGTATCCAATACCCATGATGTAGAAGTAGATAAGTTGACTTCTATAACATATATACCTGAATCAGAAGTCGTACTTCCTTTTCTTTTCTTCACTTCTTCCAGATAAGCATGACAATTCCTTTTCCAGTGTCCAGGTTTTCCACAGAAGTGACATTCACCTTCTTTAGCCACCCCACCTTTAGGTTTTAAAGCCTGTTTGGTTTTGGAATTGGGTTTGGCAAAAGATTTAGATCCTATCTTCTTCTTGCCTTTCCAATTTCCCTTAGCATTCCCCTTTTGCACCATCATTATGGGAGCGGGTCCTGCCTTTTTCATGTTGTTCTCGGCAGTTCTTAACATGCTCAACAACTCAGTAAGGGGTTTCTCAATTTCATTCATAAGATAGTTCATAACAAATTGAGAGTAGCTGCTGTTCAATGATTGCAAAACAAGGTCAGTTTGGGCTTCCGGAGTGATTGGAAAACCCAACCTATCAAGGTACTCAATATACCCAATCATTTTCAGCACATGTGGACCAACTGGATCACGTTCACCAATTTTGCAGTGATACAACGCCTTGCTTGTATCATACCTCTCCTGTCGAGCATTCCCTTCGAACAATTTCTTGAGATGCTCGATCATCTCATAAGCATCCATCAACTCATGTTGCTTCTGAAGCTCAGCGTTCATGGTTGCTAGCATGACACAACTCACATCCAGAGCATCATCTTGATGCTTCTTGTAAGCATTATGCTCCGCACGTGGTGCAGTGACAGCTGGTGCTGCAGGAATGGGCCCATCAAGGACATATAGCTTACGCTCTTGTTTGAGGACAATCCTCAAGTTCCTATGCCAGTCAATAAAATTAATTCCACTTAGCTTGTCCTTTTCAAGGACTGATCGTAATGAAAGACTATTTGTGTTGTTGTTGTTTGCCATTTGATATCTACAATTTATAAGTGCAACAATAATAAGTCAAATTACAGAGTTGATATTATATAATTGATAATCGTACATTCAAAATATACCTCCCACTATTATATTCAAATTAATAGCCCTCACCATTAATTCGGAAAGTATTTTCTATTAAATCTTTCTAGTGAGCCAAGATCCATATTTCATTATGCCTTAAGTTAGCTTTGGCTATTCTCTCAAAACATAATTATTTAGGTAGACAACCCTTTGTCAATTATATCATATATAACTCCTGGATAGTTTGGTAAACAACATTTGTTTCTAGTCCATCTAATGGTACCAACCAAACTCTATGCCTCTAAGTCCACAATCCTATTGAGATAACTTAGTTAAGTCGGGCCCAATGATTTTAATAGTTTGGATATCACAATTATCCTATCGCATCTTACCTAGATAAATAGGGTACTTTGCTTTGGCAAACCTACATCTATTGATCAAGGTCTAGATGAGTGTTATTCATTGGAAGGCATCTGATTTAGACTTAATAATTTAATGAGGGATTTTATTAATTTAGATCTCACAAATTTTAATCTTGTTAAGCATGCACATTATAAATCAAATCATATCATATACAAGCATAAATAAAGTGCAAAATTAAATGTGTCACAGTTATGGCCCAATCCACTGTCAATCTTTTCAAGCTAATGAAAGATTGAAGGTCAATCTAAGGTGGTAAAAGATCTTAAAATAAATAACTTCCTTGGAACTTCCTCTAGCATGCGCCTCCTCTCCATCATCATCTTTCCATTGTGTTTTCCATCTTGACATCTTCATCAATTACAGATTATTACATGACATAAAGAAACCTCGAGTTACATTCGAGGGGATTTAGATGAGAAGAGAATATTACATTAGAATTTATAGAAAGGCACGACATGCAAGTCGTATTTCAAAACCAAAAACCACTAACCTATGGGTCAAAAGGCCATAACTGTGCACCATGCATATCACAATAAGCATATAACAATTTATATATAATTAAAGAAAACTATATATAAAATATAGGGGACACGACCATCGTTCGCTACGACGGGGGGGTCCAAGGGGGGGTCTCCCCCCCTGGCGGTGGTCCGGCTGATCGGTCAGCGAGCGGGGTCGGGGGCAGCGCCCCTGGAAAAAAAAATTCGAACTACATTCTGTATTGCAGAATTTTTCCATACGAATCTCTGAAACAGTTTCAGAATTATACATTTTAATCCACCAAAAACACCCATAATAACAAATCATATATGTCCAGTTTCGATTTAATCATATTAAAACGAATAACAGTACACCCAGAATTTATCATATATTTCCAGTTTCGATTAATCATATTAAAACGATTCTTCATGCTTCTAATCCGATTAGAATAGTTATATTGTTATTCCACCGATTAAAGATACGATTAACAATAATTAATATCGTGTGCTACTATACAACCACGCGTATTACTGTACTTTTAACGCCGGGTGTTTCAACAGTTAATGATAAAACTTTCGCCATTATTTTCATAAAGTATTTTTGTCATTTTCTCAATCCGACAATAATTCCGTTGTGGGGTCCACCCATGTTTGTGTCGTTGTACAAATATTTCCTGTTTAAATGAATATTTCTGTAGGGCTTCGGCACAAAAACGCACAGCGGAAATTAAAATTTTAAAGCAATTTCCGAAACCCTAAAACAGGATCCATGCGAAAATTAATTAATTCAGAGGGTAGAAATTTTACCGATTAGATTTGCTAGAACCGATCCGGTCGAATCTTCAACGCAATTCAAGCGGACTGCGTCTCTACGGTATCCACACGAATGCTCTGCACGAATCGTCCTACGATCTGCAGAAAAGGGAGTATGGTACTAGCCACCAAGGATGGATTTTCAGAACTTTTCTCTCTAGCTTCTCTCTCAAGAGCGGCTAGGGTTTGGTTATGAAATGAGATGTATATGCAAAGTGGAGGCTACATATCATATATATAGCAAAATAAAAACCACTATTCAAAACCCTAATTTGTAAAATCCGAATTTATATATATATATATATATATATCTTAATTAAGTCTTACTTAATTAATATACCTATATATATAGATTATCCTATTAATTTAAATTCGTAATTTAAATACTATCAATCATATTGATATATTTAAATCCTTTAAATTAATTCCCTTTTAATTACGTTCTATGTGTGTGACCCTATAAGTTATTATTACGTTGGCAATAATTTTAAAATCATATTATAAAATTATAAACAGTGAGCGGCATCTAGTAATGCATCACTGCTACCCAAGTAATAATAAGATCGATGATTCGATGCAACCTTTTGTGACCAATGTTTCAATGCAATTTAATCCTTTTAACCTTAATATCCTAGATTAAACTCGAGTCATGGAATGTGTCATACTCTTCATAATTTAATCTGAGTTTTCTTGATCAATGAGTAGACTATATGAAACAAATCACTATTTGAGCATGGCCATGCATTTCATAGTCCTACTCAATCAAGAGGCCTATGGATATCACCCATAATATATAGGATGGTTAAATTCCATCTAGATCACTCATATTTCTCACATGATTAATGATGAACCCAATAATCACCTTTATAGTCCACCCGATTAAAGGTGACATTTGATGATATCAAAGTACATAAATTCTCGTGTAGTAATATAGCGATTTCAGGTCGGAGGACCATTACATCATTGTCACTATGAGAATTGCTAATGACACTTCGCATAATGCTCCATATAGAATTCTCATGGTGGGTCTGTCCAATACATCGTTCTCTAACATGTACCTATGTATTGACTTAATATCTCATATATTTATGACCAATGAGATTTGGTCATCAGTCAATCCACATACTAGTCTCAATGCATCATTGTTGTCCCATCAACAATGATACTCGACTAGGGACATTTAAGAACACTGATACTAATGGTAATATATAATCTCATGTTCAAGTCACATACTTGAAACTATATAATTTGTATCACTATTCTAAGGAATTTTATTATGTTAACAACTATATTACGCAGTAAATAAAACCATAATAAAATCATATATTTATTCAATCAAATATAATATCAAAACGTTAAACAATTATATCAAATAATTGGCCTCTAGGGCATAAACTCTAACAATTTCCTGACCAATCGAATATTATATAACAACTTGGATATTTTGCAAAATTTATAAATATTACCCACAACTATAATATTATATCAATTTCACTCCATAATATTCAAAAATAATATTTGTGACACCCCCAAATCCCGGTACTTCATTACCGGTACTTCATTACCTCAAGATTTGGTGTTCACATAATCAAAACATTCATTTATAACTACCCAATCATAATAGAATTGAATAATAAAAGAAAACATGTCGATATAGGATTAAACTTAAATAAAAATCTCACAAGTTATCTAACCTTTAACAACAATCATTCAAATGCGGAAAATTAAATAACTTCATTACAATCTTTAAATCAAAATTTGAAAGTAAACTATCAAAACTATTACAAGTCTTCAGTATTTATTCATCTTTCCTTTTCCCTTACTGGTACTAGGTACGTCACCCGTTTCAACTTTAGCTGTAAGAAATTTTACAGGCAAGAGTAAGAAAACAAGGCTCACTTGAAATAACAATAAGTAAATCTTTAAACTTTTACATCAATTGCCAATATTAGGCTCAATAGAACTGAAAAATATATTCTATTAACTTTTTGAAAATTATAACATTCACTGAGGGTCTAATGACCATGAATCATGTCCACAGTTATAAGTAATCTTTTAACTTTAACTTTAATAGTAATAAGACTATAAGAACTCCACGTACTTAGGGGGACCAACCCTTCGTACAATGTATTGTGCACAACCATTTCAACGCTAAGCGTAAACCTCTCAGTATTTAGAATACAAGTCCGTACCAAAGTAAGTTTGGTTTGGATAAGCTTTCAAGGAAATTTGGAATTCAACGAACATCGGCTAAGGAGTAGTTGAATAAAACCAATAACACTATACTATAGAATAATCGTGATTGAATCAATCATAGTAAAATAAAGTCATGCTTTAGGAATAATCTAATAGCATACCATTTGAATAACTATAACATACCTTGCTTAAACAATACTAAGCCAAGGTTAATTAGAATTGAATACTAAGCATGCATAGTAACTTGAACGATAGAAATGTTCGACATTAGTATATATATATAGTTGTGCATGCTAAACAACAAGTTAAATACAAGAATAACTTGCTCCAGAATAACTTACATTATTATATTATAATCGAATTGAAAACAGAACTTGAATTAACAAGATAATATATTAGAAAACTTGATTAAAGATAGCTGCATAATTATAAAAGTAGAGTTAGAGAACTTGCCTCGTGCGTATGTTAAATAATTACTACTCACGTTCACCCTGAGTCCTACACATACCATATGTATTGACAATACACGTTAGTTACACTAACATTACCTTTATGAGTTACTTTATTAGTCTTAGTTTAGCTACTAACTAAGTTTAAGTTAAAACAACATCACATCTTTTCATGAACATTAAATTTTAGCTTTATTACAACTACTTAAGTGATCATGTCATTGCACCACATGCACATTAACAAATTGATACAACATCCTATTACATGTCCAACATGTTATCATTAATTTATACTAATACACAAAGGGTTGTATTTGCATTCGTGCATCCCGACGCCCTCCGATTGGATCCAAATACACAATAGTCCTAAAGATGGCCATTTTGACAACCGTTATAGACCTCAAATTAAAACCCTTAAAGCATAAAGTTGTATTTTTATTTGTCCTCGTTTCGGATCATCTTGAATTAACTCAATCGGAGTTTGTATGAGAAAGTTATGACTGTTTTACTACAGGAGGTCAAAACTACCCAACTCAGACAACTTTTTCAGCGCTGGGGCACGGAGCAGTAGCGCCGGGGCGCGAGTACCAGTGCCAGGGCGCGAGTACCAGCATCGACGCGCGAGTTCCAGCGTTGGGGCACGAGCTACTGGCCCATTTTTGGCGCTGGGGCGCGAAATTTGGTGCTGGGGCGCCGAAACTCTGAGAACCTAATGACGAAGAACATAACAACTAAATTTTCTACTAAATGATACTGCTAACATCTAAATTTACATGAACAACTAACACAATTTACCCATAATCATAACCAATTATTCAGATACTAATTAACAATGACTAAACCAAGATTTTAAAAACTTAAATTTTGAAAACATGGTTTAAAAAAAAACTAAAACTAAAACTCCACTGTTGATAACTCAGTAAACACTGTGAATTCATTAGTAGACCAAAATACTTTATTCAAACTACATTCCATTCATATCCCTATGAAATACCATAAACAAACTTCAATTTACAGTTTCACAACCAAATTGGCCATTAAAATTGGTACTTACATGATTACATATGGAAACATACTAAGAATACATATATACTGACAAATTTTCTTCTTACTGTAGACGAAATTTGCATGCGATTATTGTTTAAACACCATATCTAATAACTATAAACATGTATAACCCCCATAACTTAGTTACATAACAACAATTCGGAAGAAAAACTAGAACTCAAAAAGCATAGAAGAAATAGAATTCACAGAGTATAACAAAGCTTCACCGAAATACTCGTAAATAATATCAAAGTGGTAGAACATACCTTCAATTAGCTTATACAATCTTTGTTAGTTGAAGACCAATCTCCCTCAATCTCTCAAACTCTTTTCTCAATTCTCTCTGCTATTCTCTGAACTCTCTCAAAACCCAGCAACTAGTATGCGTAATACAAAAAAAAACAAAAATGATATGGCCTTAATAGCCATCATCAGTTACCCAAAATAACGTATACATTATATTTATTATATATTTTATTTTATTTATTTTATAAATTAGAAATATCAAAAGCCATAAGGCTTGTTTGGCAAACCATTTAAATTTTAAAGAATTTATATCCTTAAGCATTGTTTGGGTAAAACTAGATTAAAACTACTTTAATTTATTTTTAATAACTCCTTATACTATAGTTATTTGTCACACTATATTTAATCAAGCTTTCATATTTAATTTAATTAATTCAAATAACCATTAATTAAATAATTCATTTAATCACATAACTCAAAACAAATAATTAACCATCAACTTGAAATATCAATATAATAATAATTTTCTTAACTCATTAATGATTTATTTACAACATAAATAATTAATCAATTCAAATTAAACAAATATTTATTTAGCAATAAATGCACCAATTAAATATTTATATAATTCAATAAATATTTAAAATTACAATTTAAATTTACGGATTGTTATAATATTTATAGAAAATTCATCTTTATTCAAAAAGTTGGGGTTTTACAAACACCCTTATCTTTCCTTCTTCCTTCTGATATGGTTTCAGCTCATTGAGTCAGCTCCAGTTCGTATGTCAGGAGATTTCCATATAGCTGTTGGACTGTCATCTCGTGAAGATTCTTTGACTCTCTTATAGCAGTGGTTTTAACATCCCACTTGCTTGGTAGGGTTCTCATGAACTTTATGATCAGATCTTTGTTAAGATAGATCTTCCCATATGCTCGTAGAGAGTTGAGCAGAACATTGAATCTCTCATAGGTGGCAGTCACGTTCTCTCCTTGAACATGAGTAAACATCTCATACTGCTGTGTCAGAAGAGATTCTTTGTTTTCTCTGACTTCTTCAGTTCCTTCGTGCATGATCAACAATGCTTCCCAAACCTCCTTAGCTGTTTTTCTGTTGACGACGTTTTCAAACAGATCGTCTTCTAAGGATTAGAACATGATGTTCTTGGCCTTTTTGTCAAGTTGGACAGCTCTCTTCTCGTTGTCTGTCCATTCTTCTTTAACCTTGATTTGCATTTTGCTTGGATCATCAGTGGTTGGTGCAAGCTTTGTTGGAATATAGGACCCATTTTGAACGGTCTCAAATAGATCTTCATCTATTGAGTCCATGTAAGCTTGCATCCTTACTTTCCAGTTTACAAATTTATCCTTGTTGCACATTGGTGGCTTGCTGCCTCCTCCAGTTCTAGATTCGCTTGGTACGTGTGCCATTGGATCTACTAAAGCTTATAAGCTGTATAATAGAACCTGCTCTGATACCAATTGTTTGTTCCTAGTTGGCACAATAGTTATCTAGAAGGGGGGTTGAATAGATATTTAAAAAACTTTTCGTTTTAAACTTGTTCTTTAATGATGATTAAAACTTGGCGGAATTTAGGTTTGTTTGAATCTTCTTTACAAAGTAGTGGAGTTATGAGAGTGAGGCAGTTATAGCAGTTATGACAGATATAACAGTTATAATATGAATGTAAAAGACACAGTCGTTTTTAAGTGGTTCAGAGCACTTAAAGCTCCTAGTCCACTCTTCTACTCAACGAGTAGGATATCCATTAAGGATGTCTTTTACAATTTCTGAATCACACAGATTCCTTCTAGACCAGCAGTCTAGGAACTTCTTAGTTCACTCTTGAACTCTTCAAGTCTAGCAGACTTGGCTTTCTTACGGTTCACTTAGAACTCTTAAAATCCAGTAGACTTGGTACTCTTTTAAGATTATTGATAGATGTTGAGTTCTTGATGGTTGATACTCAGTTGCTGTTTAAGCACTTGTTCGAAAGAACTAAGAGTATGAGCAAGCTTTGCAATATCTCAGATCGTAGAGTTGAGCTTGAGAGTTGTTCACGTTGTTTGTTCAATGCTTGCTTAGTTCTCTCTCATCTGTCTGATCTGCATATATGTAATCTTGAAAACTATCCGTTAGATCCATCCATTGAGGCATTAAATGCATTTTACTTTTCTGATATTTGATGGAGACATTTCTGCACATCTTCTGAAACTTCATTCTGGCCCACTGACACAGCAAACTGTTTTCTCACCTAACACCTGAAAAGGTGTTTTGCCCCCTTACCAATGGTACTTTCCTTAGCTTCTTCAATACGCTTCTTTGTTGCATACTAAGGATATTTCATATTACTCTAGGACTGATGAGTGCTGCAACGTCTAGAATCCATTTCTCATATGTTGGAATCTGTCTTCACACAAATCATGAGGCTTGACGTTTTCTGACATAAGACAGATGCTCTACGATTCATATCATGATACTCTACAATTCAGATCGTAGTGTCTTATCATCTTGGTGCCTAGTCTGATGCTATCAGCCGAGAGCACTACGATTCTTCTTAAACCTCTGCACTCTACGATCTTAACTTGCTCGTGTTGTTACTCTACGTTTCCGAGAGCACACTACGATTGTTGACTTGTAAAATCCATGTTTCCTTCAGCACACTACGATCGTTGAGATGGCTCGACAAACGTTGGGACCACTCTACAATTTTTGAAGAGTCCCTTCAAGGCAGGCACACTACGAGCTTTGAAGCTCTACGTTTTCTGCCTTGACTTCTGCAATGTTGATCAGGTGATACACTACGATTTCTTCGAAGCCTATCTATTACATCTCAAGATCAACCTAACAGCTTTGATCTTTCTATTTATACATTCTATTACAGAATGATACACGTTAAGTGCTTAGATCAACCTAACAAATTTGATCTATCACTA
The DNA here is from genome assembly GCA_020205505.1 of Panax japonicus. Taxonomy (NCBI): domain Eukaryota; kingdom Viridiplantae; phylum Streptophyta; class Magnoliopsida; order Apiales; family Araliaceae; genus Panax; species Panax japonicus. The sequence goes on from JAINUV010001451.1 coordinate 392,082, forward strand.
AGTCCTCGTACATATCTTACTTGAAGGACTTTACAAATAATCATGAGCATATACATTAAAACATCAAATGATAATATGCATTCTCCCAACAGAAGACAACGACGAACTAAAGAACCAAACGCCGAAAACGAATATCTACCGGGAAGAACGACCGATTCAACTAAGAAGAAAATGGGTTTGCTTAAAAAGTTACCAAAACACGGAATAAGGGTTTCCAAAAGAAAAGGAGACGACAAAAAGATAAAAATACAATTTAAATTGAAAAATGATCCCACGATCCCACAAAAAGCGTGTACAGTTCCTTTTAAAAAAAACAGAATTGTCATGTCATCAACACATTAAATCAAACAACAAAATTAAAGGAATAATTATTATTCACTAATAATGTAAATAGAAATTTAAAGGTATTAATTATGTAAATATTTTATGAGTGCACTATTGTTCTAATTATTTTTAGAAATATAATAGAAAATATAATTGTTCCTAAGATTAAACCCTCGCTATGTTATCCCCTTTCTCATTCGAGTCTCACTCTCCTTCGCAGTTACCAAAAATTCCTCTCGAATCCTCCCAATCTTCTACACTTACCAATGACATTCATGTCTTTCATTTCCCGGTAACTCTCTCTCTCCTCTTCCTCTCGCTATCTCCGTTTATGTGATCGATTTGAATCGATAAAATCATGTTTTTTGGCCAATATGGAGTCTTTATGGCATTATTAAGATAATTTATTTCGGGTTTATTGTAGTTTCTATTGTAACATTGAATTGGTTGTTCTGTAATAGGATGAGGTGGGAATCGTTGCCAAACTATCGGATTGTATAACATCTAGAGGGAATATACTTGCAGCAGATGTTTTTGTGCCTCATAAAAAACATGTCTTTTATTCAAAACTAGTAATTACCCGTGCTTGAAGGCACGGCGTAACGAAAAATTAAATTAAAATTCGAAAAATACTATATTATTTAAAGACTCTTTTCAACTTAAAATAACTTATAATCAGACATAACAATTATCATAATTTACCACACTATCACAATAATTACTTTTCCTTTAAAAATAGATATCCATAAAAATCTAAACTTGTCTACAAAACTTACAATTATCAATAACAATTATCATAGTTATAATTATTATTGTTCTTGTTATTATAATAATAGTTATTATTATTATTATTATTGTTACTATTATTATAATTATTATTATTATTATTATTATTATTATTATTGTTGTTGTTCTTATTATTATAATAATAGTTAGTATTATTAATATTATTATTATTATTGTTGTTGTTGTTGTTGTTGTTATTACTATTATTATTATTATTATTATTATTATTATTATTATTATTATTATTATTATTATTATTATTATACTAATAATTATTATTATTGTTATTATTTGTTTGTGTGTGTGTGAAGACCAGAGGAGAGAGAAAGATTTTTTGTGTGTGAACATGAGAGAGAGTAGGGTGTAGGGGTGAATTTGATTTGGGCGAAAAAAATATGAGTCTTTAGATTAAGTTAGAAGAATTAAGTTAGAATGAATCTGAACCGTTATTGTGCTTTGTCAAATGAAAGATTCAAAATGGGTTCTATTTTATTATATAGATGGTAGTCTTTCATGCTTATATGCCATTGTTCTAGCTTGAACTATTTCATTTCTTTTCTATGGTTTTTTTTAAAATAAAATTATCTTCCATTTATTCCGTTGCAAGATTTCTCTCAGGAGAGTTTTGGTTATTTGATATCCACATAATGGCTTGTTTGGTTCTTATGGCATGTAATTCATTGGGGTTAATGTGAAAGTTTCGAGTTCGATCTTTTGCTAAGGAATAATTATAGAATAATCATAAGCGTTTCAAATTTGGGGTCTCAAATGTTGTCTTAAATGATGTGTCATGAATCTTTTGCCTCAAATTTGGAGTACTTTATTATATAACCAATCTGATGTAGTCAACTAATGTAATGATTTTGAGATGCCAAAGTTGAGGCTTTGAACATTACTCATAATAGTACATATTCCTGGATGATATATTAGGAGACTTGTCAAGTTTGGTATTTTTACTCTAGGTGAGTTCTTTCAACCAGAAATGCAGAACTTCAAATATTATTCCTCAAGATTCAAGAATATGTAGTTTACTTTGAATATATCTGCAGTTTGGGTGTCAATATTTTCATTGCAGAGTAGAAAGGTTTTTCATAATTTGGAAAGCATAAAAATAATTAGCTCTTGTTAGTTGTTAAGTTTCAGCAATCGCATGACTCAGATTTGGAATATTTTGCCTGTTCAGTTTGGATTTGGATATTTGGGCATTTTTTGGTATTCTACTTGGATTTTAAATGTGGTATATTTTCCTATTGTATTTCTTCAGATAGCTGAAAGCCGCCTCAAAAGAAAAACAAGCACAAAGCCATGGATGACATCAAGGAGAGCATAACAGAACTTAAATACTACACGGACAACGTCTTCAAACCAAGGTCAAGGAATTGAAAGCAAAAGAGGAGGAGATTGTGTAGTTGGGGCAACGGTGGTGGTGTAAAAGTTTAGGAGTGAGATTTGGGTGGAAGGAATATTTGAACATTATTATCAAAAATAAGTTGTTTACAAATAACATACCTAATTAAAAGGTTGTTTTTTGCAAATTATTCTTCTTCTTCTAGCTTCGGAGGGATTCATTCATGCCTTGGAGACTCTTTCCATCACTCCATTTCAATTCATCCAAAGTGTAACGCCCGAGAAATTCGGATCCTTTGTAAAAATATTTGAAAGAGTTAAATAATGAATAAAATAATATTATTTGTTATTATATGTGTTAATAAGAGGTATGCCGTTCTATAACCTAGAAACGTCGGAAGATCGTAGTATTTGAACCACATGAAAGAATTAAAGTGTTTGAATTTCCAAGACGAAAATAAATATTTTCCGAGAAAGTTTACGAAAAACACTATTCACCAATTATCGCTCGGGAATTATTTTTGAACTTTCGAGAAATAAGTAACGTTAGAATATCGAAACGAGATGGATTATGTAATAATAATCTAAGTATGGAAAGCACAATAATTCGCATGAGGACTTAATTTGGGAATATAGGTATTAAAACCTAATGAAATGAATTAAGGTAACTTTGCATGAAATATAAGTCCAATAAGATTAAGGTGTAAACCTCTGTGAGATTATCCTTAAAGCCCAAGTAGTAATAACATAAAGCCCTTGGTAGATTAATGCAAGCCCAAAGATAAGTTAATTAGGTTAACTTCTAAGCCCAAATGATGATCCAATGGGTAAAGCAAGATCCATGGGGCAACCCATGGGTGAAGTGGTAACCAAGCACTTGGAGTGGTGAGCAAGAACTTTAAGTAATGACCAAGGAATGGATAAGAGTTGTGGGCAACAAGTAATGAATAGTAAGGAGGTTAACTAAGGAGGTGGGATGGCCTAAATGTCCATAGTGCCCTCACTTTGAGTTGCCTATAAATATCAAGCTTTATTTCTTAAGTTGGTTGTTTAATTTTCATCCAACTCCTCTCAAGATAAACAACTTATTTGTTAAAGTCATTAAGCACTTTGAGCTTAACATTTTCTTAATAGATTTCCAAAGCAAGTGAAGTAATCATCAAAGGTAATTGATCTTGTCTATTCTATCTCTATCATGGTAGGTTGATAGGAGAAGTGTAACTAATGAACTTAGATGTTAAGAACATAAGAGAAGTTGATAAACAATGGACTCAAGCCGAAATAGTTGAATAAGGAACTTGAACCTAAATAAGTTAATGAACTTATGAAAAATTGCCTTTGTTAGCATAAGCATGAGAATTGTAGACAATAAGAGTAATAAGTCAAAACCTACTTTGATAATAAGTTGGTGTAATAAGTAACTTGTAATGTCTATATGTTGATTAAAATCCACTTAGAATGATTAGTATTGAGGTTTCACCGGAATTTACATGATTGGACGATAATCGTCGAATTCGTGAAATTCTCAGAATGGAAGTCGTATTTCGTGTTTGACATTGGAAACGTAGGTTTTCGATGGAGGCAAGTCATATTTGGCATTATAGAGTTGTGGACTCGAAAATGGCCGAATTCTGACTTAGAACGAAGAAACGAGCATTAAACGTTCACGAACGTTTATCGTTTTCGTTAAAATTGAACTAATAGGTGAAATTTTAGCAAACAAAGTCGAATAGATAAAATTCTTAAATGAATACATAGAGTACGTGATTTGTGAACCGTAGGCTCTTGAATGAGCCAATTCGAACTTATAACAAAGAAGTTACGAGTACTAGAATCTCACAAAATTTAAAGTCTGAAAATTTTTTATGGTGCACAGAGCTGGCGCCGCGGCGCCATCTCAAGGCCATTTAGCCGCGCCGAAGTGTCGAGCTTGGCCGAGCAAAGCCATAACCTTCTTGAGAGTGGCGCCGTAGCTGAGCTGGTTAGGCTCATTCTTCTTTAAACCATATGAATGCAGCTAAGACAGAGCGGACCGATGGATCCGGCAAGGATAAAGGGAAGGCGAAAGCAAACCCGTAGCTTGTATATGTAATAGTATAGATTTTTATAAAAAATAATATTGATATTATGACAAAGACAATGTATTGGTTGTAAAGAACCTGGGAAAATGTAAATATTCTTTTGATATATATAAGACATATTCGTTCTTTTGAGGTATTTCAATTGAATGTTTATGTGAACTGTAGCACCGTGTAGCACCATCTATCGGGTTGGAAGATACCCGGATTTGGGGGCGTCACAGGTTGGTATCAAAGCATTAGGTTATAAAACTTAAGGGGGAAATAAAAACCTTAAGTCATAACCTTAATAAAAGTCAAAGAATAAAAGATGGAAGTTAACCTTATAAAAATGCATAATATATTTTATGTGTTTTATTATACTGACGTTTACTAATCAACTTTTGTGTTATTATAGATGTTAGGTAAAAATAGAGATATACAGGTAGTCAGCGAAGGGTCGGTAAATCAGATAAAAATCATACCGAACCCTATATCAGCAGATCCGGAGATAGTTGTGGTGGAGTCCGGAGACTCCAAAAGCTTAGACCTCATGTCTGTATTTGACGGCATGATAGAAGAAGTTGAAGCAGTGTCCTTTAAACAAGTAGCAATAGCAGTAGAGATAACTCCAGGAGAGTCGATGATGTCACTTTTCATGTCAGTGATAGATATGAACGTACAGTACTGTCAGGAGGTCAAGGAGCTGAAGGCTGAACTGCAAGCTGTTATAGAGGATAAGACGGACGTGGAGTTCATGTAGGAACAGGAACATGACGAGAGATTTTTGGTTAGGGTCAAGGTCCATGAGCTGAAGCAGGAGGCCTTTGAGCTTAGGAGTGAGCTAAAGACCAAGAAATAGAAGATATGGAGAATGTCCTATATTCATATGAGTTCTCATGAGGATTTCTAGTTGCAGGTAGCTGGGTATCCTGTAGAGACAGGGCAGACGCGGCATACTATCAGCTGTGATATTATTTCTGGTCTTGCCAAAGCAGATTTCGAGAATGCCTTAAGGAAGATATGATCGAGTAATTGATTAGAGTAGTTGGATATGTACATATTTGTGTATATAGTAGTGAGGTAAAGCCCTCTTTTGTATAATCAAGGGTAGTTTTTTGTAATTCCCAATTTTTGGAAAGCAATAGCGGGAAAGTAATGTATCCAGCTTAGGCTGTGTTATGTAACCGATGTAGTATTATACTACTATGAATTAATATAAGTTTTCATTTTCGGAAAAATATTGAGTAACGAATGTTTAAGTTACTATTTATCATTGAATAATAACTAACTGACAAGAAATGCATAATAACGAAATATGTGGTTATTGTAACAGCAAAATGCCGCCAAGAAGAGTACCACGTAACCAAGGTTCGAATACAAATCAACCGGAAGGAGGCCCAATAAACCCCATGCAGGAATTCTTGAACATCTTAACTGCAGCGTTTAACCAAACTGGGGCTAATATCCCCGTAAATCCTGGTGTAGTACGGGCTGCTACATTTAAGGACTTTAAGAGTATGGGTCCGCCAGAGTTCAAAGGAACTACAGACCCTATTTAAGCTCAAACGTTGGTGAGGGAGATAGAGAAGGCATTTGTGATAGCAAATGTCGACGAGGCCCAAAAGAATGCTTTTGCAACCTACATGATGTAGGGAGAGGCCAACTTTTGGTGGGAGGCCAATCAGGCGAGGGCCGGAATAGATGTTATAATTTGGGAGAGGTTCAAGGAAATATTCTACGAGAACTACTTTCCCACGAGCATGCAGGGAAGGATGGAGATGCGATTTCTAGATTTAAAACAAGTGGACATGACGGTTCCCCAGTATGCCGCCAAGTTTAATGAACTTGCAAGGTTCGCTCCACATCAAGTGGATACGGAGGTGAGGAAAGCTCGACGGTTCGAGCAGGGCTTGAAACCCTGGCTCTATAATCGTATCTCTGTGTTCAAATGTACTTCCTTTGGAGTTGTTTTAGAGAAGGCAATAATTGCCGAAGATGGTAGCGAGGCGTTTAGCCAATACCGCAAGGAAAAGAAAAGTAAGGGGAAGGTGGTTGGAGGAGTGAAGGTGGTTGGAGGAGTGAAGGTTGAAGGTGCCAGCGTAAGTGGCGAATTGTATAAAAGGAAAGTAGTTAGCTCGGGGAATACCGGAGTGAAACAAAGAGACCCAAAGATGAGGATGGAGGCCTGTAAAACCTCTGGGAAGACTCACCTAGGAGTCTGTCTCAAAGAAAAGGTCGTGTGTTATAATTACGGACAGGAGAGGCATATTGCACGAAACTGTCCAAGCCTGAAGAAGAATCATGGGTGCTTTGTATGTGGGTCGACGGACCACATGGAAAAGAACTGCCCAAGGAAGGGGACAGACGGGAATAAGGGAGCCAATAGTTGTAAGTTAACTATTGGCGGTCCAGCGCAGCCGGGTAGGTCGATGGCCCGTACCTTTAATATGACCGTCCAAGATGCAATGGCCTCGGGGGACGTATTCGCAGGTATTATTCTGATCAACGACTTAAATGCATACGTGTTGTTTGACTCGGGTGCTACTTGTTCATTTATCGCATGTGATTTTGCTAGACGACTAGGATAACTTCCCAAAAGGTTGCCTATACCTTTGAATATTAAGGTATCAAACGAAAAGATAATTCTTTTTAAAGATATTCATAGAAGTTGTTGCATAGACATTCGAGGTTGTAAATTATCGGTAGATTTGATACCGATAAAGTTAGGAGAATTCGATGTAATTCTTGGAATGGATTGGTTGATAAATCATAGGACAATAAAAATTGTCAAAAGAAATGCATAAATATTAAAACATTAAACCAATCTCATGTAATATTTTACGGGAATAAATCGCCGGGACGTTCGTGTTGTCTTACCATGACACAAACTAGGAAATTATTGAGGAAGGGGTGTGTAGGTTATTTGTGTCATGTGGTGGATACCCAGAGAGTGGGAGCGACCATGGAACAAATACCTATAGTGAGTGAGTTCGTGGATGTATTTCCAAGTGAGTTACCGGGTCTTCTGCCAGATAGGGAGACCGAATTCGTAATAGACATTGTGCCAGGAGAGGCACCAGTTTCCAGGGCACCGTAGCGTATGGCGCCAGTGGAGATGAAGGAGTTGATGGTATAGTTGTAGGAATTATTGGACAGGAAGTACATTCAACCGAACGTTTCGCCATGGGGGGCACTGGTACTATTTGTCAAGAAGAAGGACAGATCATTGAGACTTTGTATCGACTACCGAGAGTTAAACAAGTTAACAATAAACAATAAGTATCCGTTGCCCAGGATCGATGATCTTTTTGATCAGTTGATGGGGGCAAAATATTTTTCCAAAATAGATTTAAGGATGGGGTATCATCAGCTGAAGGTTAGGAATGAAGATGTGCCAAAGAAAGCATTCAAGACTCGTTATGGTCATTACGAGTTTCTGATGATGTCATTTGGGTTGACTAATGCACCTGCTACATTTATGGACATGATGAACAGGGTGTTCAAACAATATTTGGACAAGTTCATCGTTGAGTTTATTGATGATATTCTAGTCTACTCTAAGACACCAGAAGATCATGCTGAAAACCTAAAATAGTGTTGAAGACATTAAGAAAGGAGAAGTTTTATGCGAAGTTCACTAAGTGTGAATTTTGATTAGAGAGGATATAGTTTTTAGGTCATGTTATTAACCATGAGGGAATATCAGTAGACCCAGCGAAGGTGGAAGCCGTGATGAATTGGGAACAACCAAAAACACCAACCGAGGTACGGAGTTTCCTAGGGTTAGCGGGTTATTATCGAAGGTTCATTCAGGACTTTTCAAAGATAGCTACTCCGCTGACTAACTTGACGAGGAAGATGGTGAAGTACGTATGGACTGAGAAATATGAAGATAGTTTTCAAGAACTGAAGAAGAAGTTAAGTGAAGCGCCTGTTTTGTCATTACCCGATGACACATGAAATTTCGTAGTTTATAGCGATGCTTCGTATAAAGGCCTGGGTTGCGTACTTATGCAGCATAGCAAGGTCATTGCATATGCATCTAGGCAGTTGAAGGATTATGAAAAAGTTTACCCTACTCATGATCTGGAACTGGCCGCGGTGATGTTTGCCTTAAAGATATGGCGGCATTATCTTTATGGGGAAAAGTGTGAGATATACACGGACCATAAGAGTCTTAAATATATCTTCACAAAGAAGGAGTTGAATATGAGACAGAGCAGATGGCTGGAGTTGATAAAGGATTACGACTGTGAAATCCTGTATCACCCTGGAGAAGCTAATGTAGTGGCCGACGCCTTGGGTAGAAAGGGTCAGGAGAAGTTGTCTTTGCTAACAGCTCAAACTGAGTTAATAATAGAGATGGCTAGGATGGAGTTGGAGGTGAAGTTGCCAAGTGAGACGGAGCAAAGTCTTTTTGCGATGGAGATTCAGTCTACCATCGTTGAAAGAGTTAAGGAGGTATGGCTCGATACTGATGAGTGTGGTAAGATGAAGGAGCGGTTAACCACTGAAAAAGATATTAGGTTTAGTCTTGATAATGAGGGATTATTAAGATTTGAGGGAAGAATTTGGGTTCCAAATGAGACAGAATTAAAGGAGCAAGTTTTGGAAGAGGATCATAGCTCGACGTAATCGATTCATCCTGGTAGCACTAAGATGTATCAAGACCTTCGACAGAGTTTTTGGTGGCCGAACATGAAAAGAGAAATAGCCGAGTATGTGAGTAAATGTCAAAGAGTTAAAGACGAACATCAACGACTAAGTGGCTTGTTACAGTCATTGGAGAATCCGGAGTGGAAGTGAGAGCATATCATGGTGGACTTTGTGGTGGGACTTTCGACGACTCAGAAGGGGTATGATGCGATTTGGGTAATAGTGGACCGATTGACGAAGTCAGCTCCCTTTTTCCCAATTCGAATTAAGTATAACTTAGATCAGTTAGCTACACTCTATGTTAAGGACACTACTACAAAACAGTAAATAGACAACGCGAAAAAACGTTGTGGTTTCAGTCAGAAAAACGTCGTGGTTAAGGGTGTTGTCTATTTGACACCCTTACACAACGTTTTTAAAACGTTGTGGTTAAGCATAATACACAACGTTTTTTAGGAAAAAACGTTGTAGATTTGTTTTTAAAAAATTAACAAATGCTTAAAAACGTTGTAGAAGGTATGATTCTACAACGTTTTTTGGTTAAAAATATTGTTGTTTAGCATATAAGACAACGTTTTTAACCAATTTATACAACATTTTTAAAATGTTGTAGATAAAGGAAAAAAAATAAAAAAAAGATATTGTGGTTCACCTATATTACCAATGCACCTTCAATATGCTAATACCATGATATATAGCTAAAAGGTCTAAATTCTCATTTAAATTTCAAGCCAAAATGTATTAACCATTCAAAATACATCCCAATAATACCATTCGTTTACAATTTCAAATTACTACATCCACAATATATACCAATAAATGAATATGATTTTAACATCTTCAAAGCCAATACAGATTTCACCTTGTTATTCCATAATAAGTTGCCACACAAAAAAAATGCAGTAAACAATTGAAAATAGCGAAGCTGGATCAGCTAACTTTCTTCGTAGTTCTAGAACTTTGACTAACCCTTGATTTTCTGTAAATATGAGCCAAGTTGGACAACATGCTCTTGATCTGATATATAGAATGCATAAGGTAACCTTTCCTCCTGCACAAACCAAAACCAAAACTGATATCTAGTTTGTCACACTTTACACAAATTTGCAGAAATTGAAGCAAAACCAAAACTAATATCATAAAAGCATCATAAATGAATATATTCCTTAAAAAACAAAACTAAAACCAAAAACCTTCACCCCATGACTCAAATTGGATACTCTATAAGCATCATAAAACAATTCACACGTTGCAAATAAACAATTTGGTCTTTAACATAGTCCATACAATAAGATTATCATTTTCATTCACTCTTTCCATTTCTTTTTCTTTTCCTTTTTTGATATAATACTGAGAGTGGATGTTGATCAATTCTATCAACAATTCCTCTAGGTTTATTTATCTTTCAAGATCGCCACTACATAATATATGTTGAAAAAGTGATGGATTTACTTACACTGTATGCCATTCGCAGAGCAACTTAAAATGCATCCAGAACATTGATGCCAGCATTCTTGTCCCATTCCTCTGGTGGGGCTGCATTTACCATTATCTTTTCCTGACCACGCCAGAGTATCTGAAGCCCAGAACTCATAACTCAGCCCAGAAAAGTATCAAAAATAAAAAATGCAGAGCATAGCATAGCTTAAAGTACCTTATCAATAACACCAAATTCTTTAGCTCTTGTGGAGTCCGTATAAAATGGTCTTCTCATCACATCAGCAACATTTTCTATCGACTAGTAGAATATCAATTCATATAATGAGTGTTATTTCATCTCCCATCAATTATCCTAATTAAAAACGAATACTATTTTAATATGTCATTTACTTGGTACTTACATTCCCAGTGTGTTTCGCCAGAAGGTTGACCAGGGTGTCCCTGTTTATTACTACCTGCAAAAACAATTATATCAGTCTCCAAACCAATTAAAACAAATTATTAGAAGTACCCAACATATATACACAGATGCATAAAATCATTACTTAGGTCTGTCAAAGTAGAGTGTTGTGAGAGGTAGACTTGTGAAGAATCTAACCTAAGACATAAGTTCTTTTCAACACAAACAAATATTAAATGCACATTTGCGAATGAAGATGTATATATGAACATGCAACTCCAGTGAGGAGAGCAAAAACAATAACCTTTCTTCACTCTTCATAAACAAAAGCAATAACCTTTCTTAAACTTCAATTAGTCGTTATTCTTTCTTGCAGAAAGTACCTTCCATAGCATAACCAAACATAAAAGCCCTTGCAATTTAATCTTATATTTATTTGTAGCTTTTTCATGGCAACAAGTAAAAATAAGTATAAAACAAAACAATACTAAAAACTTCACTCATCATATGCTATATTGACATTGCAATGTGTGCATTTCCATAAGTGTAAAAAATTCAAGAGGTTCAATACCTTTAACTTTTTGTTCATAAGAAGCTCGATCGCGCATCATTAGAGCAGCTGCCTCCTGGACCGTTCAGTGGGTCCGATGGATTTCGGTATAAAAGAAGTTGTGGGAGGAACACTTCAAACACATTTACTAGATCTAAAAATCATAGGTGTCAACATCAGAGGTCAATAAGTTTAAGCAGTAAAATATAAAATAGTTTATTCATAAAAAATAAAAACCCAACAGGGTCTTATTTATGAAACACATATGACATTGATATTTTACCAAACATAGGACTCCAACTCTAATTAATAACATCTAAGCAAACAGCATATATGAGTAGCATTATAAATATATACTGCAAGGGGAACATGCATAAAAACACAAACATACAAGACGTAAAACAGAGTCAAAATTTAAAAAAGGGGTAAGAAGTCTTACAACCCAATGTCAGACAGATAAGGAATTACAATCACGCATTGCTTCTAGTTCAGATCTTAGCAGATTCTCTTCAGCGTAGAATGCATTGTTGTGAACTTTGTTTTCCCCTGGTTCTTCAACTTTCACATCCACCTCAACAACCTATAGACAACATTGTTATTCTAAAGAAATGAGGGCCTATTGTGTTAATTGGGTTAAGCGAATACGCTCACGACCCTAAAATTGTGAGTCTCTAGTCTAGAACAACAACAAAAATCAAACATTATGTAAACAGACAAAATCAACAGTTCCATACCATCAAAATCAACACTCAAACCCAATCAATAAGAAGTACAATTAGAAAAAAATCAAAGCGTGTAAGCAAAATTGAGCAATAGACAAAATTGAACAAAACAAGTCAGAAAAACAATTTTTTGTTAAAGAAAAGTGTAAGACGATAAGAAAACCCTAGATTCATTGTAAGAAAAAGCAAAATTCGACCTTGATAGAGAATGAACTGCCATGAGAACGAAGAACTGGAAGATCAGAAGAGCCGAAAGCGTATGAAAAGAAAGGATCGAAGCGAGAGCCAATGATTCTACCACCTTGGGAGCCACGTACTATCGATCCTTCTTCCCTTTGAACTGGTTGACGACCACCTCTGGTTTTGCCCATTTGAATAGTAGAGAGAAAGTTAATCGCGTTTATAAACCCTATTTTTCGTTTTCGTGTAGCATGTTCAGGAGTAGAGAGAAAGAAGTCTGAGATGGAATATGTTTTTAGAGAGAAAGAACTGTTTAGGCTTTTTAATTTCAAGTTTTCATTATGCGCGATTTATTTTGACCTCCGTGTTTTTGATAAAGATGACGTTTTTTTAAAAAAAACGTTATCTATTTAAAATCAAAAAAATGCCTTTTTAAATAGATAACGTTTTTACATGTATATCTACAACGTTTTGTTTAAAAACGTTGTGGAAAAAAATACCACAACGTTTTTATAAAAAACATTGTCTATTAAGTGTTGTCTATTAGGTACTTTGTACTGGTGGGAAATTATTTCCAGACATGGAGCACCTGTTTCGATAGTTTCAGATCGTGATCCACGATTCACATCGAACTTTTAGAGAAGTCTTCAAGAACAGTTGGGGACGCAGTTGAAGTTGCGTACGGCATATCATCCACAAACTGATGGACAGAGCGAGAGGACAATTCAGACGTTAGATGATATGTTGAGGTCTTGTGTCATGGATTTCAAGGGTAGTTGGGATGATCATCTACCATTAGTAGAATTTGCGTATAACAACAGTTATCATGCAAGCATAGGTATGCCGCTGTATGAAGCTTTGTATGGAAGGAAATGCAGAACGTCGTTGTATTGGGATGAAGTGGGAGAACGTCGAATGCTAGGACCAGAATTGGTGCAGCAAACAGCGGAAGTGGTGAAGTTGATACGTATGCGTCTTGTCACAGCTCAGGACAGACAAAAGAAATATTCAGCCTTACATCAAGAGAATAGAGAGTTTGAGGTAGGCTCGTACGTATTTCTAAAGGTATCTCTCTGGAAAGGAAAGATACACTTTGGAAAGAAGGGAAAACTAAGCCCAAGGTTTATAGGACCTTTTGAGGTATTACAACTGGTAGGTGACGTAGCTTATAGGGTAGCGTTACCTCCAGACCTAGAGCGAATACATAATGTATTTCACGTTTTAGTGTTACGTCCTTACAAATCGGATTACAAGCACGTGATAGAATTTAAGCCTATTCAAATTGAGAAGGATATAATATATGAAGAGATGCCGATTCAAATTATCAATTAAAAAGAGCAAGTTCTGCGAAACAAGGTAATACCGTCAGTAAAGGTGTTATGGAAGAATCACGATGTGGAGGAAGTAACGTGGGAACTTGAAGAAAAGATGAGAAAGAATTATCCTCTTTTGTTTGAGTGAGATAGGGCGAGATTCTTGGGATAGAATCTTTATAAGGGGGGAAGAATGTAACGCCCGAAAAATTCGGATCCTTTGTAAAAATATTTGAAAGAGTTAAATAATGAATAAAATAATATTATTTTTTATTATATGTGTTAATAAGAGGTATGTCGTTCTATAACCTAGAAACGTCGGAAGATCGTAGTATTTGAACCACATGAAAGAATTAAAGTGTTTTAATTTCCAAGACGAAAATAAATGTTTTCCGATAAAGTTTACAAAAAACACTATTCACCAATTATCGCTCGAGAATTATTTTTGAACTTCTGAGAAATACGTAACGTTAGAATATCGAGACGTGATGGATTATGTAATAATAATCTAAGTATGAAAAACACAATAATTCGCACGAGGTCTTAATTTGGGAATATATGTATTAAAACCTAATGAAATGAATTAAGGTAACTTTGTATGAAATATAAGTCCAATAAGATTAAGGTGTAAACCTATGTGAGATTATCCTTAAAGCCCAAGTAGTAATAACATAAAGCCCTTGGTAGATTAATGCAAGCCCAAAGATAAGTTAATTAAGTTAACTACTAAGCCCAAAGGATGATCCAATGGGTAAAACAAGATCCATGGGGCAACCCAAGGGTGAAGTGGTAACCAAGCACTTGGAGTGGTGAGCAAGAACTTTAAGTAATGACCAAGGAATGGATAAGAGTTGTGGGCAACAAGTAATGAATAGTAAGGAGGTTAACTAAGGAGCTGGGATGGCCTAAATATCCATAGTGCCCTCGCTTTGAGTTGCATATAAATACCAAGATTTATTTCTTAAGTTGGTTGTTTAATTTTCATCCAACTCCTCTCAAGATAAACAACTTATTTGTTAGAGTCAATAAGCACTTTGAGCTTAACATTTTCTTAGTAGATTTCCAAAGCAAGTGAAGTAATCATCAAAGGTAATTGATCTTGTCTATTCTATCTCTATTATGGTAGGATGATAAGAGAAGTATAACTAATGAACTTAGATGTTAAGAACATAAGAGAAGTTGATAAACAATGGACTTAAGCCGAAATAATTGAATAAACAACTTGAACCTAAATAAATTAATGAACTTATGAAGAATTACCTTTGTTAGCATAAGCTTGAGAATTGTAGATAATAAGAGTAATAAGTCAAAACCTACTTTGATAATAGGTTGGTGTAATAAGTAACTTGTAATGTCTATATGATGATTAAAATCCACTTAGAATGATTAGTATTGAGGTTTTGCCGGAATTTACACGATTGGACGATAATCGTCGAATTCGTGAAATTCTCAGAATGAAACTCGTATTTTGTGTTTGACATTGGAAATATAGGTTTTCGATGGAGGTAAGTCATATTTGGCATTATAGAGTTGTGGACTAAAAAATGGCCGGATTCCGACTTAGAACGAAGAAACGAGCGTTGAACGTTCACGAACGTTTATCGTTTTCATTAAAATTGAACTAATAGGTGAAATATTAGCAAACGAAGTCGAAAAGATAAAATTCTTAAATGAATACATAGAGTACGTGATTTGTGAACTGTAGGCTCTTGAACGAGCCAATTCGGACTTATAACGAAGAAGTTACGAGTCCGGGAATCTCACAAAATGTAAAGTCTGTAAAAATTTTCTGGTGCACAGAGCTGGCGCCGCGGCGCCATCCCAAGGCCATTTAGCCGCGCCATAGCACCGAGCTTGGCCGAGCAAAGCCATAACCTTCTGGAGAGTGGCACCGTAGCGCAACCATTAACACTGAGACTCACGCCGCAGCGCCGAGTCTGGGTTCTAGGCTGTAATAGGGGACGCCGCAGCGCGGCACCAAGTGTAGTTGGCGCCGCAGCACCAGCCTCAAGACCAAGACAATAATGAATGTTTACATATAGAGCATGGTTAGTAATTGATAAATAATTAAAGGAAGATCTTAATGAAACATTGTTAAGACATAATTAAGTCTTAAGCATGAACACTTAGAGTTAAGTTAAGTCAATTACTTATGAATATGAGAATGACGTAATGGGAAGCCGGAACCTATAATAACAAATCTAATATGTAATTGGATTGAGAAGTAGGGTAAGATTCTTTAGGAACCATGTGTGATCATTCAAGACTAATGTTCTATGTTATGCAATCATTTAATGTAGAGACCTTAAAGACGTAAGATGCACGTGTTATAAATTGTAGCAGACGCTAAAGGCAAGTACTCTAACCCTTGTTCTAGTTCGATCTGGACAAGTCTTTATGATTCATGTATTCTTTGCATGAGTTAGTATTTGAGGAATGTCAAAGCCAATCCTTTCGGCTAGACGAATGCTATTTTATTTTATCAAATGTTGATAAGGATTTATCGAACTAATATTGTTGTGGTTTTCAAAAGTAGATAGTGTATGCTCAAATTATTTTGTCGTCAAACGACAGGCACGTGAGGTTGCCACAACTTAAACGTATATACGTTTAATGAATGTAGTGTTGATCAACATAGAGTACTATAGGCTGATCACCTAGACGTGCTCGTAAGCTATACCGAACTTACAGACTTTGGGTCGGGATGTTCTTTTCAAAGTACTTATGAAATGCTTACGGTCTTAAACCGGAATTGATATTTTATTGAATATTGTTGTTGTAAAACATTTTGAATGAAAATAAGTGCTATTTTGAATTATCAATAGTACTTCGTACCTATTGTTCAGTTATCGAAGATATACGATTCCTATGTTTCAAGCATGCTATTTTCCTATAATTGTTGTACTTACTGAGCTGGTTAGGCTCATTCTTGCTTAAACCATATGAATGCAGCTAAGACAGAGAGGACCGATGGATCCGACAAGGATAAAGGGAAGGCGAAAGAGAACCCGTAGCTTGCATATGTAATAGTATAGATTTTTGTAAGAAATAATATTGATATTATGACAAAGACAATGTATTGGTTGTAAAGAACCTGGGGAAATGTAAATATTCTTTTGATATATATAAGACATTCATTTTTTTGAGGCACTTCAATTGAATGTTTATGTGAACTGTAGCACCGTGTAGCACCATCTGTCGGGTTTAAAGATACCCGAATTTGGGGGCGTCACACAAAGGAAGTGCTAGTACTACTACTACTACTTACCATCACAAACACATGACGATACTTAAAAAATGGAAAACATGTTGTGTACCTAGTAATAAATATATATTTACTCGATCATAATTTTACTTGAGCAATAACATACTAAATTTATACAAAATCATATCTCATCCAACCATCTTTGGAGTCGAACAAACACATGGAACTTCTATAAAAGACAACCAGGCCTTGTAATATAGATAGCACAACATGAAACAATAGACTAAAATTCTATAGAACATCAAAACACGCAATAAACAAAGCCTTAATAAGTACACAAAAACAAAAGACTTCATAGGCAAAAATAACTAGTCATATCCATGATGTCTTCACACATGAGGCGTCCAGAAACACAAGATTCACCACCTACAGAACATGTTATTCCTTCAAGTAGATCTTTCAAGTCTAGAACACATTGTCTGCAAAAACAATTAAAGCTACTATCGAACAAAAATGGTGAAATACAGATGATCTAGCTCCATGCCACTTCTTGAATTGGTGCCATATTAAGATCAAAAATTGGTTCTTGCAAACGAACATTGTGTGTTATATGTGGACTCGACCAATCCTCCTACAAGTATGAGAAATAAAAAAGTTAAAACTATCATCCATAACAAAATCAATCAAGTAAAGAACAAGCATATATATAAAAGTTTAAATTACCATATTCGAATTAGAGGTTTTTCTAACTTTTCTTGTACATATCTCATGTTGTGGTTTCATTCTTCTTTTTCCCTTTCGACCTTCCTTCTTCTTTAATCCCTTGACATTTTCTATTCGATTGTTAACCTTGTTTTCAAGCACTTTGTTAGTTTCAACTTCCATACCCATTGTAAAATTTTTAAGTTTCTTGCTACAATCATTTATCAATTTTTCCATGAAAATATGTGAATCTTTGTTCATTGAAGCTTGATATGTTATTCGTAGGAGTTATGATTGGACTCTTCTAATCGAATCTTTTGCATCTTCTTCTTCATTTGGCTTCTCTTCATCTAATACAATCTGACTCTTTACAACCCTTGTAAGTCTATTGCAAATGTATTTTTTTTGGAATTTTTGTCACATTTAGCCGACTAAATACTCTCAATATATGACAACACAACATCCTCTCACTTTCAAACTTTTTGCAACTACAAGTCTCCACTTCATTATTCGTGTTACAAAACACCTTATATTCTTTCTCTTTTTTCCAATGTTGAGAAACAATATATGCACAAGTGTCTTGTATGTCATCCTTCACTATAAACGAATGAACACAACCATACTCCTCTTTAAATAGATGAATACTTTTTTAGGCTAGAGCCAAGACAATCACACCAGACACTGACATGATTAATACTCAAGTCAAAAATATTCATAGGCTATAGCCAAGACAATCACACCAGATACCGACCTTAACACTAAATTTCAGCTTTCTGCGCCTGCAACTTTGATAAAACTTAATGAATATATAATTATATATCTCACTTAATTATAATAAAACCAAATTACATGATTCTTTTCTTTTACGGTACATCACTGTGAAAGAACATTAACAGTTTATATACAACATAGATAAATCCAACCATGAAGTCCAAGGAATGGAGTAAAATAAGGAGATCCAGTTTTTGTTAAGAAATTCCAGTGATTAGAATTGCAATATAATTGTGCAATGTATGACATAACATTACAGGTAACCACATCACAAGCATTGCAGCTTCTGAGGATTCACAAGGAAAATTGAATCCACCCACTAGCAACACTTGAATGAGCAGGGTGGGAAATGTATCCAATTGAAAAAGTTTTCCTTTAGGTATTCAAACCTTTCAAATAATTGTAATAAATTTAAAAAAAAAGAAGAAAGGAGTGTAGACACTCAAAATTTTCTACTGTTACTAACATTACAGGAGGACAGATTCGTCTTTTAAGAGGGAACCCTGAAAGACAATCCAAATCCATACCGGATACTACCAGAAGTTCATCATCAAACCCCGAATCGTAATCTGGGAGTAACCAAATCCAACCTCGGAGATAACCCCGAGGCCTGCAGATACAAAACCGGACCACACACCGGAGAAGACCGATTAATCTCGGAGATGACCCCGAGGTATCTAGTCTCAGTCCCAACCATAGGAATAGGTCAAGCCAACCTTAGAGATGACCTCGAGGATAGTCAAAGTCAACAACAAGCTAACCTCAGAGATAACCTTGAGAAACAACTACTACAACTGCGCGAAAACCGGAGATAACCCCGGTAGGGGAAAATGGTCATTTTACCAACTGAACTTCACTTCAAATCAAATACACTCAAAATACTTCAAAAGAAATCCCACAAGAGCGATATCTTAACTCCGGAGTGCAAACTACATAAAATGGCTCACTGGATTGCCTGACGGAAACCCAGGAATGCCATTTCGGTCATGGACCCATCTTCCTGGAATCAAAAAAAGTCAAATCATATATCATTGTGTATCTCTTTGAAAGAGTTTCTAGAATGGTATGACACGCTTCCATCGGACTCCCGGATTGAAACTTTTGAGTGACCGAGCGAACAGCGCGTACATACTTCGACACGGCGGGACCAACACTGCCCAGGGCACCCCTGGCAGCCGCAGGTACACCTGCTACTAGGTGTTGTAGGTAGACTTGTGGCTCCCTCTTCTATAAATATGGGGCTTGGGGTGCTGATTTTCTAAGAGAAAAAGACAGGGAAACCCTGCACAATTCGCTCTACACTCGCCCCATATAGTATATTTTTCCACTTTTAAACACCAGTGAGCTCATATATAGCCTCTTTTGTACCCACAAAAGCATGTGTTTACCCACTCTAAAGATATAGAAGCCTTCTTTATCAGTTAGCTGTAAGCCTTCTCACACACTTTAGAGTCTTTCTCTTCATCTTTGCACACACCCTTCTACACGTTGAGAGTCGTGTTGCTTGCTTTTGCCCGGACTTTGGTCCGTGGTTTCATTTCAGTCTGTATATATATATATATATATATATATATATATATATAAACTAGGCTCATCGAACAAAGTCCGACCATAGTTCATATATATAAATATATATATATATACTTATATATATGAATTGCGGTCGAACTCTGTTCGATGAGCCTGGATTTAACATCCAGTGCGTTTATTGCTTAAATATATATATATATATATATATATATATATATATATATATATATATATATTGTCCCACCTGGAGTTTACTTCGTGGTGGTTGATCACTTTTACAACTTTCTTTACATTTCGTCCTGCCTGGAGTTTACTTCGTGGCAGTTGACCGCATTTACAGCTTTATTTACATTCTGTCCCGCCTGGAGTTTTCTTCGTGGCGGTTGACCGTATTTACAGCTTTATTTATATTTTTGATCCCCCATGGAGGTGCTTCGTGGTTAGTGATCATGTCTGTATATATATATATATTTACAGCTTTTATATATATATATATCTGCTTACTGCTTTTCATATAAAAATACAGTATTTTTGTGACCCTGGGAATCATGTGATCACAGATTCATCCCATTGAATCTAGATTCGGTTCCCGTGATGGACATTTTCAGCTGTAAGCAGCTTGTAAATTATTCTGCGGTGTTTGAATTTCCTCAGATGGTTTGCATACCCACGAGGAAGTCGGCATTATCTTTGTACATTATTTTTATACGAATGCCTCGAATCCGTCAAATAAAATCAATCAAGCTGATCACTTAATAAAATAGGAGTGTATAAGGTTTCAATTCCTATCGAGCATCAAGGTTTAAAAAAACCTCTTTTGTAAAATATCACTGCCATATCTTGCTAAAAATTGAACTTTTACATAAATTCAGACCATGTGTATATAGGTTCGAACGAGGCCTTGTACAACTTCTAAATAACAGCACATGGACCCACACACACACATACTCATATAATAGTTTCTTGTAAAGAGGCGGTCATCGTGGTAACACGACTGTCGGGGAGTGCTTAACACCTTCCCCCCGCATAACCAAGTCCCCGGACCCTAAACGAATCTCGGTTTCACCGACCCGTATAACCGTGTCACATCGTTGGGTCAATATGCAAACCTTTTCTCGGTTGTGTTGGTACAACCATTTAAAAAACCAATTGGCGACTATTAACAGTCCATCGTCGACATTATACACGTCGGACCTTTTTCTTTTGCTCCCTGGTTCTAAAGGTGGAGCTAGTTCAGTAATTTTCTTGTGATCCATTAATATCGCCAACACATGTTCAAGGGAATCACCCAGTGGAGTGAATAATCGAATTTTCGTTCTTTTAAATTTTCTTTTCCTGTCTGGGTATTGGTTGAATGTAGTCTGTTGTTGGGATGGCAGATTGTCTTGCATTTTCCAAATAGGGGGACTGTAGTTTGGCCTCCTAACTTGCCCCTATACAATAAAGGATACATCCTCATTGCCTTTATCGGATACCCCCTTGGGATCGCTCGCATACTTGCCAATTTGTATATGTTAGGCGACTGCTTCTAAGGTAGTGAAGTCTTTAATCTTGTCTGCCTTCAGGCCCATCTCTGCCATTTCGCCGTGTTTGATCATTTCCTCAAATGGCTTTCCTATGCCTGCTAGGATCCTTTCATAGTAAGGAGCCTCTTGGATATCAATAAATGCCATTACCATCTCAGTTTCTATCATTGATGGAATGACTTGCGCTGCTAGATGTCTCCACTTTTGGGCATATTCTCGGAAAGTTTCAGTACTTTGCTTTTTCACTTTAGTCACTTGATACCGATCTGGTGCCATTTATGACTAAAAACTGTACTAATTTAGAAAGGCGTGAGCCAATTCTTCCCAGTTATGGATTTTGGCATTGTCAAGTCGTGTATACCAAGATTTAGCTTCTCCAGTGAGACACTTTTGAAAAAGTTGCACTGAGGCTTTCATTTTCAGCATAAGACCCTAGTTCGCCAATGTACGCTTTTAGGTGCGTATAGGGATCGCCTGCCCCATTGTACTTTTCAAACTATGGGACTTTGAATTTGGTAGGATATTGAGCCCCTGCGAATATACAGAGATCTGAATAGGACCATAATTTCCACTCCCTTTAATTGACCGGATGGTATCCTCCATTTGTTGGACTTTCTTTCTTATATCCCTAGTTTCTCAATCATCCCTGAGATTTGTGATTTCTTTATTGGAATGAGGTTTAGGTATATGGGTTTCCATCTTTTTACCAATGCCCTGACTGCCCCTAGTGTGATGGACTCTGGTTGAGTAGGCATTGTCTGGCCCTGCGTATTTTTACTTTGTTCTTTTAGAAAGACAACCAATTATGCTATCTGATTCCTTAATCCTTCAAACTCCTCTTGGGAAACATGAGTAGGATCAGGCTGGCTCGGTGTAGCCATGCCTAACGGTGGGATCAGTGCCTTCCTGGACTTTAAACGGGTAACGAGAATGATTGCTTCCCTACGAAAGACTTGCATAGTTTAGTCTTTAGGGAATGTATATAATAACATGCTATGTGACGTGTCCATTTTAGTAATTTTATCCTACAAAAATGATGTCAGGTGTTTGTAGCATGTTAAATATGTATGTGTACCCATTTCTTCATATTTCTCATTACATGGAGATAGATATGGAATGTAATTACAAGTAATTATGTTTACAAGTAATTTGAAATAAGAACATGAAGAGACTTTCCTCCGTTTTGGGTTTATCAGAGGCTGACCTATCTTAGGTTACTCTCGCGGCTTTTTGGCATGAAGGTTCCCAAATCATCACAATCTACTAGACGGGAAGTTAATCTGGTCTTTCAACTGGAGCGAATTTGGGTGGTGCCTTTCCTGAGCCTCAAAGAATTAGTCTTCTCACGAGTCCAGTAAAAAAACACCGATGGGATAGCCTCCTGGTGGGGGGGGGGACCACACAACATATATTCACATACATCGCGTCTCACTGTATGAAAATGATGACATGTGCGAAGCACTAATATCACAAGCAGATATGGTGCGAAGCACTGATATCACAGGCAGTTATGGTGCGAAGCACTAACATCACAAGCAATTATGGTGCTAAGCACTAAGTGCAATAAAAGCCAGAGATGTGCTTACCACTCAGGGTCTCCATGACACGATAAACAGGATTATTGGTCCTTAAAACATAAGATTAAAAATCTGATCGGAAGTGGCAGTATTGTGGTCGAACAACCTGACCAACCAAATGTCAACACCAACCTTCCGTTGCGACATGATACGGAAGAAGTAAACATGATCGGGTCAGGAAGTGCTGAAATGTATCCAATTCGTAAGTACATTCGAGACAGGAATTTCCCATGACCAAAAAAGGCAAAAAGGAAATAAAAAGATTAAGATGTCCATTCGAGACAGGAAATTCAAATGAGGTGAAGGCTATGAGCGACAATTCTACCAGAGCACAAGGTGGACTGATCCTGACTCAAGAAGTGACAGAAGAGACAAAGGCATCCCCAAAGGAGATTCACCCGCCAACATCAAACGTCCCATGGTTCCAAGATATCAACCACGTTCCTGATCTTATTACCTTGGATGATGCGGAGGAAATACTAATCCTTTTCAAGGAAGAAAAAAACTAAAAATGAAAGTTCTTTGCAAGAAATGCGACAACAGTTCGAAGGAGATTTCATGGTTGAATCCGTTGAAAACCATGAAGAAGGCGAATGAATAGATGAAGAAAAAGGTGGTGAGATTGTCGGGGAATCCAACCCATTAAAGAATCCAGAGTTCATCCCTTTTTGTAATGCGTCCATATCAAGCGTCCCTGAGGAATGTACATAATTAGGAAGCGATCAAGTTATGGCCACAAGCGAAGACATTCAGAATCAATGGGTAACCTCTATCACGAGCCCTGAAGGCGACATAACCACTGACAACTTAACTATCAGGCCTCAACTAGCCGAGAAGATGTAGATCCAGGGGATGATGGTGCGAGTTCCAGAAAGTGTTGGAACGGTATCACTTTCTTCTTAGTATGCCTTTTATTTTCCATGCATGTAAATAAATAAAAAAGAAAAAAACATCTCTACCCTCTTCTCACAACTTACCCCTTTGAACCTTTTCAAACCAAAGCCTGAACTACGAAAGACCTGATTTTCTCTTCAATTGGAGTACGTAGGCAGCCATCAATGGTGCGGTCAAACCAAATAAAAACCCAAACAAACACTTCTCAGACATTTATACCTCAGACGATGATTGCCCAGATGTAATGGTCATCATTCGGGAGAAGGAGGTTGATGATAGCCCCTCCATCACTACAGTTCAACAAAACTTTGCCCTCGATAATTGAAGCAGCACTCCTTGTATTTGCCGACAAGGGTAAACAGGTAAGAAACTCTCTCTACCTTGTAGATAGCAATAACTGCTTACTTTTTCTGAACATTATTAGTAGTTACTTTTGTCAATACAGGCTAACACTTTGTGTGATTGAACAATGTTATATACTAAGTGAAAGCATATTTTGTTTCAGGACTCTGAATTTAGATGTGTATGTACTTGCTGATGAGGTGCCTATTCTCCACAAGGACTGTAACTTTGATGGACTCAGACTTGATGCAAATACAAGTGGACTAAGAGATACCTCATGAGATCAAAGAATGGGTCGAAGACAAACCCAAGCCAAATCTTGATCAAACCACCTCTTTCAAACCTCGAAACCTTAGAAATCCCCAAACAAATCCAAATTGGTACATACCTCACTCAAAACCAAAGGAATAACATGGTTACTCAATTGAACCTATTCCAGGATGTGTTTACATGGTCTCACAAATACATGGTCAGTTTATACACGAACATTATCATTCATCATCTTCCCATCAAAGGGGGATTCAAGCCACTCAGGCATAAGCTCAAGCCATTAAAACCTGAGTGGGAGTTAAAAGTTAAAGAAGAAATTATGAAACAATTTCAAGCCGGCATCATCATGGTGTCAACTTAACCTGAATGGCTATCCAACATAGTCATCGTGTCGAAACCGGGAAGGGAGGTGCGAGTTTGTGTGGATTGCAGAGATTTGAATAAAGCTTGCCTCAAAGATAGCTTTCACGTGTCGTTCATCCACATACTCATTAACAATACAGCTCAATACTATATGTACTCCTTTGTTGATTGCTCCGTGGGGTACCATCAAATCATGGTTGCTGAAGATGATCATGAGAAAACTTCATTCATCACGCGTTGGGGAGCCCTTTGCTACAGACGATTGTCATTCGGCCTCATCAATGCCGGAGCTACCTATCAGTGAGCCGTGTGGCTCTTTTCCACGATCTAATAGAAAAAATAAAAAATAAACAGAAAAAAAAAGAAAAAGAAAAAACCTCTTCAACGGGTTCTACAGTTGCTGCCTTACCATCGGCAGGTTCTACAAATGGCTTCAGAGTTCGAAGAAAAATCCTTCCTCCACATTCCTCGTAATAGGGATGACTTTGTGGATGCATTAGCAACTTTGGCCTCCTTGATTCGCATATCAGACAAGGAACACTTACCGAGCGTCGCGATCTCCCTGCAAAAGGCCCCAACCTATGGGAATTATATTGGAAAAGTATTGGATGAGCTACCTCCCATCCAGTACCCTTGATATCAGCATATCAGTGAGCACTTAAAAGATAAATCTACATCCGCTGAGGCAAGCCCAACTAAGAAAAGGCGGATCCATCGACTAACTATGAAATTCTACTATTACTAACATTGCAGGAGGACAAATTCGTCTTTTAAGAGGAAACCCTAAAAGACAATCCAAATCCATACCGGATACTACCAAAAGTTCATCATTAAACCCCGGATCGCAATCTGGGAGTAACCAAATCCAACCTCGGAGATAACCCCGAGGCCTGTGGATACAAAACCGGACCACACACCGGAGAAGATTGATTAATCTAGGAGATGACCCCGAGGTATCTAGTTTCAGTCCCAACCATGGGAATAGGTCAAACCAAACTCAGATATGATCCTGAAGATAGTCAAAGTCAACAACAAGCCAACCTCAGAGATAACCCTGAGAAACGACTACTACAACTGTGCAAAAACCGAAGATAACCCCAGGAGGGGCAAAATGGTCATTTTTCCAACTCAACTTCACTTCAAATCAAATACACTCAAATTACTTCAAAACAAGTCCCAAAAGAATGATATCTTAACTTCGGAGCGCAAACTACACAAAACGGCTCATCGAATTGCCTGACAGAAACCCAGGAATGCCATTACGGTCATGGACCCATCTTCTTATAATCAAAAAAGGTCAAATCATATATCATTGTGTAGCTCTCAGAAAGAGCTTTCCATAATGTTATGGCACGCTTCTATCGGACTCACGAATTGAAAGTTATGAGCGACCGAGCGAACAACGCGTACGTACTTCTACACGGCGGGACCCACACTGCCCAGGGCACCCCGGGCAGTAATAGGTACACCTGATACTAGGTGCCACAGGTAGACATGTGGCTCCCCCCTCTTTAAATATGGGGCTTGGGGTGCTGGTTTTCTAAGAGAAAAGGACGGGGAAACCCTGCACAATTCGCTCTGCACTCGCCCATACAGTTTATTTTCCCAGTTTTAAACACATGTGAGCTCGTAAATAGCCTCTTCTGTACCCAAAAAATCTTTTGTTTACCCACTCTAAAGATATAGAAGTCTTCTTTATCAGTTAGATGTAAGCCTTCTCACACACTTTAGAGTCTTTCTCTTCATCTTTGCACACACCCTTCTACACGTTGAGAGTCGTGTTGCTTGCTTTTGCCCAAACTTCGGTCCATGGTTTCATTTTAGTTTGTATATATATATATACCTCGATTGAGCCTAGACTTCGGTCTGGTGCATTTACTGGCTTATATATATATATATATATATATATATATATATATATATATATATATATATATATATATATATTTTTTTTTTGTCCCACCTAGAGTTTACTTCGTGGTGGTTGATCGCTTTTACAACTTTCTTTAAATTTCGTACTGCCTGGAGTTTACTTTGTGGCAGTTGACTGCATTTATAGCTTTATTTATATTCTGTCCCGCCTGGAGTTTTCTTCGTGGCAGTTGACCGTATCTATAGCTTTATTTACATTTCTGATCCCCCATGGAGGTGCTTCGTGGTTGGTGATCCTGTCTGTATATATATATTTACAGCTTTTATATATATACCTGCTTACTACTTTCATATAAAAATGCAGTATTTTTGTGACCCTAGGAATCTTGTGATCACAGATTCATTCAATTGAATCTAGATTCGGTTCCCGTGATGGCCATTTTCAGCTGTAAGCAGCTTGTAAATTATTCTGCGGTGTTTGAATTTCCTCAGATGGTTTCCATACCCACGAGGAAGTCGACATTATCTTTGTACATTATTTTTATACGGATGACTCGCATCCGTCAAATAAAATCAATCAAGCTGATCACTTAATAAAATGGGACTGTATAAGGTCTCAATTCCTATCGAGCATCAAGGTTTAAAAAAACCTCTTTTGTAAAACATCACTGCCATATCTTTCTCAAAATTGAACTTTTAAATAAATTCAGACCATGTGTATATAGGTTCGAACGAGGCCTTTTACAACTTCTAAATAACAGCACATTGACCCACACACACATACTCAAATAATAGTTTCTTGTAAAGAGGCGGTCACCGTGGTAACACGGATGTCGGGGGGTGCCTAACACCTTCACACTTCTGCTTGTGTGTGGATGTTGCATTTACATTTTTGATGAATGTGTACGAATGCATTTCCTTATTGCACTTAGTGCTTCGCACCATAACTGTTTGTGATGTTAGTGCTTCGCACCATAACTGCCTGTGATATTAGTGCTTCGCACCATTTCTGCTTGAGATATTAGTGCTTCGCACATGTCATCATTTTCATACGGTGAGAAGCGATGTACTTGAATGTATGTTGTGTGGTCCCTCCACCAGGAGGCTATCCCGTCGGTGTTTGATTACTAGACTCGTGAGAAGACTAATTCTCCGAGGCTCAGTTAAGGCACCACCCAAATTCGCTCCAGTTGAAAGACCGGATTAACTTCCCGTCTAGTAGATTGCGATGATTTGGGAAACTTCATGCTAAAAAGCCGCGAGAGTAACCTAAGATAGGTCAGCCTCTAATAAACCCAAAATGGAGGAAAGTCTCTTCATGCTCTCATTTCAAATTACTTGTAAACACAATTACTAGCATGAAATAACTTTTATAGCTGAACGAACATTGAACATAAACAAATATATCTGAACTAGATGGTAATGAAGGTGATCAGTCTTTCATACCTGATGAATACATGCAATATGCACAAAGTGCGATTAACAATTCATGGACATGGCAATCAACAATTATTAACCACAAGTATCTTTGAATGAAACAACTCGAGGTCGAGTTAAAGAAAACTTGCACAATAATTAGAAGTTCAAGTGTAATAACCATGAATTTTAAGTCACTATATATGTATGTACATTATGTATATTTTAAAACTTTGTGTTATATAGTGATTTAATATGTGACAACATATGTGAAGTGGTGCATGGGTCAATTAACATATATACTATAGTTATGGATATATACAATTATAGATTTCATTAAAAATGAAAGCTTCGTAACCTAATTATACATTAGTTGAGAGAATTAAATAACCTAAAGGTTATGGTAATAAGAAAATGCTAGTATTTAATATGTGTACTAATTTAAGTGGATAATCTTGTTATTTCAAGTGACTAATAATTTTAAGCCTAATTAGGTTATGAGTTAAAGTCACATGTATAAGTAATTAAATTTCATATGATTGAAAACTGGAAACCCTAAATAATCAATTTGGGTATCATATATTAAAATTGCTAGACTATGTTTATTACATAGCCCAAAACAATTAAGGAGGGAGCCCAAATGAAATAAAATGCAAACCAATACTTAGCCCACTTGATTAAGGGTATATTAGACTTTTGGTTAATCAAATTTGTGTATTAAAATAAAAGCAAATTGGGAGATATAATGGGCTAGAGGGACCGGCCACTTAAGGACTTTTAAGGCAACTAATTAAGCTAAACAATGTCCATAATTAGTAACTCTTACACACAAGTCTTTTATCCTTGGGACATTAAAAATATGGGGGATAATAGTTATATCACTCACTCATTTTGCTAGACATTCATTTTATCTCAATCTTCTTCTTCTATCTTTTTTCTCCCAAGCTACCAAACTTTAAGAGAGAGAAAAGAGGGAGAGGGTTCGGTTATAGCAAGAGAGGGAGAGGTGTGCTAGTTTATTAATGCATCCTAAGTTCATTACTTACTTTGGTAAATTAACCAAGGTTGCCACTAAATCAAGGTATAACCATCCTTCACATTCTTTTTCTACTTTGTTTTATAGCTTGAGTTTTGTTGGGGTTATGATCAAATACTCAAGATACCCTAGTTCTACATATCATCATGTATACAACTAAGTATCTTGAGTGTTAGATCAAAGGCTTAAAGGAAGAAAATGAGCATATGTTCTCCAAGGGTGACACTTTTGTTTTTCTTCCACTAAATCTTGGTTAACTCAAGTTTTTCAACTTGGATTTGTGATCCGTCGAAGGGGGGGTGTAAGACCACAAATTATTAATAAATGAAATTTAATTCCTCTATTTATTATTTTGAAATAGTAAGGGTTGATTTGATTAACGTGGTTAGTTGTGGGTAAAATGCACAAATATTTTAAATAAGTAAGTGGTTATAAAATACTCATTGTTGTCGGAGAATATTCGTTTGGTCGTGGAATATTCTTAGTGTCGGGGAATATTCGTACGACGGCGCAGCCTTTTGTGGACCCATAACGGAAAGTAATTGGATGAAGAAAACGACAAGTATAAGTTGTTTATAAATAACGGCGCAGTTGTTACCATTAATACTGTTGGAATACCCGGTGGTTAAGACACAGTACTAAGCGTTGGTGCACAGTAGCACACGATATTGCACCAATTATTGATTCTTACGTAAGAAGGCACTACTCAATAATTATTACAGTAATTACTACTCAATATTTTATTTTATTGAATCAATAATTGCTACGTTGATATTTTATATTATTGTTGTTTCAATAATTGTCACTACACAATATTTTCCATTATCGGAGCAATAATTCATATTATCTAAATAATATTATTAGATAACATTATTGGCAATGTCTAGAAAGTTCCGTCTAAGGAGAGGTTTGGTCACCTAATTGCGCGCCAGTAATGAAAAATTCTTATTGAAAAGCCCCATCTTTCCTGGGAATTGCCTGGTTGTCAATATTGTGATTCTGTAATATTATTTATGAATAATTAATTATTGATTTATATGATGAGGAAAATATTAATTTTATGTGGATATAGATGGAGAAAATTTTTAAATGTGACAATTGTTGAAAATTAATATTTTATCTTTTTTTGATAAAATAATTCATTTAAATATATTATTTTAATAATATATTAATGGTGATATTTTTATAATGAATGTGAGATATATGAGTATATGAGGAGGAAAAGTATTTTTGTTGAATTAAATGATTAACACATGTTTTGTGTGTCGGTGGACCCCATTTCTTGACTGAAATTTGATTATAGCCTATAAAATCGCCCGTTTGGGGATTTCGATCAATTTCTGTTTGGAATTTGGAAAAACTTTCTTCTGCAAAGTTATAGAGAATTGAATTTCCTATAAAACTACGCAAGATTTGAATTTTCTGATAAAAGGGCTATTTATTATGAATTATTGAAGTTCTGAAGTTCTAAAATTATTGATTTTTGGAAGTTTTATTTATGTTTTAAAAGAAAAACTTTTTTTAAAATGTTTGTGGACATCTTTAACATGTGCTAGATGGTTGAAATCAGATTTCAAAGTAGGTGTAAGAATTTGTTTTATATATAATATTATTATATTAAATTTTCTGCTTTGGTGTTCTAAGCATTTTTTTATAAATAAGGTGCTTAGGTTAGAATTGAAAATCACACCAGAAACTAAAGATTTCTCTCTCTTTCTCTCTCTATATTATCGAGTGTATTCTTGTGAGTATTTTAGTACTTTGAGTGTTTCTATACGGTGCAAGTTTCCTTCAGCACTATATTTAGTATTTCAGTCAGAAGTACTATCTTTTAGAGGTAAGTGATGTTATTTTCTTCATAAGTGATATTATTTCTTCAATATCATTATGCCGGAATATTAGTTGGAACTTTTTATCAAATTTGAAACTTTTTATGTCGGGGTTACTATTCATAAGTTACTATTCACGAGTACTATTCACGAAGCATGATGATGTTTTTTGTGAAGTTTCTATCTTTTGGTGTCGGAGTTACTATTCAAGTACACGGCTCTATTCACGTATACGGCACTATTCACGAATACGACACTATTCACAAAAAAAATAAATTTTCTTTTCTCTGTCCAAGATTGTCTGTTAAAGTTCCTATCATTGATTGGATCTATTTTTTGGTCTTCATTCTTGAATTTTACTCCACTCTGGTTATTTATGAAGTATTTTTGAACTTGGATTTTTTAAAGTACGAATCCTTAATATTTGTTCTTTTGTTTTACTTGATTCATTTTCTTTAAAATATTTTTCATCATCCTCAGTCCTAAATGATAATATAACTAAATATCTTTGGCCCTTAGTGCAAAGATAAATGATTTTAAGATGAATATCTTTGGCCCGTAGTGCAAAGATAAACACGTGTTTAGATGAACATGACCAACTGGTGAATATCTTTGGCCTGTAGTGCAAATATGAATATTTGATTTATGATGTATATTGATTGATGTTACAGGGATAAAATATCGATGATGGACTTTTAAATTCATAGATGATAAGTAGATTTCATTCTCTACTTAACTCTCCAAATGAATTGTTGTTTCCGCTGCAGTTGTTGATCTAAAACTTGTTGTCTATTGTATTCTATCAGATTTTTCCCTGTTGAAGAGTAAAGATAATTTGTTGTACATTATCTTAGTCATAATATTCATTACTGGGATAGTTGAACTCACCCTTTTCCTTTTTGTTCCATTTTTCTTCTAAGGAGACGAGAATATAGCTGGAACTTGTCGGGGTGTGGAGCAATGGTTCAAGACAGTTTTTTTAGTAGTCCTCACTATTTTGTACAATAGTGTATCAATAATTTTAATGAAGACTTATTTGAGTGTGGATATTGTCTAGAAGATAATATATGTATTTTAACTCACAATTTATGTGTTGTCCTATTTTGTACGACAATTGTATTAATCAAGTTGTAGTTGTTTCTGTATCAGTAATTTGGCGACTCAGAATAGGTTGGTTGGATTGGACCTATTTTGGGGGTGTCAAAGTTGGTATCAGAGCTTAGGGATATGATCTCTGGCGGAGATCGGGGAATAGAACTAAGAGGGGAGACGCGAGTAAATTCTTTGTTAGTGTGTCCTACCTAAGCTTATTTGTTTGTCGGTCATAATATAGGGGTATTATGTGATTTGTTAATTTGTTAAATTAACCCTTATTTTATGGCAGTATTTGAGAATGTCGACTAAGAATGTTAATAGTGGAGTAAATGAGACCGTGGAGACACCTTTGCTCACCAATGAGGAGAACGTGCAACAGGCTGGCAATGTTCCTCATGTGAACAACACCACTGAGCAGATGAAGAACGATGGTATGTTTAGGAACTTTCTAGAATTCATGCAAAAGCAAACGAGAAAGACTACTGTTCAAAATGCAGGTGGAAACACTGGCAACTCACGGATGGTCACCGCTAAACAGTTCAAGGAGTTTGTACTGCCGGAGTTTTTAGGAAAGCCATAACCACTTACGACAGAGATGTGGATAAAGCAGATCACTAAGATATTTGATGTCTTGGAATGTTCAGAGGAGCAAAAGGTTCCTTTCGCCACTTTCATGTTGCGAGGAGAGGCAGATTATTGGTGAGAATCCGTAAAGCGTACTCAGCCTATCGCATTGAAGATGTCTTGGGAGATGTTCCAAGAATTGTTCAACGACAAGTACTTTCCCAAAAGTATTCATCACATGAAGGAAGTAGAGTTCATCAAGTTGGAGTAAAACAATATGAACGTGTCGCAGTACGAAGCTAGGTTTGCCGAGTTGTCTCGATTTGCATCCCTTTTGGTTGATAATGAGGAGAGAATGACATGAATGTTTCTGCGTTGTTTGAAATTCAAAATTTGTTAATACCTCATTTCTCAAACATTGTTTATATTCAGATGTTGTAAATAGGGCTCAGTTATTGGAGCGCGATAATGAGTCGGCTCAACTGTAAAATAATGACCAACAACTCGATGATAATCATACCGATGGCAACGGTCATTGGAACAATGATAACCATCGTGGAGGAAATTATCATGCCAGAAATGGTAACCACTTCAGTTGTAATCATGGCCAAGGTAATAGAAGAAATAACTCAAGTGGAAATTTCAAAAAGAAGATTTAATAATTACGGGAAGACGTCGGCAGCAACACCAGTAACAAATTTTAGAAGAGGAGAAAGACCGCCAGTTAGATGCTACAGATTGCGGAGAAGAGGGACACATAAGTCCAAACTGTTCACAACCTTCCAAGGTATGTTATAATTGTGGAAAGAAGGTCATATCGCTCGAGATTGTACGATAGCGAAACCTAGTCCAGCGGGGATGGTGACTCAAAAGGCTGTCCCAGAAAAGTCAAAGTCAACAGTTCCTGGAAGAGCGTTTGTCGTGACTGGTCAGAATACGAGGAACCCGAACGAAGTTATCACGAGTTAGTTAAATTATAAAGTTTTGCAAAGTTTATACCTTACTCGATATCGGTTCTACCCATTCTTTTATCTCTCTTAATTGCGCTCAACGTTTAAATTTGACTCCAAAGAGATTAAACTTTGACTTATCGGTTGAAACTCTGTTAGGAGAAACCTTCATTACATGTGCTATCAAAGTCTTGTATGATAGTCACAGTTTTGAATGACATTTCTATTGTTAATAAATTTCCTGACGTATTATTGAAGACTTCTTAGCCTACCCTTAGAACGTGAAATCGAATTTTGTATTGACCCCAGTACAAAACCCATTTCTTCAACCCTTAAATATTTCTTCACATAAAACGATAGTATCATGCGCCAAATACATTGGGTCGAGCTGTTGAAGATTACGATTATACCATTCAATACCATCGTAAAAAAATGAACATGGTAGCTGACGCGTTGAGTAAAAGATCGTATGCGTTTACGAGTGTGATATTGTTAACACAAAGACCCATTTTGTATGACTTGCAGAAGATGGAGATAGAGTTAAAGATTCCAAGAACCTACGTGAAGATAACGAATATACGATTAGAATCGACTTTAATCGATAAATTTAAAGCTGCTCAAGCTACAGACTTGGAGTTGATGAATATGAAGAAGAAGATGCAAGAAGTCGTTATTCCAAAAGAGAGAATCGGCAATGTGAGGAAAGCTTAAACCTTCGATTTATTAGTCCATTTGAAATCTTCGATCGAATAGGAACTGTGGCCTATAAACTCGTTTTACCGCCAAGTATGACGCGTGTTCATAACGTTTTTCACGTATCGATAT
This sequence comes from Panax japonicus, assembly GCA_020205505.1. Taxonomy (NCBI): domain Eukaryota; kingdom Viridiplantae; phylum Streptophyta; class Magnoliopsida; order Apiales; family Araliaceae; genus Panax; species Panax japonicus. The sequence continues at coordinate 426,627 of JAINUV010001451.1, forward strand.
TATGTAAATATGTGGACGACCCGAACCATGTTATTGAGTTATAACCAGATGAGATAGCCCAAGACTTAACGTACGAGGATGTACCTGTCAAGATTTTGGATAGGAAGGAGCATGTCCTACGCACGAAGGTCATACCACAAGTTAAAGTTTTGTGGAGAAACCATGCTATTGAGGAAATGACCTGGGAGTTGAAAACGTAAATGGAAGCGAGGTATCCTCATCTTTTCGAAATACCAGGTACGTACGTCAATTTCGAGGATGAAATTTCATAAGGAAGGGAGGTTGTAAGATCCCAAATTATTAATAAATGAAATTTAATTCCTCTATTTATTATTTTGAAGTAGTAAGGGTTGATTTTGATTAATGTGGATAGTTGTGGGTAAAATGCGCAAATATTTTCAATAAGTTAGTGGTTATAAAATACTCATTGTTGTCGGAGAATATTCATTTGGTCGTGGAATATTCTTATTGTCGGGGAATATTCGTACGACGGCGCAGCCTTATGTGGGCCAATAACGGAAAGCGATTTGATAAAGAAAATAACAAGTATAAGTTGTTTATAAATAACGGCGTAGTTGTTACCATTAATACTGTTGGAATATCCAGTGGTTAAAACACAGTAATAAGCGTTGTTGAACAGTAGCACACGATATTGCACCAATTATTGATTCTTACGTAAGAAGGCATTACTCAATAATTATTAATGTAATTACTGCTCAATATTTTATTTTATTGAATCAATAATTGCTACGTTGATATTTTATATTATTGTTGTTTCAATAATTGTCACTACACAATATTTTCCATTATCGGAGTAATAATTCATGTTATCTGAATAATATTATTAGATAACATTATTGGCCATGTCTAGAAAGTTCTGTCTAATGAGAGGTTTAGTCACCTAATTGCGCGCCAGTAAGGAGAAATTCTTATTGGAAAGCCCCCACTTTCCTTAAAACTGTCTGGTTCTCAATATTGTGATTCTGTAATATTATTTGTGAATAATTAATTATTGATTTATATGATGAGAAAAATATTGATTTTATGTGGATATAGATGGAAATTTTTTTTAAATGTGATAATTGTTGAAAATTAATATTTTATCTTTTTTTGATAAAATAATTCATTTGAATATATTATTTTAATAATATATTAATAGTGATATTTTTATAAGGAATGTGGGATATATGAGTATACGAGGAGGAAGAGTATTTTAGTTGCATTAAATGATTAAAACATGTTTTCTATGTCGGTGGACCACGTTTCTTGACTGAAATATGATTATAGCTTGTAAAATCGCCCGTTTGTGGATTTCGGTCAATTTTTGTTTGAAATTTGGAAAAACTTTCTTCTGCAAAGTTGTAGAGAATTGAATTTCCTATAAAAATTCGCAAGATTCGAATTTTCTGATAAACGAGCTATTTATTATGAATTATTGAAGTTCTGAAGTTCCAAAATTATTGATTTTTTGAAGTTTTATTTATGTTTTAAAAGAAAAACATTTTTTAAATGTTTGTGGGCATCTTTAACATGTGCTAGATGGCTGAAATCAGATTTCAAAGTAGGCGTAAGAATTTGTTTTATATATAATATTATTATATTAAATTTTCAGCTTTGGTGTTCTAAGCATTTTTCTATAAATAGGGTGCTTAGGTTAGAATTGAAAATCACACCAGAAACTAAAGATTTCTCTCTCTATATTATCGAGTGTATTCTTGTGAGTATTTTAGTACTTTGAGTGTTTCTATACGGTGCAAGTTTACTTCAGCACTATATTCAATATTTCAGTCAGAAGTACTATCTTTTAGAGGTAAGGGATGTTATTTTCTTCATAAGTGATATTATTTCTTCAATATCATTATGCCGAAATATTAGTTGGAACTTTTTATCAAATTTGGAACTTTTTATGTCAGGGTTACTATTCACGAGTTACTGTGACGACCCCAAATCCAGGTACTTGAAACCCGAACTTGGTGTTTCACGATACCATTTCAATAAGCTGAATAATGCAAAAATAATATTACATTCAAACTTAATTTACATACATCAGATTTTACTCCCCAGGTACGAGACCTTCAAATACATTTCATACGATACCTGAATAGGTACCAATACTGACTATAACCATTAACTCATAATATAACTCATTCAAACAGCTTTCCTTTATCCTTGTTCGTGCCTGAGCCTTCAGGTTGCTCATACATAACTGAAAACATTTAATTTAAGCAAGGATGAGCATTTGAGTGCCCAACAAGTAATAGCAATTATATATATAAGCTGAAAGAATATAAGTATTCTTTTTGCATAACACTTCTACAACGAATTGAAAGTTGTGAAGTAATCTGTACTGATAAAAAATTCACATAACAACTCTCTTTCAACTTCTTTAAATTTGGCTCTGACTCTACCCTTGAATAGGGTTTAAGAAATATACTATGAATATTCTTTTTTTCATTTTTGACAAGGTTTAATAGAAATTCATCCTCAAACCGTCATAACCAACGGGCACAGAGGGTGATCAGCCCCGTCGTACCTTGTATTGATCACTACTACATAACTTGAACGAAATTCATCGCTCACTTTATCCGCCTTGGACGTAAAAATTTCCCATATAAGGATGTTCATACATGTCTGGTTCCAAACCCGAAGGTTTTTAATCTTACTCAACAATAATATGTAATTCAACATATATAAACGGGTAATTGACAAAGGTGTATCAACATGTGAATAAATAACATGATTATCCAAGTGGGGACACTTGTATAACCATTTAGAAATCAAAGAACAGAATATATATCTGAGCTAACTTGTTTATAATCAAAGCGTACATAATCTGTACAAGAATAGAATAATTCTGAAATATTCTTACTCATGTCCATTGCATAAAGGAAATGCAAAGGTAGGATACTTGCCTGATTCGCTGATTACAAATCTCAACTTAGGTTTTATCTCTTTATCACAACCTATCAATAATCAGATCATTCGTTCGATTAGAACCATATATCTTAACACATAGTACTGTCTATTACAGTCAGCACATAGTCTAATCATATAATCGCAACGATCATAATTTTAGTTCCTATTCTATACTTGAAATATTATTATATATTTTTCAAATATCTCATCCATGCTCTTACAGTAGCATTTTCTTTCTTTTATAAGGTTTGACATTTGTCGGCGTACCGACAGTTTTATCGGGTAAATACTGAGTCTAAGACTCTTATTCTATAACTCAACATTTGTAAATATCAGACATTTTATTTTTAAACATTTTCAGAATTTCCAGAAATTGAAAAATTTAAAATAATTCAAATCTGTCACTAAAGGGCCTATAGTGATATAACTGTTACTATAGGTGTTCTTCATCAAATTCAGAACTTCATAACCGGTTCTCAAGTCAGCTAGTTTGGCCGGCTATAACTTTCAAATATCGGAATCATAATTAAATGATTTAAACATTAAACAATTTCATTATCATTAATAGTTTAATTAATACTAAACTATTAATGAAACCATTGCCAAAATATAAAAGTTATTTATAATAACTCAAACTATTTTTAAAACATTTATATTACCCTTAAATGATTTTTAAAATAATAAAAATCATTTTTTAAATAATTACCATTAATATTTAAATATTAATGTACTATTTATCCAAATATTAAAAGTTATTAATTATAACTTAAAATATTTTTAAATTCTTATTTTCATTTAAAATGATTTTTATAATATTAAAATCATTTTTAAACTAAATTATTTAATATAATCATTAAATAACTTTAATATCATTAATAATAATTAATTAATGAAATTCATCACAAAATTTTAAAAGTCATCATAAATAACTCATTTACATAATCAATTTCTAGCCCAAATAAACATAGTAAACTAACTAATTTATTAACAAACTAACTAAACTTCAAAAATTCAAACTTTAACTAACAATTAAATACATTACAAAATTAAATAAGAAAACATACCTGAAAATACGAATTCCACAAACTGAATACGCACTTCCACACCAAAATTTAACTAAGGAGATCTTTATAAAAAGTCCTCCCCCAACAAAGTCTTTCTCAAAAATTGGAGGCCTTATTGTTGGTGAATGAAACAAAGGCCAAGCCCTTCTATTTATAAATTTAGAAAATGGTGAACTTCTCAATTTAGTCAATGTGGGACTTGGTTTAAACTAATCTTCCAATAGCTCATTTTGCGATTTTCTCACGCCTTGCTCATTTATCAGAACATTCCCAACTTTGGATATGTTATACATGGTATACCAGAGTATTTTTAAAAAATACGAATTACCCAATTCGGGTTCATTAGGTAGCCCAAACAGTGCGTCAAAAGCAGACGTTCATAACAATTTTCAATTTCATTTCAGCTTTACCCTCTCTCGCTAAAACAGTCATAACTTTTTAGTTTCAAAACATTTTTGAGCGATTCTTGAGCCCACGCGAAGTTAACTTCTGGGGCTACAACTTTTATTCTTTGACCATTTCCAAATTCCGAACTCATCAGCCCAGAAATTCCGTTCAAGTGGACTGCACCGCACTTGTTGGAAAGTTTTGACACTACTACTTTGAAATGTCATAACTCTCTCATCCGATATCGGATTTAGTCTGTTTCGGAGTCTATGGAAAGCTTATTCAGTGTACTAAAACATACCAAAAGTTCAGAAGTTTTTGGAAATATTAACTGATCGAAACAGTGTCCCGAATAGCACATCTCGCTGCTGACTTTCAGTTTTGAGAAATTTGACACATTTCCTTCCAATCACCGTAATTCCCTCATCCGAGGTCAGAATGAGGTCATTCCAAAGCCTATGGCTTCCTAACTCAGTTCACTACAACATATCAAAAGCCCAGACCTTTTAAAGAACAAAAAGTGGACGAGAATGCCCCCATTACAGACTGCCCAAAAACAGTTATCATGATCGGTCAACCATGTTTGACCATCTATAACTTCTAATCTATCCATGATATGGACTTGATTTTTTTTGCAGATTAAAGACCATATAACAAGCTACATATAACAACTTAAAAATAACGAAAATCATGATCGATCAAAGATCTATAAGCTCTGACATTTGACGAAAAAATCACAAAAATGAAATTTTCCAAATTTCTTAAATCTTCAAATTCGTGTACTTTGATGTTATGGGTCTTTGATTTATCAACCCATATCATCAATTAACATCCTATTACACAACTTTAAACAATCAATTGCATCAAATAGCATCGAATCAAAGTATTTCTAGGTTTAGTGTTCATATACCTTTTTTTTACCAAAAAGGGTATTTTGGTCATTTCACATATAATTTCAAGGGCAATCTTGTACAAGGCAATTAAATGTAATATTTAATCACTAGATTTAATTTATATAATTTACCAATTAACTTCTATCCTTTGGTAAATTAAAACACTTATACAATAACATCGAAATTAAACTCGCTAATTAAAATTAGGGTTCTATAATTATCTGTGTATGTTATTAACATAGTCGTTATGGTTTCTAACTTCAACCGGTTAAGGTTATACTAATTAGGGTTTTCCTAATTAGTGACATACAACAGTAATTAGGGTTTCTTCTAATTACCGATATTCTTATACACAGTAACTTCATATACACAGTCACTACTCAGTCATATCTCATAACTGAGTTTAATAATTAGGGTTTCACAGCATGGTAATATGTTATGACCTAATTGACCATCATTGCTCAATATTATCTGTCCGCACATACACAGTACATAATTATGGTACTGTAAAATCATTATATAAATAATATAATGTTATTATTCTCATCTCTTGATCACAATCCCAATCCATGGTTTGGATCTCATATCTGACTTATTCTTCGTACACAACATCAATAATCAAGTTAAAATAATTAACTTAAATATTCTGAACAATTCATATAATAAAATATTTATTATATAAATCTAATTATCACTTCATAAATTATTTCCAATCATGTTTTCATGGAAAATAATTAATAAAAACATTCCGGCTTACAGAAATTTATTACCATATAATTTGTGGTAAATAATAATTCTAAAACTATTTCTAATTTTTCAAGAAATAAATATATTCACATTTATCGTTCACTTTACTTGACACTTAGTCTCGTCATTAAATAACAAAAAATTTATACACAAAATTTCTTATTTACTTTATATAGAAAATCTCGGGTTATTACATTCACCCTCCCTTATAAGGATTCCGTCCCCGGAATCACCGTTTTTAAAAAAAAACTCATATGCAGAAGGGTACATAGCATATAATCATTGTACGTAGATCTCGATCATACTTGATCGAACTGATCTTTAATTATTCTTCATAACACATGTCTATCCGAATAAGCAGAAATATAAGATATATAAGTTATTCAAATAGCACCTGGAATTCTGTTTTCAGTTGCCGCCGTATCCTGGACCGTCATGTTGTAAACCCTCGGAGTTACTTTCGTTGGGTTACTGGTTGAGTTTGGTCCTGAAATTGCTAACGTCCCACTGTTTCTCCCCGTGGTTACGTTTTCTGCCTCCATTCCCCTCCGTGGACAGTTCCTCACCTTATGCTCAGTCGATCCACATATGAAGCATCCACTGATCATCCTTGAGTTGGGGCAGTTGGGAGAGATATGACCCTCTTGCCCGCACTTGTAGCATACAAACTTGCCCTTCAGACACTCGCCAGAGTGATTCTTCCCGCAGTTCTTGCACTGCACTACCTGCTTCTTTATACCTTCTTACTTTACTTGCACGTTCTCAGAAAAATTCCTCATTCTTTTCTCACCCCTACTACTACTTTCTATCTTTACTGCTCCTCCTGACTTGCTTTTGTTCTTCTTCTCCTTGTGGTAGAGGCTCATGGCCTCACTTCCCTGTTCAGCTAAGATAGCCTTCTCCATGAGTGCTGCAAAAGTATTGATTTGCAGTACTGACACCTTATTGTAGAGCCAGGGTTTTAAGCCCAGCTCAAATCTCCTTGCCTTCCTAGCCTCTGTATCCACTTGATGTGGAGCAAACCTAGCCAACTCATTAAATTTTGCGGCATACTCCGCAACAGTCATGTTATCCTGCTTTAACTCCAGGAACTTCACCTCCATTCTAGACTGCATACTAACAGAGAGATAGTTTTCGAAAAATAAATCCTTAAACATATCCCAAGTAATTTCTTCTTCTCCTGCCCGAGTTTTATTTGCCTCCTACCAAAAGTTAGCTTCTCCTTTCATCATATAGGTGGCAAAAGCGGTCTTTTGCCCCGCATCTACTCTTGCGATTATGAACGCTTTCTCTATCTCGTTCACCCAAGTCTGGGCTTCTATAGGGTTAGATGATCCTCTGAATTCTGGTGGTCCTACGGCTTTGAAGTCTTTGAATTTTGCCAAGCGATTGTCTGGCTGGTTTCCCGCAACTGGTGTTCCCTGCTGCATAGCCTGAGCTACCATGTTTGCAAAGTTTTGCATCAGTTCTGGCTGTCGTTCCCCAGCATTAGTAGATTCTTCTATCCTTTGGTTTCGAGTTTGACGTCTTGGCGGCATTATCTGGTTAAATAAAACCATAAATTATACCCTTACATTTTAAACCTTATTGCATAAGATTAATGTATTAAACTCGTTTCATTTCTCAAACTTAGATTCATATTCATTTATCGAATATTTACATAGCATATCCTGCTTTAATCAACAGCTATCCCTTTGTGACTATGAAAGTTGGGATTTAAAATCTTGACCAACCTAAAAGTTGAAAATAGTTCATTACTTATCACACATATTACATAACATAACCCATACTACTTATTTACCAAGTCTTTTTCTCGGACATTCATTAGCTCGATGTCCTTCCATCCCACAATTAAAACATCCACCTTTCCTATAGTCGGGGCAACGAGGAGAGGTATGTCCTTCACGGCCGTAAATATACATATTTTCTTCCCTTTCTTCTTATCAGGTTTTCCTAAGTCAAGATCTTCTATCTTTCTTTCATTACACGATGGGTTGCTTGAGGCTTCATCTGGTCAATTTGGATTTTGAGCTTATCCTGCTCTTCTATTGTTTCCATTAACATCTGACGCAGCAACTTTTCTATCTTCACATCTTACAATAACTACTCACTAGGAGTTTACATATTCTAAACATTCACAAAAACTAGGTTGTCACAATAACCTTTATTTAATCATCTCAGATTCTACTCGTATGCAACGAGTTTACACTATTTCATATCCATCATCACATTCTACCCAATACACCTCTCACAAGAGTAAAAGTTTTCAAATTGTGCTGAGGGGTCATATAGACCATGAACACAGAGTTTTAACGGTATTCATACCGCAAAAAAAAACATTACCTGGTATGTTTACAATCACAAAGAACGTAAACTACCATTAATAGTACTTTAGGTGATTAGCCTATTGTACCCCTACGTCATGTATAACGTATTAATCATACCTAGCGAATATTTACGCTATTAGATTGGATTACCTGGTATGTTTACAATCACAAAGAAGGTAAACTACCATTAATAGTACTTTAGGTGATTAGCCTATTGTACCCCTACGTCATGCATAACGTATTAATCATACCTAGCGAATATTTACGCTATTAGATTGGATCATTTATCCAAACAACATTGTTCACCTCAGTCTTATCATAGGATTCCGCACCAAACAATTTGGTTCGGGAAATTTCTTTCAATGAACACATAGAGTTTTCATAAACATTAGTTTTCATAAACAATTTAGTGTAGCTGATTCAAATAGCATAGACTCATATCAATAATTCAATTCAATCGAATTATTTAAGTGTAGCCAAACTCCATTGGTAAATTAAACTTTTTGAAAACATTTTCGAGAATGACGTCATGATGCCGCACTGTATTCACAGTCCGTTGAGGATTCCGTCATTTGGTGATTTTATCATACTACATCATACCATAGTGGAACATCGACTTTAGGTCAAATTCACACTAAGTAATACTGCATTGATGACTCCATCATTTTTATCATCTCTGCACCATGTTACATGGTACATAAGTGATAAAAAAATAATTTTTGATATTTCAAATCATTTGCATCTAGCCAAAATAAGTAGCATAGACCGTACTTTAAACCGTTTCAAAAATGATTACGAGCCTATATTTTTGTTTTCAAAAGCACATAGTGCGTATTTAGCTTGATGTCAAAAATTTTGAAGTTTAGCATAGCTAGGAGTTTAGGAAAACCTAACACCTTTACTAATAATCATTTGCTTAACAGTCTATCTGTTCCTCTAATCCTCAATTCTTCATTCACACATAACTATACCCAATTCGTCAAACCACACTTATGAGTTCATAAGTTGCCACAATCATATGAGTTTAAGAACTTATCCTAGTCAGACCTTTGGCGTCCATTCACTGAGGGGTTCATAAACATTTCATATAATTATGAGTCAAGAATGTCTCATAAGTATGAGTTTTAAGAACTCGTACTGAATCTTATATTCTCTATCTATGACCTATCTACCTGTTATACACCTGAGAATTGAGTCATCCTCTTAATGTGCATATAACAAATAGCGCAAAATAAACATTTCAATGATTATCAGTGCCAAAAACTAAGTGATTTTTACACCAAGTACAATTCAGCTCCCATACGAAGAATCATACAACTCAGCTGCCGACATGAGTCCTCAATTGAATCCCCACCTAACACTAACCCCTTCTCCATACAAATTTAATTCGTATTTATAATTCTTTTTCTTGATCTGTACCAATTCATAGTACAATTCATACACAGCAATCTTGCTGTAAACTTTCTAATCAACAGATTGATTCTTTCCGGCTGTCATAGCCTTATCAGATCACGGAATGATCTCATCATATATATTACGATTTACTTCTATATCTTGATCGTTTTATTTTACGATCTCTCATAACGGCACTTTCAGTCTTTTAGACTCAATCTATTCCCCACTACTGTTTAACTTTATTATCAGAGTTAGGGAACTCTGTGTCTTTACACTAGCCGAGATTCATCTTTGAATCTTATCGACCAACTAACTCTATATGAGTTATTACTTATCCCAATCATTGCGGTTATTAGTCTCAGGTATTCCTACCTAAGCTTCATAACCAACAGCTCTGATACCAACTTGTGACGACCCCAAATCCAGGTACTTGAAACCCGAACTTGGTGTTTCACGATACCATTTCAATAAGCTGAATAATGCAAAAATAATATTACATTCAAACTTAATTTACATACATCAGAGTTTACTCCCCAGGTACGAGACCTTCAAATACATTCCATACGATACCTGAATAGGTACCAATACTGACTATAACCATTAACTCATAATATAACTCATTCAAACAACTTTCCTTTATCCTTGTTCGTGCCTGAGCCTTCAGGTTGCTCATATATAACTGAAAACATTTAATTTAAGCAAGGATGAGCATTTGAGTGCCCAACAAGTAATAGCAATTATATATATAAGCTGAAAGAATATAAGTATTCTTTTTGCATAACACTTCTACAACGAATTGAAAGTTGTGAAGTAATCTGTACTGATAAAAAATTCACATAACAACTCTCTTTCAACTTCTTTAAATTTGGCTCTGACTCTACCCTTGAATAGGGTTTAAGAAATATACTACGAATATTCTTTTTTTCATTTTCTACAAGGTTTAATAGAAATTCATCCTCAAACCGTCATAACCTACGGGCACAGAGGGTGATCAGCCCCGTCGTACCTTGTATTGATCACTACTACATAACTTGAACGAAATTCATCGCTCACTTTATCTGCCTTGGACGTAAAAATTTCCCATATAAGGATGTTCATACATGTCTGGTTCCAAACCCGAAGGTTTTTAATCTCACTCAACAATAATATGTAATTCAACATATATAAACGGGTAATTGACAAAGGAGTATCAACATGTGAATAAATAACATGATTATCCAAGTGGGGACACTTGTATAACCATTTAGAAATCAAAGAACAGAATATATATCTGAGCTAACTTGTTTATAATCAAAGCGTACATAATCTGTACAGGAATAGAATAATTCTGAAATATTCTTACTCATGTCCATTGCATCAAGGAAATGCAAAGGAACGATACTTGCCTGATTCGCTGATTACAAATCTCAACTTAGGTTTTATCTCTTTATCACAACCTATCAATAATCAGATCATTCGTTCGATTAGAACCATATATCTTAACACATAGTACTGTCTATTACAGTTAGCACATAGTCTAATCATATAATCGCAGCGATCATACTTTTAGTTCCTATTCTATACTTGAAATATTATTATATATTTTTCAAATATCTCATCCATGCTCTTACAGTAGCATTTTCTTTCTTTTATAAAGTCTGACATTTGTCGGCGTACCGACAGTTTTATCGGGTAAATACTGAGTCCAAGACTCTTATTCTATAACTCAACATCTGTAAATATCAGACATTTTATTTTTAAACATTTTCAGAATTTCCAAAAATTGAAAAATTTAAAATAATTCAAATCTGTCACTAAAGGGCCTATAGTGATATAACTGTTACTATAGGTGTTCTTCATCAAATTTAGAACTTCATAACCGGTTCTCAAGTCAGCTAGTTTGGCCGGCTATAACTTTCAAATATCGGAATCATAATTAAATGATTTAAACATTAAACAATTTCATTATCATTAATAGTTTAATTAATACTAAACTATTAATGAAACCAATGCCAAAATATAAAAGTTATTTATTATAACTCAAACTATTTTTAAAACATTTATATTACCCTTAAATGATTTTTAAAACAATAAAAATCATTTTTAAATAATTACCATTAATATTTAAATATTAATGTACTATTTATCCAAATATTAAAAGTTATTAATTATAACTTAAAATATTTTTAAATTCTTATTTTCATTTAAAATGATTTTTATAATATTAAAATCATTTTTAAACTAAATTATTTAATATAATCATTAAATAACTTTAATATCATTAATAATAATTAATTAATGAAATTCATCACAAAATTTTAAAAGTCATCACAAATAACTCATTTACATAATCAATTCCAAGCCCAAATAAACATAGTAAACTAACTAGCTTATTAACAAACTAACTAAACTTCAAAAATTCAAACTTTAACTAACAATTAAATACATTACAAAATTAAATAAGAAAATATACCCGAAAATACGAATTCCACAAACTGAATACGCACTTCCACGCCAAAATTTAACTAAGGAGATCTTTATAAAAGTTCTCCCCCAACAAATCCTTTCTCAAAAATTGGAGGCCTTATTGTTGGTGAATGAAACAAAGGCCAAGCCTTTCTATTTATAAGTTTAGAAAATGGTGAACTTCTCAATTTAGTCAATGTGGGACTTGGTTTAAACTAATCTTCCAATAGCTCATTTTGCGATTTTCTCACGCCTTGTTCATTTATCAGAACATTCCCAACTTTGGATATGTTATACATGGTATACCAGAGTATTTTTAAAAAATACGAATTACCCAATTCGGGTTCATTAGGTAGCCCAAACAGTGCGTCAAAAGCAGACGTTCATAACAATTTTCAATTTCATTTCAGCTTTACCCTCTCTCGCTAAAACAGTCATAACTTTTTCGTTTCAAAACATTTTTGAGCGATTCTTGAGCCCACGCGAAGCTAACTTCTGGGGCTACAACTTTTATTCTTTGACCATTTCCAAATTCCGAACATATCAGCCCAGAAATTCCGTTCAAGTGGACTGCACCGCACTTGTTGGACAGTTTTGACACTACTACTTTGAAATGTCATAACTCTCTCATCCGATATCGGATTTAGTCCGTTTCGGAGTCTATGGAAAGCTTATTCAGTGTACTACAACATACCAAAAGTTCAGAAGTTTTTGGAAACATTAACGGATCGAAACAGTGTCCCGAATAGAACATCTTGCTGCTGACTTTCAGTTTTGAGAAATTTGACACATTTCCTTCCAATCACCGTAATTCCCTCATCCGAGGTCAGAATGAGGTCATTCCAAAGCCTATGGCTTCCTAACTCAGTTCACTACAACACATCAAAAGACCAGACCTTTTAAAGAACAAAAAGTGGACGAGAATGCCCCCATTACAGACTGCCCAAAAACAGTTATCATGATCGGTCAACCATGTTTGACCATCTATAACTTCTAATCTATCCATGATATGGACTTGATTCTTTTTGCAGATTAAAGACCATATAACAAGCTACACATAACAACTTAAAAATAACAAAAATCATGATCGATCAAAGATCTATAAGCTCTGACATTTGACGAAAAAATCACAAAAATGAAAATTTCCAAATTTCTTAAATCTTCAAATTCGTGTACTTTGATGTTATGGGTCTTTGATTTATCAACCCATATCATCAATTAACATCCTATTACACAACTTTAAACAATCAATTGCATCAAATAGCATCGAATCAAAGGATTTCTAGGTTTAGTGTTCTTATACCTTTTTTTACCAAAAAGGGTATTTTGGTCATTTTACATATAATTTCAAGGGCAATCTTGTACAAGGCAATTAAATGTAATATTTAATCACTAGATTTAATTTATACAATTTACCAATTAACTTCTATCCTTTGGTAAATTAAAACACTTATACAATAACATCGAAATTAAACCCGATAATTAAAATTAGGGTTCTATAATTATCTGTGTATGTTATTAACATAGTCGTTATGGTTTCTAACTTCAACCGGTTAAGGTTATACTAATTAGGGTTTTCCTAATTAGTGACATACAACAGTAATTAGGGTTTCTTCTAATTACCGATATTCTTATACACAGTAACTTCATATACACAGTCACTACTCAGTCATATCTCATAACTGAGTTTAATAATTAGGGTTTCACAGCATGGTAATATGTTATGACCTAATTGACCATCATTGCTCAATATTATCTGTCCGCACATACACAGTACATAATTATGGTACTGTAAAATCATTATATAAATAATATAATGTTATTATTCTCATCTCTTGATCACAATCCCAATCCATGGTTTGGATCTCATATCTGACTTATTCTTCGTACACAACATCAATAATCAAGTTAAAATAATTAACTTAAATATTCTGAACAATTCATATAATAAAATATTTATTATATAAATCTAATTATCACTTCATAAATTATTTCCAATCATGTTTTCATGGAAAATAATTAATAAAAACATTCCGGCTTACAGAAATTTATTACCATATAATTTGTGGTAAATAATAATTCTAAAATTATTTCTAATTTTTTAAGAAATAAATATATTCACATTTATCGTTCACTTTACTTGACACTTAGTCTCGTCATTAAATAACAAAAAATTTATACACAAAATTTCTTATTTACTTTATATAGAAAATCTCGGGTTATTACAGTTACTATTCACGAGTACTATTCACGAAGCATGATGATGTTTTTTGTGAAATTTCTATCTTTTGGTGTCAGAGTTACTATTCAAGTATACGGCACTATTCACGTATACGGTACTATTCACGTATACTGTACTATTCACGAATACGACACTATTCACAAAAAAATTAAATTTTCTTTTCTATGTCCAAGATTGTCTGTTATAGTTCCTATCTTTGATTGGATCTATCTTTTGGTCTTCATTCTTAAATTTTACTCCACTCTAGTTATTTATGATGTATTTTTGAACTTGGATTGTTTAAAGTACGAATCCTTAATATTTGTTCTTTTGTTTCACTGGATTCGTTTTCTTTAAAATATTTTTCATCATCCTCGGTCCTAAATGATGATATAACTGAATATCTTTGGCCCGTAGTGCAAAGATTAATGATTTTATGATGAATATCTTTGGCCCGTAGTGCAAAGATGAACATGTGTTTAGATGAACATGACCAACTGGTTAATATCTTTGGCCTATAGTGCAAAGATGAATATTTGATTTATGATGTATATTAATTGATGTTACAGGGATAAAATATCGATGATGGACTTTTAAATTCATAAATGATAGTAGATTTCATTATCTACTTAACTCTTCTAATGAATTGTTGTTTCCGCTACAGTTGTTGATCTAAAACTTGTTGTCTATTGTATTATATCAGATTTTTCCCTGTTGAAGACGAAGGATAATTTGTTGTACATTATCTTAGTCATGATATTCTTTACTTAGCTAGTTGAGCTCACCCTTTTCCTTTTGGTTCCATATTTCTTATCATGAGACGAGAATATAGTGGGAACTAGTTGGGGTGTGGAGTGATGGTTCAAGACAATTGTTGTAGTAGTTCTCACTATTTTGTAAAACAGTATATCAATAATTGTAATGTGGACTTATTTGAGTGTGGATATTGTCTAGAAGATAATATTTGTATTTAAACTCATAATTTATGTGTTGTCATATTTTGCACGACAATTGTATTAATGAAGTTGTAGTTGTTTCTGTACCATGTATTTGGCAACTCATAATAGGTTGGTTTGATTGGACCTATTTTGGGGGCGTCATAGGGGGTGCTAGATACATGAGTTATTTACTAAACTCAAGTGGTAGAACACAAATCTAGCATCTTTTGAAACCTTTGGGGCTATTTTCCCCAAAATAGTCCACTTTGAATGTTAAGGGTTCAAAACCTTAAAATAGTTACTGTTCTTATTTTTCTTGGGACTGTTTCGGACAGTTTCGTGTCTTTTAAAAATTTGGAAAAAATCACAATGGTACCTTGAGAAGTTATCTACATGTAGGAAAAAAAATGAACACGTTTCGATTTATAGGTTGTGCGTAATGGCTATTTCCGTCAAGGACTCCGAAATATTAACCTTCGAATATCTCACTGTGTATACACTGGAAAATTCTGAAATTGTTACAGTAGGTTCATATATGTTATGAGCGTATACCCTGAAAATTTCAGATGTTTCTGAGCAGAACTCAATTTATGAAAAATGAAGCAAGACCTGAGTGTTTTGAGCACTTTAAAATTAGTATATCAGTTTCTAAAATTCAAGAAAAATTTGGGGATCATTGTTGGTTCATATAATGTCCAAATCCAGAAAATGAGAATATTTGGAATCAGTTTGTTATTTTTTCTAAAAATGATTAAGTTATGAATAAAAGGAAATAAATAGTTAAATGATGTCTTAAATAAGAAAAATATGATTTTTAATGCTTGAATATTCCTAATATATAATATTATGACTATTTTAGGGTATTTTAGTAATTTATAATAAGAAATATTATTTATGACCTTTTATGGATATGAAATAAGAGGTTTAATAAAGGGTGAACAATTAGATTAAATTATTTATTAATCCAATAAATTATTAAAAATATTATTATGATATTAATAATATTAGTATATGATGTTGTTAAGTAAATAAAAATATTAAGATTAAAACTTCATTAAAATATTATTAAATGGTTAATAATATTTGATTTAAGCATTAATAAATGATTAAAGTATTATTAAATGATATTACATTAAAATATTAATCTTAGATTAAAATATTATTAATATAAAATTAAAGTATTATTATTGAGTAAATAATAATATTCTAGATTAAATAAAAAGTTATTAAAAATGTAATAACATTAGTAAAATAATAAAATATTATTAAATGATTAATAATATTAGTAATGAAATAAGATATTATTAAATGATTAATAATATTAGTAAATGAATAAAAGTATTATTAGTAAACTAATAATACTAAGAGATGAATTAAATATTATCAAGATTAATAAAATTAAGTGAATTAAAGGTTGTTGTTAATTAATAGTAATATTATCGAGGCAGGATAATATTTCTAAGAACTACATGTAATATATAATATCTATGTGATTACATAATCTAATGTTATGCTATGTGTGAGATCCCAGATTTTATGAATAAAGATTTAATTTTCTCGAAATATTTTTTTTGAATATTATGGTGTGGATTTGAGATAATGTTATAGTTGTGGGTAGTATTTATAAATTTTGAAAGGTATGTAAGTTGTTGTATAATATTCGATTGGTAGGGGAATATATTTTTTTGTCGGGGAATATCCGTATGACGGTACAATCATTGTTGGACCCCGCAACAGAATTATTGTCGGATTGAGAAAACGACAAAAATATTTTATGAAAATAACGGCGAAGTTTTACTGTTAACTGTTGAAACACCCGGTGTTAAAAGTACAGTAATACGCGTGGTTGCATATTACCACACAATATTGATTATTGATGCTTACGTGATAAATCACTCAAATTTGTTTTATTGGTATTATTAATGTAATAAAACAAATACTTTTATAAAGTTATTCTGTAAATGGAATATATTATATTCTATTATGCATAGTGTTTTGTATAGTAAAATCTTTTTATATAAAACATAATATTTTTATAAAGTTATTCTATAAATAGAATATATTATATTTTATTACGCATAGTGTTGCATACTATTTGCATAGTATTTTGCATAGTAAAATCTTTTTATATAAAACCAAATTCTTTTATAAAGTTATTTGTTTTATTAGAAAATAATTAAAATATATTATATTTTATTATGCATAGTGTTTGCATAGTAAAATCTTTTATAAAGTTATTCGTTTTATTAGATTATAAATAGAATATATTATATTTTATTTAACAGATTTTGCTTTAAATATGGACCTTCAGATTAAAGTAAATCAATCTGGACCGTTCATGAGTTAGTTACTATGCAGTCTATTTTTCTATAAATAGAAGCTCATTCATTCATTATTTCTTACGAATTCATAGAAATTCTAGAGAGAAACTATAGAGAGAAAGAAGAAAAGTGTTCTGCTACTTCACCACTTTTAAATCCAGTACTCTTCTTTCTAAGGTAGGGAATATTATTTGTTGTACTCATAAGGGGTATTCTTTCTTTCTTATCCATGAAGAGAACTTCTATTATTCCATTCTTTATTATTCTGTTGGAATAACCTGTATACGCGCAATACCCTATACTTGGTAAAATTCTTCTGTTATTCCATTCTTTATTATTATGTTGGAATAACCTGTTATGTGAAGTACCGCATACATGGTGAAATTCTTCTAATATTCCATTCTTTATTATTCTGTCGGAATATCCTGTTTATGCATTTACGCCGGACCTGATTCCATTATTTATTATTCTGTTGGAATAACCTGTTTGTGCGGTCTATCGTATGCGTGGTGATTTCTGTTGTTATTCCATTATTTATTATTCTGTCAGAATATCCTGTCTGTACGTTTATGCCAGACCTGATTCCATTATTTATTATTCTGTCAGAATATCCCGTCTGTGTGTTTACACCGTACTTGGTTCTATTATCTATTATTCTGTTGGGAATAACATGTCTGTGCAGTCTACCGCACGCATGTTGAATCATTATGTTATTCCATTCTTTTTTTATTCTGTTGGAATAACCTGTCTATGTGGATTATAACATGCATGGTGAATGATCCTTCGTATTCATTCCTTATTAAATTGTAGAAATGATCTATCTACGTGGATTACCGCATTGCGGACGAAAATCCATTTGTAGTTTCATATATTCTATTATACTCAATTAGTTAAAGTTTTGACTTCTATACTCCATAAAATTAGTGGCATATCCTTGATATTTGCACTTCATCCAGTACCTTTTCATGAAAATATTCTTCTGAGCATTCTTGAATTTTACTCTACAAAGAAGTATCATGTTGACAATTTGGACGTTATTAGTTCCTGGATAAATTAATTCTTGAACTTGTTTTATTAAATTATTATGTCATTGTTATCATCCTCATGTTTATATTATGTTGAAAGTCATTTGTGGCTTGTAGTGCATAGATGGACTTGGCATGATTATGACCAGAGATTATTTGGTATAATCATGACCGTAATATTACAAATGATGTGGAAAAAGTCCTCATTGGCCCGCAGTGCATTGATGGACAGTTTTTTGTATGATTATGGCTATGGATTATCTTCGGCCAAGGGTGCAAATATGAATTGTTTTATTGCATGATTAGGATCGTTGATGAAAACACGATTATATTTGGCCCGTAGTTCATGGATAATTCGTGGTCATGATACTAAAGAATATCATTGGCATGTAGTGCAGTGATGATTTAATGATGTGGATTATTTTTTAAGCTGAGTCTCAGCGATAAAAGTGATGAAAAACCTTTTAAATCATAGAAGATAGTAGATTTTATTCTCTATTTGACTCTTCTAATGGATTACTTGTTCCGTTATAGTTAAACTAGATGTTTGTTATATTGTATCAGTTTAACACTGTTGAAGGCTAATGATAATTTATTCTACATTATCTTAGTCATAATATTTCTTATTGGGCTAGTTGAGCCCACTCTTTCTTTCACTGTTCTCTTCAGGAAATGAGAACGTAGCAGGGACTAGTCGGGGAACATAGTGATTGTCCTAGATGGTGCATTAGTAGTCCTCACTATTCTATGAAATAGTGTGATAATAATTTTAATGAGGACTCCTTTTGAGTTTGTATACTCTCTAGTAGACAATATTTTTATTCAAACTCACAGTTTATGTTTTGTCGTATTGTACATAACAATTGTATTATTAAGTTGTATTTGAATTTTGTACCATGTATGTGGTGACTCAAGATGGGTGATGTATACCTAATTTTGGGGGCGTCACAGTTGGTATCAAAGCTTAGGGATATGATCCCTAGCTGAGATGTGAGACAAGAACTAGGAGGGGAGAGACGGAGAATTCCTTCGCTTGTATGACCTACCTAAGTTTATTTGATATTTAATTGGTCGGTCAGAGTATATGGATAATATGTTACATGTCAATTAACCTTTGTTTTGTGGCAGTATTTGCAAATGGCAGCTGCAAATGTTCACAATGGAGTGAATGAGACCGTTGAGACACCTTTAATCACTAACCAGGTTAATGTGATGTCAAACAAAGAAGAAATTAGAGATATCTACGTTGTGAGTGAAGAACTAATAGTTACACCGAGCTAGTTGCAGAGGTAGCAACTGAGAGTGAGGAAGAATAGGAAGAAGAGGAAGAAGAGGAACCTGAGGAGAATTGGTTAGAAGAATTTTATGATCAAAATTTAGCATTACAAAATTGTATTCATTAGTTAGAAGAGCAGGCTGAAGAACGGCAGGCGGTCGTGGAGCAAAGAGATGAAACCATTCAAAATTGTGTTACCCGATGTGCGATGCTTGAACAGAAGTACTCTTTGGCAGAGTATAAGCTATTAGAGCTGGAATCTGAGAATGTTATGATCAAAGTTCTGATGAAAGCAGAAACAACTAAACGAAGGATAATAGATGATGCGTGGGTAAAAGCCGCAAGACGCGTTGATATTGTCGAAAAAGACGTTCGATCCAATAAAGTCAAAATAGATTAAATGGATTTTGCTTTTTGGACAACAATTGGGAGAATCCAACATCGAATTCAGAATTACCTTATACAGAGCGGTATACCCCAATTTAATATGGATCGGGAAGTAATGATACAAATCATGGATCAGGAATTTGGCGAAGCAATTAAGGGTGGAATGTACTCTATAGAAAAGTCAAGTGTAGCTGGGATGGGGACGCCAAAGAATGTCCCAAACAAGTTAAAATCGATTGTTTAAAAGAGAGCTTTTTTTTGTGACGAGAAACACGAATGAAGTTATCACGGGTTAGGTAATTATAAATTCTTGCGAAGTCGATACCTTATTAGATACCGGTTCTACCCATTCTTTTATCTCTCTTTCTTGTGCTCAACGTTTAAATTTGACTTCGGAGAAATTAGACTTTGACTTATTGGTTGAAACTTCGATAGTAAAAACCTTCGTTACCTCCAATATTTATAAATCTTGTTTAATTCAAATTGGCACTTTTACGTTATGTGCCAATCTTATCTCTTTGAAAATATTTGCCTTTGATGCGATTTTAGGAATCGATTGGTTAACTACCCATCATGCTTTTTGTAAGGTTGTTAGCTTTCATACTCCTAACCAACCTGTTATGCGAATTAAAAGTACCAAACCACTAAAGTCAATCATTGTCATATCAAGCCATAAATAAAGAGCCCCAATCCTTTCGTTGTTAACTTTCTTGTGTGGAATGCACTGAAGCCAGACTTTACGTAGGCAACGTCGTGAATGACGGTGATAAGTTGATAGGTATCAATGTGACGTGCTATCCAAGTCTTGGATGAGAGTCACAGTTTTGAATGATATTTTATTGTTAATAAATTTCCTGACGTATTCTTAAAGACTTCTTAGCCTACCCTAGAGCGTGAAATCGAATTTTGTATTGACCCCAGTACAAAACCCACTTGTAAAACCCTCAAATATTTTCTTCTCCTAAAACGAATGTGTAATGTGCCAAAGACGTTGACTCGAGCTGTTGAAGATTAGGATCGCACCATTAATTACCATCATAGGAAAAACGAACGTGGTAGCTGACGCGTTGAGTAAAAGATCGTATGCGTTTACGAGTGCGATGTTGTTAATACAAAAACCTATTTCGTATAACTTACAAATGATAAAGATAGAGTTAAAGACTCTAAGGACCCACGTGGTGATATCAAATATACGAGTAGAATCGACTTTAATCGATAAAGTTAAAGTCGTGCAAGCTACATACTCAGAGCTGAGGAATGTGAAGAAGAAGGTTCAAGAAGGCGTTATTCTGGAAGCAAGAATCGATGAAGAGAGGAAATCTCAACCCTAGATTTTATTGGCCCATTTGAAATCCTTGATCGAATAGGAACTGTGGCCTATAGACTCATTTTACCGCCAAGTACGTCGCGTGTTCATAACATATTGACGTTACGTAAATATGGGGACGACCCGAACAACATTATTAATTTAGAACCGGACGAGATAGCGGATGATTTAACGTATGAGGAGATACGTGTTAAAATCTTGGATAAGAAGGATTATATTCGACACTCAAAGGTTATACACAAAGAGTTAGAATTTGAAGTGAAGTCAAGGTATCCTCACCTCTTCGACTTACCAGGTATGTACGTAAATTTTGAGGAAAAAATTTCATAAGGAGGGGAGCTTGTGAGACTCTAGATTTTAGGAATAAAGATTTAATTTTCTTGAAATATTTTTTTTTGAATATTATGGTGTGGATTTGAGATAATGTTATAGTTGTGGGTAGTATTTATAAATTTTGAAAAGTATGCAAGTTGTTGTATAGTATTCGATTGGTCGGGGAATATTTTTTTTGTCGTGGAATATCCGTATTACAGTACAATCTTTGGTGGACCCCGCAACAAAATTATTGTCGGATTAATAAAATGACAAAAATATTTTATGAAAATAACGGCGGAAGTTTTACCGTTAACTGTTGAAACACCCGATGTTAAAAGTACAGTAATACGCGTGGTTGCATAGTACCACACGGTATTGATTATTGATACTTACGTGATAAGTCACTCATATTTATTTTATTGGTATTATTAATATAATAAAACAGAATACTTTTATAAAGTTATTCTACAAATAAAATATATTATATTCTATTATGCATAGTATTTTGCATAGTAAATTTTTTTTATATAAAACATAATACTTTTATAAAGTTATTCTATAAATAGAATATATTATATTTTATTATGCATAGTGTTACATAGTATTTGCATAGTAAAATCTTTTTATATAAAACAAAATATTTTTATAAAGTTATTTGTTTTATTAGACAATAATTAAAATATATTTTATTTTATTATGCATAGTGTTTGCATAGTGCATGCATAGTGTTTGCATAGTAAAATCTTTTATAAAGTTATTCGTTTTATTAGATTATAAATAGAATATATTATATTTTATTTAAAAGATTTTTCTTTAAATATGGACCGTCAGATTAAAGTAAATCAATTTGGACCGTTCATGAGGTAGTTACTATGCAGTCCATTTTTCTATAAATAGAAGCTCATTCATTCATTATTTCTTACGAATTCACTGAAACTATAGAGAAAAAGAAGAAAAGTGTTCTGCTACTTCACTACTTTTATATCCAGTACTCTTCTTTCTAAGGTAGGGAATATTATTTGTTGTACTCGTATGGGGTATTCTTTATTTCTTATTCATGAAGAGAACTTCTATTATTCCATTCATTATTATTCTATTGGAATAACATGTATACGCGGAATACCCTATACTTGGTGAAATTCTTCTGTTTTTACATTCTTTATTATTATGTTGGAATAACCTGTTATTTGAAGTACCACATACATGGTGAAATTCTTCTAATATTCCGTTCTTTATTATTCTGTCAGAATATCATGTTTGTGCGTTTATGCCGGACCTAGTTCCATTATTTATTATTCTGTTGGAATAACCTGTTTGTGCGGTCTATTGTATGTGTGGTGATTTCTGTTGTTATTCCATTATTTATTATTCTGTCAAAATATCTTGTTCGTGCGTTTATATCGGACTTAGTTCCATTATTTATTATTTTGTCAGAATATCATGTCTGTGCGTTTACGCTAGACCTGGTTCCATTATTTATTATTCTATTGGGAATAACATGTCTGTGCAGTCTATCGCACGCATGGTGAATCATTATGTTATTCCATTCTTTATTATTCTGTTGGAATAACCTGTCTATATGGATTATCACATGCATGGTGAATGATCCTTCATATTCATTCCTTATTAAATTGTGGAAATGATCTGTCTATGTGGATTACCGCATGGCGGGCAAAAATCCATTTGCAGTTTCATATATTCTATTATACTAAGTTGGTTAATGTTTTGACTTCTATACTCCATGAAATTAGTGGAATATCCTTGATATTTACGCTTCATCCAGTATCTTTTCATGGAAATATTCTTCTGAGCATTCTTGAATTTTACTCTACAAAGAAGTATCATGTTGACAATTTGAACGTTATTAGTTCCTGGATAAATTAATTCTTGAACTTGTTTTATTGAATTATTATGTCATTGTTATCATCCTCATGTTTATATTATATTGAAAGTCATTTGTGGCATGTAGTGCATAGATGGACTTGGTATGATTATGACCTGGGATTATTCGATATAATCATGACCGTAATGTTACAAATGATGTGGAAAAAGTACTCATTGGCCCGTAGTGCATTGACGGACAGTTTTTGGTATGATTATGGCTATGGATTCTCTTCGGCCAAGGGTGCAAAGATGAATTATTTTATGGCATGATCAGGACCGTTGATGAAAACACGATTATCTTTGGCCCGTAGTGGATGGATAATTCGTGGTCGTGATACTAAAGAATATCCTTGGCCTGTAGTGCAGAGATGATTTTATGATGTGGATTATTTATTAAGCTGAGTCTCAGCGATAAGAGTGATGAAAAACCTTTTAAATCATAGAAGATAGTATATTTTATTCTCTACTTGACTCTTCTAATGGATTGTTTGTTCCGCTGCAGTTAAACTTGATTTTTGTTATATTGTATCAGTTTAACACTGTTGAAGGCTAATGATAATTTATTCTGCATTATCTTAGTCATAATATTATTAATTTATTCTGCATTATCTTATTCAATTATTCAAGTATTCAATTGTTAATTGTTAATTCATGTTCCTTCACAACCTTATATTATTGTTGAACATTGAAAGCAAAACTTCTATCCAGTCATGATATATCTCCCTTGTATATAAACTTGCTAAGCAAATTAGTTGCTTACACTTGCTATATCATGACATTTATTTTAGTTAAGCCTGAAGGATCCAATACGAAGGACAACGACTAGGACAAGATCCAAGAATAGTTTAGAATGAATGTTAATTATTATTATCTAGTGGGATTTCTTATATAAACCTTTTGTAATATGAATGGTGTGTTTACGTTAAGGTTAAGAAGACCTTGGGAGTATGTTATGAAATTTTATTATAATGAACAATGTATGTTTATTATTCCGTAATAGTTTATAGAATGCTTATAATGATGATAAATCGTGAGCACCGAATATGAGGTTAGAGAACCCGGATTTGTGGGCGTCACATCAAGGTTAGAAACTTCCATGTATCACCGACTACAGCTACACAGTTTATATATCTTTACCCGAAGACCTAATATTAGTAATATAGATCTCCAATATTTAGAATAATATCATCATAATATAATACTGTTATATATATATATTATAACTTAAACACATAATACATAACCCTATCAGTCCACAAACTACCTACGACTTAGTATCAAGTTAAACTATTTCAGTCTGAGTTGAACCCGATACAATTCTTACATCTTGAGGGTCTAGTCGGACTATTCGCGAGCCTAATATTAATAAGACTCGGTCCAAGCACTTAACAATTAATATAGATAATTTTATTATTAGTCAAAGTATTTTTCAAAGGCTCGTAATAATTTTTAAATAATTATTACCATTTATCAAAATTTTATAATCACTTATATTGTATTTATAAAAATTAAATACCACATTATTCCCTTATCATTAATATTTATTTAATATTAAATATTAATGAAAATTATAACATAATATTATAATATATTTATAATATATCAAAGTATTTTTAATACCTTAAAATCATATTTATATGATTTTTAAACCTTTAAATTCATTATACAATAATTGACCTTAATATTAAAATATTAATATTTTCATGACAAAATATCAAAAGTTATATTTTATAACTCAAAATATTCTAATCCTTAAATCATTTTTATATGATTTTTAAAGCATTAATTCTAATTTTCCATAATTTATTTAATATATTCATTAAATAAATCAATTACCATTAATATTAATTAATTAATGAAATTCATCACAAAATATTAAAACTCGTTAGAAATAACTTAAAATATTTTCTAACACCTTAATATATATTTCAATGATTTTCAAGCATTAAAATAATTTTTAATTAATTTATTTAATATTATAAATAAATAAATTAAATACCTTTAATATTCCAAAAATATTAAATATTTATGATATATACTCTAAATTATTAAAAAACCCATTTTAAGGCTTTTAAATAATTTTTAGGAATTTATTTTATATTTTTCATAATTAAAAACTATTTTTTTCTAACTATTTAATAAAATAATTAATTTTCAGAAATTAAGTGTCACTAAAGGGCCCTGTAGCGACAGAACCGTTACTATAGGTGTTCTTGAGCTTTTCCATAACTTCAAAGTTAGTTATCAGGTTGCTAAGTTTGACCAATATTAGATTCACGTTCATGTTATTTTCTGGGCAGCTAATGGTATCATATATGTAGTATAAGTTTAATACTACCATTCCAACTCAAGTTCATAGCTAAACAACATAAGAACAGAGAGATCGAGGCCCTTAAAAATCATGTCAGAGCTGTTCTTCATTTATGGGTTTTCCAGAAATGAAGAACAGTCGCAGGGTACCTACTTTGGATCCTTGTAACTTTGATTCTAGGCATAATTTGTGTGATCTAAGAGTTCACACTTGTAGTCCATATGTCAAGTAACATTTATAATACATCAGGTCATCCTAACAACATCACATGAACAAAATCTGGCATGGTCAAACCATGTCAGAACACTGTTCTTGGTAAATTCTGGGTTTTCTAGAAATTCATCAAAACAGGCGGTTACCCTACTTTGACCCTTTATATCTTTGATCCAGTGTAAGACCTAAGTGATCTAAAGACATATATGTGTAGCCTACATGTCAGTCTACAACATTAAAACAACAACTTGTCCAAACTACTTAAACACAATAAGATTAAAAGCTAGTAAAAACTTATCAGACAAGATCTGGGTTTCTGGGTTGCCCAGAAACTCATTTTCGTTATCAGTCAACGTAGTTTGATTGCTTATAACATGAAATCTTGACATGATCCAACCCTGATTCAAGTTCCAGATCAAAGCCTACATGACATACTACATATAAAAAACTTCAAACATCATAAATCATTAACACAGAAGAATCTAGAGGCTCTGACTTTCGGTTGTCAGATCACACTTTTCAATTTTTCCAGATTTCTAAAAACTTCAATTTCGAGCACTTTGATGTTATTGATCTGGGATTTAACAACCCAGATCACTAAATGACATTTTATTACACAACTTTAAACAATAAACAACAACATCTAACATTAAATCATATGATTTCTAGGTTTAGGGTTTTTATACCTTTTTGAGCCTTGATCTAGATTCTGATCCTTCATGTTTGTTCTTGGAGAGCTAACACATGATCTTAGCTTAACTTTTTAGACACTCTCACTCTACATTCCGAATTTTTAGAGAGAGAAGGGTCTTGGTTATTTGGAAAAGTAAAGTGAGTTACTTTCCTTGACTTTTATGCTATTAATCCAAGATACAATGTATTTTTTCTAACAAGTTGGCTGATACAATGATATGGCACATGTGTGAGACCCCGAATTTTATAAAATGAAAGTATTCAATTTTCTTCTTATTATTATTTTATTTAGTAAATGGTTAAATTGATAAACGTTAAAGTTTAGGGTGACATTTGAAAATTTTGTAAAATAAGAAAGTTGATATAAAATATTCGTTGTGTCGGAGAATATTCGTTTGGTCGGAGAATATTCTTTTTAATATGGAATATTTGTACGACGGCACAATCAATGGTGGACCCCACAATGGAAGTATTGTCGTAGTTAAAAAATAACATAAATATCTTTTTATAAAAATAACGGAAAAAGTTTTTACCATTAAACTGTTGAACTACATGGTGGTAAATACTACAAGAAAAAAGCCTGTCTGTGACCAATAATATCAGTGACCACTTTATTCGGTCGCGGATAATAGTACTAGCGACCGCTATCTGCGACCACTATGGATTTTAGTCACTAGGTATGTTCAGCGACCGCATGCGGTCACTGCTCAGTCGCCACTATGATTTTCTTTTGGTGTGAAACCCTGGCGCGTTTTCTTTTGCGACTACTCTCTATCAACGACCGCATGGCATTCGCTTACACGTCCACGTCATTAAAAATCAGCAACCACATGCGGTCACAGATGGCGGTCACTGATGATCTTAAACATATTCAGACTCAGACGTTCAGTTTGCTCAATTCAGCAGAAGAAAAACAAAGAGGGCGACGATAGAGAAGACGGAGAAGGGGGCGAACAAAAGAGGGAGGTCGGTTGGTTCATTCTCTTCTCCAAATCAAGGACCAATTTTAGAGGTAAGAGCTACGTTTTAAGTTCTTCTTCTTCTTTTTTTGGTTATTTGTTATGTTTATTCGTTCTTCTCCAAATCAGAATGTGTTTGCTACGAATTTGTGTATGAGTTGAATGAATGCATGTCTCCAAATCAGTAAATTTGTGTATGATTTTGGGATTACTGAATTTGGGATTACTGAAGTTGGGATTACTGAAATTTATAGCTTCTTATTAAAATTGGGAATATTCCTAAATTGTTGCAAAGAGTTTTATGAGATTACTGAAATTTTTAGGTTAAATTATTTTTAGGGTTAATATGTGTTTTTAATATGAGATTATGTGAAGTTGAGTAATTTAGATAATTTATCCATCCCAAATATTATATTAAATTGAATATATTAATATATAATATTATAAAAAGAATTTGTGGAAATAATAACAATAGTACTAAAATGGAAAAAATTCTATACAACTAGCTTCTTCACTCTAGCTGGCATCCGTCTCTGGGTAAATCCATCAAACCAACACAAGCTTTCAACACAAAAGAAAACGTATAATTATTCAGAACATTTTTTGATTCTTGAAACAATGAGAAATACCCAATTGCCTGTTCATAGAATCCATTAAATGCCAAACCTGAAATCATCCAATTAAATGCAAAAGTATTTGGGTTTTTAATTTCTTGAAAGATTAATACAGCAGACTTCACATCTACCATATAGACAAATTTAGGCTATCATATAAAATTGGGGGTCACTTAATATGCTAAACTATGGAACTGTATAACTATAAATATCAACGACTCAATAATCACTTACAAATTACTAGGAACAAAAAGAATGTCTAATATAAAAAATGAAAATTTGACGTTGCGTATCAATCAATGCTAAAATTTGAATTTTTTATTACTTTAATTTGCATTCAATCGTTATTGTTTTGGTCTTATTGTATTGGAAATTTATATATTTCTCTTGGTTTGTGTCTTGGGTACTTAGAAATGTCCATATATACATGTCGTCGTGCATGTGGCTAGTCTATATTGTAGGGGAGACTTTGGGGATTTTTTTTATGTATTATAAGTATAAGTTTGAAAAATGTTCAGAATAAGCAGTATGGTAAGCTAATGGGGGGGTTGTTAAGCCAAAATAGGCTATGCTAGAGAACTGTTAGTGCAACATAGAAGGTAATTAGACACACTTGGTCAATAAAGAGACTGTTTTGGCTATAACAGAAAAATAAGGGTATTTAACACTTATGTATACAAGAATAAAGCTACAAAATGTTATAGAAGCAATAAATTTCGCCGGCAAATTGTGACTATCGCAAAACATAAAATATTATAGAAAGGGACCGTGAGGGGTATAATTTTAAAACATGTTAGTCGAGGCCTTAGATGGACTATTTAATTCTTGGCGTGAAGTTTCTCATACCTTATGTATTCATATGGTTACAAGTATGCTCAAGTCATATGCTTACAAGGATGCTAAAATTTTAATCATATGCTTACAAGTATGCTCAAGTCATATGGTTACAAGTATGCTCAAGTCATATGATTCATAAGCTCATGTTGTCTGTAGTAGATACCGTGGAATCATAGACCTCTATTCAGACCGTAGTTGGCTGACACGATGAAAGTCAAGTGCCCAGATAGGTGCTACAACTGAATTTTGAGCTGGTTGCCAAGTGTTTTTGGAGTACGAGTATAGTCACCCAGGATGTATGAATGGTTAGTCGCAGATACGATGTCCATGTTTGAAGTGTAAGAATGTAAATTATATGAACAGAGACGTGGTAAACTATCATTTACTTATTTCTGGGTTCATGAAAAATTACGAAGAATGCTGGTGGGCACATGGACAGAGAAGAGATGGTGGCATCACAGAAGTACATAATTCGGACAGTAGTACTCATCGAATGAATGAAATGGTTCATGATATTGCAGGGCCATATTTTGATTGGGAACAAGGCAGAGAGCAACCTATGAATTTTGATGCCAAAGACTTCTTTAAGTTGTTAGACGAGGGTAGCAAGCCATTGTGGCATGGTTGCACCAAACACAGTACATTGTCTGCAGTGGCGACATTACTTAACATCAAGGCTGATCACAATATTAGCCATGAGTGTTTTGAGTCGCTCTTAAAGGCCATTAAGAGTATGTTGCCTGACAGTAAGAAATTACCTGTTAACTATTACTTTTGTAAGAAAATGGTGAAGAAGTTGGGTCTTGGATACCAAAAGATTGATGCATGTCCCAACGATTGCATGTTATTTTATAAGGAAAATGAACAGATGACAAGGTCCACGTTTTGCAGTCATGGTCGGTTTAGGCCTAATAAAGAGGGTGTGACAACAAAAAAATCAAGTATACCATTTAAGATTCTAAGGTATTTTCCTATAACACATCGGCTAAAAAGATTGTACATGTCTTCAAGAACAGCTGAACATATGAGTTGCCATGCGAAATCTCCAGCTAAAGATGGAGAACTAAATCATCCCGCAGATGGGCAGATAGTTAACTATTTCATATAATTAATTGTCATTATTGTCCTTTTATATAAAATGTATGTTTAGTTTTAATTGTATTACATACAATTACATATGTACATGTTCTCTATATTCTTGACACGTTTATGTATCTTTCATTTATAAGTCATACTAACATCCTAAATTTTTTATTTATAGATGTCTTCTGAACCTGCAGCACGAAAGCGCGAGTTGGGTCGGAGCCCTAATCATGTGCCGAATTCCCTGGCTAATACGGATGATCCCATTCTTATATAGATCCGTCCTCCTCCAGAAAGCACATAAGTTAAACATCGTGTATATATAAGGGTTTAATATTTCCATTGTTTTAAATATATATGACTGTAAATTATTCTATATTGTAGGGATTTTCAAGATAGTAAAATTATGAAGTGCATTTCACAATTATGCTTACAGAACTAGCCTACGCTAGTGATTACATGGGCGAGCACACCTCTCGCCCATAAGGATGCAGTTTGGGCTGAATTTCAGGTATATTTTTTTTATCACTCTAATAGATAATACATAGTTAATCAAATAATATTGTTTAGTAATGTTAGATTATGGTAATATAATATAACATTTTAAATATTATTATTGTTTTATCTGCAGAAGCAGTATAGATGGGACGACGCACATGCATCAGTTATTCAAACACTGTTCTGGCAGAAGTGCGCCGTCTGAACTAAAAATAATCTGAACAAGGAACGACAAAAAGCCCTGAACAATGCTGAGATTGACCATCCAGGACAGGGTGAGCAGTATATGCATGAGCATAGTCCCTGGGGGTGCGCACATCCCATATGGGTGGAGATGTGTGACAAGTGGAGAGCAGAGAGTTGGGTCAAGATACGCAAGACTGCCGCCTCGAACAGATCCTTAGGTGTATCTGAAGGCAAAAAGGCAAAAGGAACGTACAAGGGTGACAGTATATCATAGCTGCAACATGTTGCTGCTAGGGTACGTATGTATAGAAAACTTATTGGCTTAGTTATTTGTTTTTATGTTTACAGTCATGTTTTGAAGTTAAAATATCACATGTTTACATATTAATATGTGAACATGAACTGTAGGAGTCTGAGTCTCAAGGTCAACCTATCAATTGGTTGGATGTGTATGTGGCCACCCGTGATGGTCTGCCTGATGTTGTTCATATAGCGGTAATAATTTAACTTTATACTAATATGTTGTTTATAAATTGTGACGACCTTTTTAGCATTTTTTTATTTATTTTTAACTATTTAATTGTTGATCTTCTGACAGGACACTTATAAGGGCTTAATGAACGAGCGCTATCCTGAAGGAACCCCACGTCCGTCGATTAATCAAGTTTTGTGGGAGAGGGCGTCCGTCGTGAAGAAAAACTTTGTTAAAGGCCAAGGACAAAAACGACGCCCGACCATTAGTGGCACATGCAGCTCTGCTACCCAATCTACACAGTCATCAGGCCATACAGCCTATCATATTCCTGTTAACTGTGTGAGAGCGATCTGCTAGAATTATGAGCTTTTTCATATACTGTGACAACCCGATATTTTCTAAATAAATAAAACTAAAATTTTGCGTATAATTTTTTTTTGGGATGAGGATTTGTACAAGATAATGTGTATATGTATTTGTGTGGTAAATAAAAATATATTTATTACATAAATATATACAAATAAATTTATTTTTTAGAATTATTGATTATTATCAATTATAATTTTTATACTAATTAATTCCTTATTGGAAATGCTTTTATTAATTATTTACTATGAAAATCTAATCTTATATTATTTAAATAATATATGAAATGATTTTAGAATAATTATAATGATTATTTCATTATATGAATTTGTTCCGGATGTTAAAATAAATATTTTAACTTAATTAAGAATGTTATTTATGTAAGATAAATCAGATATGGAATCCAAACCCTAATTTACGGTTTTGATTAAGGAATGAGAATAATAATATTGTATTGTTATTTTTCAGTGTTATAGATATGTATGGATATGTGTGTAATGATAATGTGTGGAATAGTTTTATTATATTACGACCAAACCCTAATAATATTTTATAAACCCCATTTCTAATTATGGAATGAGGAATGGTGATAATAATATAATATTAATTATATTTTGATTTTTCAGTGCTATAAATATGTGCCGTATGTACGTGTTGATGATGATTGGTCAATTATGGTGTTTAATTTCAAAACCCTTATGTTAATTGGTTAAACCCTAGTTTTCTGTGGAAAACCATAATTTTAAAATAAATTGTGAGTTTAAGACTGTTATATGACGATGTTATATGATATATGTTATGTGTTATTTAATATTTTGCTAATTATAGAAAACCCTAACTTTAAATGTAAACCCTAATTATATTTGATTTTTTAAAAATTAGAAACCCTAATCCGGAAACCTAAACCGGAGGTTTGATCTGTCAAGAATTGTGTTACTATGATTAGTATCATGTATGATAAACTTAGAACCCTAATTTAATTCATAGAAAACCCTAATTTTTGGTATGATAAACCCTAATTGCTTTATTAGCAAAGTTAATTGTGATTAAGGGTAATAAACCCTAATATTCATGTATAAGATAATTACAAACTTAATTTGATTAACAAATTTATTTTGCAAAATTTTAGAAACTAAAAGTTATTTAATTTTATTTATTTAATTTTTGTGCAAACCCTAAAAATTGAAAATCCTAGATTTTGTTTGCTTATAAAACCTAAATTAGCACAAACCTTAAACCCTAAGGGTTTGTCAAGTTACAATTTTGCCATTAAAACAATTTATTAAAAGGCCAAAATACCCTTTTTAACATTTAAGAAGCTTTCTTGTAAATCTAGATAAATCTTGAGTTGCTCACCAACTTTCAACAACTCCCTTGACTTCTAATGACAGCAAATCAGTTACTTTCCAGCCTATTCATGAATCAACATGGTTATATATAGATTAAAGGAGAGAGAAAACCATTTTGGTTACTAAATTTTGTCCAACACTCATCCAAGTCCATTTTTCTCTCAAACCCACGAAATTTGTTGCTATATCAGACCCATTATCAAGCCCCACGAAGTCCCATAGCAGATCAGTAACATAAGATCAAATATTGGATCAAGAAAGGTATAAAACCCTAATTTTAGAAATCCTCCGATTTGTTGTTAAATGTTGTAATTGATTGTTTAAAGATGTGTTATAAGGTGTTAATTGAAGTTCAGGGTTGTTAAACCTATGACCCATAACATCAAAGTGCTCAAAATCAAAGTTTTTCCAACTTTTGAAAAATCGAACTCTATTATTTTTAGGCAAATGTCAGGGCTTATAACTCTTTACTTAATCATGATTTTTGTTGTTTAAAAGTTGTTATATGTAGTCTGTAATGTTCTCTTTAAGATGCAAAAAGAATCAAGGCCAGATCATTTGTAGATCAGAAGATATTAATGGTCAAAACCCGTTGACCAAATCTGCCAAAGTACCGAACCTTGAAAAATTAAGAACAATTTCCGTGTCCAACTTTGACCGGCCAGATCTTGCTGATGTTTTGATGTTTTTGTGTTATGATACTTTGTAATGGTAGACCTACATGTTATCTACAAACTGGAGTTGATAGATCATATAAACATTATACGAACATTAAGTTATAAGGACTCAAAGTAGGTACCTCAAATCTGTTAAATTCTGACAAGACGAAGAACAGCGTTGTCAGGTTTTTGGAGAACTTAAATCTCTCTGATCTGATGTTGTTTAGTCACGAAACTTGTTATGTGCTTGTAGTATTACATGAGTACTACAACATGAAATCAATTTCAAGTCCAGAAACATCATGATCCGATCGGAAATCATGGTCAAAGTAGCCTACTCGGCTACTGACTTTGAGTTATGGAAATCCTCAAGAACACCTATAGCGACAGAAAGTGTCGCTATAGCCCTTTAGCGACAGTTTTAATTAAAATTTCCGGAAAATTAATAAAAATTGATAAAAAATGGTTTTTAATTATTAAAAATACATAATAAATTATGAAAAATTATTTTAAAGTCTGAAAGATAGTTTTTAACTATTTTGGGTATATTTCGAAAATATTTAATATTTTTGGAATATAAATGATATTTATTTATTTAATTACAATATTAGATAAATTATTTAAAAATTGTTTTAATTCATGAAAAATTATATTATTGTGTTAAAAAATAATTTTGAGTTATTTTTGATAACTTTTAATATTATGTGATAATTTTCATTAATAAATTAATATTAATGATAGTTAAGTTATTTAATAAATGAATTAAATAAATGAATTAAAAATGATTTTATTATATTAAAAATCATTTTAAATAATAATAAGGTATTTAAGAATATTTTAAGTTATAAAATATAACTTTTAATATTTAATGGTTAATTTCATTAATTAATGATTATTAATGATATTAAAGTTATTTAATAATTATATTAAATAAATTAGTTTAAAAATGATTTTTATATTATAATAATCATTTTAAATGAAAATAAAGTGTTTAAAGATATTTTAAGTTATAAACTATAACTTTTAATATTTAAAGGATAATTTTATTAATAATTTAATATTAAATGATATATTAATGATATTAAATTTATTTAATAATTATATTAAATAAATAGTTTAAAAATGGTTTTATTTATTTAAAAATCATGTAAAAGGGATATAAATGAATTAAAAATATTTTAAGTTATAATTAATGACTTTTAATATTAAGATAATAGCTCATTAATATTTAAATATTAATGGTAATTATTTAATAATAATTTTTGATGTTTTAAAAATCATTTAAGGGTAATATAAGTACTTTAAAAATATTTTGAGTTATTATAAATAACTTTAATATTTTGGCAATGGTTTCATTAATAGTTTAATATTAATTAAATATTATTGATAATAGAATTGATTGATATTTAAATCATTTAATAATGATTCTGATATTTCAAAAATTATGGTAAATGATAATAATTATTTTATAATTATTATAAGGTCATGAAAAATGATATGACTGTTATTTAATTAGTCTAAATGGATATTGGTCAACTGTTTAGAGTCTTAGACTCGATAATTACTCGATAAAGATGTCGGTAGACCGACATATTTCAAAAATTGATTCGGACTTAGATAATGTGATTAATTAACTGATTAATTTTGATTCAAGGGTTATTATGGTGGTGTGATAATGTGATTAGGAATGTGTTGATGTTTGTTTGTGATGCTATGATTGTAGAACTTGTGTGATAAGATGATTAGGTTATGTGCTGACTGCGAAATGCAGTACTATGTGTTATATTATATTGTTCTAATCGAACGAATGATTTGATTAATGATAGGTTGTGATAGAAAAGGGTAGAACTAAGTTGAGAATTGTAAGCAGCGCATCAGGCAAGTATCCTAACTTTGCATTTTCTTTATGCAATGGACAGAAGTGAGAAGTTCAGAATTTTTATTATTAATGTATAGATTGTTAAACCTATATTATATACACCCTTTGATTATCAACATGTTAGTATATGATAATTCGATTATATATTCTGTTCGTTAATTTCTAGAAATGATTATACAAGTGACCTCACTTACATAATCATTGTATTTAATCACATGTTGATACACCTTTGTTATACGTATATGTTGAATCATAGATTATTGTTGTATAAAATAAAAATTTTTATTTGGAACCCTGAAAAATATGAACATCCCGTTCACGGGAAAACTTTTATGTTCCCAAGGCGGATCAAGTAAATGATAACATCGTTCTTGTAATGTAGTATTGATCAATACAGGGCACAACGGGCTGATCACCCCCATGTCCGTAAGTTATGACGGTTTGCAGATGAAGTTCTGCTAAACCTTTTCGAAAATAAAAATAATGTTCATAAAATGTCAATTAAACCTTATTTATAGTCAGTAAGTAATTTCAAAAATTTGAAAGAGGGTTGTTATGTTATTAATATCAGTTCAGAATACTTCACAACTATTGACTTGTTTTAGATGGATATTATTAAGAAAACATTTAAATTCTTTCAACTTATATATATATATATATATATATATATATATATATATAATACTTGCTGGGCACTCAAATGCTCATCCTTGTTTAATTTAAATGTTTTCACATAAGTATGAACAATCAGAAGGATCGGTCAAGAACAAGTGAAAAGGAAAACAAACAGATTAGGTTTACAGTATCATATAGTAAAGGTTGTGTGCTTGGGATTAAACTCTGATAAAGGTGAGATAAGTTTATAATTTATATTATTGTTATTATTATTAGTAATATTTCCGCTCATAGAAATGGTATCGTGAAGTACCGAGTTCGGGTTTCAAGTATCCGGGTTCGGGGACTTTACAACATGGTATCAGAGCTATAGGGTTAGAAACCTTAGGCGGGTTAGACCTTAGGCTATAACCTTAGAACAGAGGAAAACGTTGAAAATACAAATAACTCATATAGAGTTAGTGGATTGGTATGATTCAAAGATGAATCTCGGCGAGTTGTTAAGCCACAGAGTTTCCTAACTCTGATATTAAAGTCAAACAATAATAGTGAATAGATCAAGTCTAAAAGACTGGAAGTACAGGGAAAGGAGATCGTAAAACAAAACAATTAAGACATAGAATTGAATTATAATATATACGATGAGATCACCCCATGATCTGATAAAATTATGACAGTCAGAAAGAATCAATCTTATGATTGAAAAGTTTAAAGCAAGATTGCTGTGTGAATGATACAGATTCAAGAAAGGATTATGAATACGGATTAAATGAAATTCGAATGGAAAAGGGGGTTAGGATTAGGTGGGTATTTCAATGAGGACACATGTCGGCAGCTGAGTTGTATGATTCCTTGTATGGGCGGAGAATTGTACTTGGTGTAAAAACTACTTAGTATCTGACACTGATAATCATTGAAATGTTTGTGTCGCGCTATTTGCTATATGCATGTTAAGAGGGTGATTCCTTTCTCATGTGTATAAAAAAATAGATAGGTCATAGGTAGAGAACATAGGGTTAAGTACGAGTTCTTAAAACTCATACTTACGTGACATTCTTGATTTATAGTTATATGAAATATTTATGAATCCCTCAGCGAATGGACGCCAAAGGTCTGACTAGGGAAAATTCGTAAACTCATATAACTGTGACAAGTTTATGGACTCATAAGTGTGGTTTGACGAACTGGGTATAGTTAATCTTTAGTGAAGGCAAAAGAAATAGGTAGTATTGATATTAGCTGAATGTATATGTTTCTGTGTGGTATATGTGATAAGTAT
Organism: Panax japonicus; assembly: GCA_020205505.1. Classification (NCBI taxonomy): domain Eukaryota; kingdom Viridiplantae; phylum Streptophyta; class Magnoliopsida; order Apiales; family Araliaceae; genus Panax; species Panax japonicus. The sequence continues at coordinate 464,511 of JAINUV010001451.1, forward strand.
GTTTTTATAATGATATATATATTTTTTTACTTTTGTGTTGGACAAAGTTGTAAATCCCGACTTTTGAAGTCACAAAGGGATATCGAATGTTTAAAATAGAATGTGTTATGGTATATCAAGTGATATGAATATGAGTCTATGTTGGATTAATGAAATAAGTTGGTATAAAGATAGTAATTATTTATCTAAGCATTTGTTATTGCAGTTTTCATAAACTAATATTGTGAATACATGATTATTTGAGTAGAAAATTTTGTGTGATATGTTAAGCGTTTACGATAAGGCTTAGTATGTAAGAATAATTTATGAAAATACCGTCAAGACGAAAATGAAATCAAAGGATAGAAGAATCTATCCACAAAGCTGAAGGACAACCGGACTCGATACAGAAACTTGTGAATATGGACGATCAAGTTGTGCAGAACGGAATACCAGCCGCGAAAGATCAACCAGATAATCGAATGTTGAACGTTAAAGACTTCAAGGTGGTCCTATCACCAGAATTCAAAGGTACAAATAACCCTGTAGAAGCCCAAACTTGGGTTAAAGAAATTAAAAAGGTGTTAGTGATAGTTAGGATAGCTGAGGGGCAAAAGATCTCTTTTGCCACCTGCATGATGAAGGGCGAGACAAAAATTTTGGTAGAAAGCATATTAGATGAGGGCAGGAGCAGGTGTGGTAATATGGGATAGGTTTAAGACTTTATTTATTTTAAAAATTATTTTTTTGCTAGTATACAGGCTAGAATGGAGGTGAAATTCTAGAATTGAAGCAAGGAGATATGTAAGTTGCGGAATATGTCAGTGAAATTTTATGAGTTGACTAGGTTGGCTCCGCATCAAGTTTATACGGAGGCTAGAGAGGCACGAAGGTTTGAGCTGGGATTCGAACCCTAGCTCTATAACAAGGTAAGAAGGAACAAGGGTAAGATTAAGGGAACTGGGAAGGTAGAAATTAATAGTGGAAATAAAGGAGGACACAAGCAAAGGGAATAGTAGTGAAAAGAAGAAGCAGGAGGTGTAATGACTTTTGGAAAGAAACACTCGGGGAAATGTTGGCAAGAAAAGTTTGTATGCTGTAAGTACGGGCAGAAGGGACATATCTCTCCCGATTGTCTCAATCTAAGAATGTATAGTAGGTGTTTCAAGTGTGGATCAATGGAAAATAAGGTGGGAGACTATTCAAGAAGGAGAATGGAGGTAAAGATTGTGAATACGGGGAAAAGGCAGCAGGACAGTGGCGGCAACAGGACCAACAACAACGAGCGAATAAACAGAACCAACTGCAAGCGTCTTCAACATGATCGTTCAGAATATCGTGGTAGCCGGGGATGCAACTCCAGGTATTAATCTAACCAATTTTTATTTTCTTATTATATTTTTATAAATAGTAAGTTATTTTTATAAATTATTTTGAAGGAGGAATTTGAGTTCTTTTAGAAATCAAATTTCCGTTTAATCAGAAAGACAAGCTTTATGTGAATAGTTAAAGATCGATTCGATCAATCATGATCGAGATCTATTTGTAATGATTGTGTATGTTATGTACCCTGGTATGTATAGGTTTTAAAGTGGTGATTCCGGGGACGGAATCCTTATAAGGGAGGGTGAATGTGACAACCCGATATTTTCTAAATAAATAAAACTAAAATTTTGCGTATAATTTTTTTTTAGGATGAGGATTTGTACAAGATAATGTGTATATGTATTTGTGTGGTAAATAAAAATATATTTATTACATAAATATTTATAAATAGATTTATTTTTTTAGAATTATTGATTATTATCAATTATAATTTTTATACTAATTAATTCCTTATTGGAAATGCTTTTATTAATTATTTACTATGAAAATATAATCTTATATTATTTAAATAATATATGAAATGATTTTAGAATAATTATAATGATTATTTCATTATATGAATTTGTTCCGGATGTTAAAATAAATATTTTAACTTAATTAAGAATGTTATTTATGTAAGATAAATCAGATATGGAATCCAAACTCTAATTTAGGGTTTTGATTAAGGAATGCGAATAATAATATTGTATTGTTATTTTTCAGTGTTATAGATATGTATGGTTATGTGTGTAATGATAATGTGTGAAATAGTTTTATTATATTACGACCAAACCCTAATAATATTTTATAAAACCCATTTCTGGTTATGGAATGAGGAATGGTGATAATAATATAATATTAATTATATTTTGATTTTTCAGTGCTATAAATATGTGCCGTATGTACGTGTTGATGATGATTGGTCAATTATGGTGTTTAATTTCAAAACCCTTATGTTAATTGGTTAAACCCTAGTTTTTTGTGGAAAACCATAATTTTAAAATAAATTGTGAGTTTAAGACTGTTATATGACGATGTTATATGATATATGTTATGTGTTATTTAATATTTTGCTAATTATAGAAAATCCTAACTTTAAATGTAAACCCTAATTATATTTGATTTTCTAAAAATTAGAAACCCTAATCCAGAAACCTAAACCGGAGGTTTGATCTGTCAAGAATTGTGTTACTATGATTAGTATCATGTATGATAGACTCACTACTACAAAACAGTAAATAGACAACGCGAAAAAAACGTTGTGGTTTCAGTTAGAAAAACGTCGTGGTTAAGGGTGTTGTCTATTTGACACCCTTACACAACGTTTTTAAAACGTTGTGGTTAAGCATAATACACAACGTTTTTTAGGAAAAAATGTTGTAGATTTGTTTTTAAAAAATTAACAAATGCTTAAAAACGTTGTAGAAGGTATGATTCCACAACGTTTTTGGTTAAAAATATTGTTGTTTAGCATATAAGACAACGTTTTTAACCAATTTATACAACATTTTTAAAATGTTGTAGATAAAGGAAAAAAAATAAAAAAAAAATATTGTGGTTCACCTATATTACCAATGCACCTTCAATATGCTAATACCATGATATATAGCTAAAAGGTCTAAATTCTCATTTAAATTTCAAGCCAAAATGTATTAACCATTCAAAATACATCCCAATAATACCATTAGTTTACAATTTCAAATTACTACATCCACAATATATACCAATAAATGAATATGATTTTAACATCTTCAAAGCCAATACAGATTTCACCTTGTTATTCCATAATAAGTTGCCACACAAAAAAAATGCAGTAAACAATTGAAAATAGCGAAGCTGGATCAGCTAACTTTCTTCGTAGTTCTAGAACTTTGACTAACCCTTGATTTTCTGTAAATATGAGCCAAGTTGGACAACATGCTCTTGATCTGATATATAGAATGCATAAGGTAACCTTTCCTCCTGCACAAACCAAAACCAAAACTGATATCTAGTTTCTCACACTTTACACAAATTTGCAGAAATTGAAGCAAAACCAAAACTAATATCATAAAAGCATCATAAATGAATATATTCCTTAAAAACAAAACTACAACCAAAAACCTTCACCCCCATGACTCAAATTGGATACTCTATAAGCATCATAAAACAATTCACACGTTGCAAATAAACAATTTGGTCTTTAACATAGTCCATATAATAAGATTATCATTTTCATTCACTCTTTCCATTTCTTTTTCTTTTCCTTTTTTGATATAATACTGAGAGTGGATGTTGATCAATTCTATCAACAATTCCTCTAGGTTTATTTATCTTTCAAGATCGCCACTACATAATATATGTTGAAAAAGTGATGGATTTACTTACACTGTATGCCATTCGCAGAGCAACTTAAAATGCATCCAGAACATTGATGCCAGCATTCTTGTCCCATTCCTCTGGTGGGCCTGCATTTGCCATTATCTTTTCCTGACCACGCCAGAGTATCTGAAGCCCAGAACTCATAACTCAGCCCAGAAAAGTATCAAAAATAAAAAATGCAGAGCATAGCATAGCTTAAAGTACCTTATCAATAACACCAAATTCTTTAGCTCTTGTGGAGTCCATATAAAATGATCTTCTCATCACACCAGCAACATTTTCTATCGACTAATAGAATATCAATTCATATAATGAGTGTTATTTCATCTCCCATCAATTATCCTAATTAAAAACAAATACTATTTTAATATGTCATTTACTTGGTACTTACATTCCCAGTGTGTTTCGCCAGAAGGTTGACCAGGGTGTCCCTGTTTATTACTACCTGCAAAAACAATTATATCAGTCTCCAAACCAATTAAAACAAATTATTAGAAGTACCCAACATATATACACAGATGCATAAAATCATTACTTAGGTCTGTCAAAGTAGAGTGTTGTGAGAGGTAGACTTGTGAAGAATCTAACCTAAGACATAAGTTCTTTTCAACACAAACAAATATTAAATGCACATTTGCGAATGAAGATGTATATATGAACATGCAGCTCCAGTGAGGAGAGCAAAAGCAATAACCTTTCTTCACTCTTCATAAACAAAAGCAATAACCTTTCTTAAACTTCAATTAGTCGTTATTCTATCTTGCAGAAAGTACCTTCCATAACATAACCAAACATAAAAGCCCTTGCAATTTAAGCTTATATTTATTTGTAGCTTTTTCATGGCAACAAGTAAAAATAAGTATAAAACAAAACAATACTAAAAACTTCACTCATCATATGCTATATTGACATTGCAATGTGTGCATTTCCATAAGTGTAAAAAATTCAAGAGGTTCAATACCTTTAACTTTTTGTTCATAAGAAGCTCGATCGCGCATCATTAGAGCAGCTGCCTCCTGGACCGTTCAGTGGTTCCGATGGATTTCGGTATAAAAGAAGTTGTGGGAGGAACACTTCAAACACATTTACTAGATCTAAAAATCATAGGTGTCAACATCAGAGGTCAATAAGTTTAAGCAGTAAACTATAAAATAGTTTATTCATAAAAAATAAAAACCCAACAGGGTCTTATTTATGAAACACATATGACATTGATATTTTACCAAACATAGGACTCCAACTCTAATTAATAACATCTAAGCAAACAACATATATGAGTAGCATTATAAATATATACTGCAAGGGGAACATGCATAAAAACACAAACATACAAGGCGTAAAACAGAGTCAAAATTTAAAAAAGGGGTAAGAAGTCTTACAACCCAATGTCAGACAGATAAGGAATTACAATCACGCATTGCTTCTAGTTCAGATCTTAGCAGTTTCTCTTCAGCGTAGAATGCATTGTTGTGAACTTTGTTTTCCCCTGGTTCTTCAACTTTCACATCCACCTCAACAACCTATAAACAACATTGTTATTCTAAAGAAATGAGGGCCTATTGTGTTAATTGGGTTAAGCGAATACGCTCACGACCCTAAAATTGTGAGTCTCTAGTCTAGAACAACAACAAAAATCAAACATTATGTAAACAGACAAAATCAACAGTTCCATACCATCAAAATCAACACTCAAACCCAATCAATAAGAAGTACAATTAGAAAAAAATCAAAGCGTGTAAGCAAAATTGAGCAATAGACAAAATTGAATAAAACAAGTCAGAAAAACAATTTTTTGTTAAAGAAAAGTGTAAGACGATAAGAAAACCCTAGATTCATTGTAAGAAAAAGCAAGATTCGACCTTGATAGAGAATGAACTGCCATGAGAACGAAGAACTGGAAGATCAGAAGAGCCGAAAGCGTATGAAAAGAAAGAATCGAAGCGAGAGCCAATGATTCTACCACCTTGGGAGCCACGTACTATCGATCCTTCTTCCCTTTGAACTGGTTGACGACCACCTCTGGTTTTGCCCATTTGAATAGTAGAGAGAAAGTTAATCGCGTTTATAAACCCTATTTTTCGTTTTCGTGTAGCATGTTCAGGAGTAGAGAGAAAGAAGTCTGAGATGGAATATGTTTTTAGAGAGAAAGAACTGTTTAGGCTTTTTAATTTCAAGTTTTCATTATGCGCGATTTATTTTGACCTCCGTGTTTTTGATAAAGATGACGTTTTTTTAAAAAAAAAGTTATCTATTTAAAATCAAAAAAATGCCTTTTTAAATAGATAACGTTTTTACATGTATATCTACAACTTTTGTTTAAAAACGTTGTGGAAAAAAATACCACAACGTTTTTATAAAAAACGTTGTCTATTAAGTGTTGTCTATTAGGTACTTTGTACTGGTGACTTTAATTACTAATTAAAATAAACTTAATTAGTAAATTAAAACCCTAAAACTTAGAACCCTAATTTAATCCCTAAAAAACCCTAATTATATTATAGAAACCCTAATTTTTGGTATGATAAACCCTAATTGCTTTATTAGCAAAGTTAATTGTGATTAAGGGTAATAAACCCTAATATTCATGTATAAGATAATTACAAACTTAATTTGATTAACAAATTTATTTTGCAAAATTTTAGAAACTAAAAGTTATTTAATTTTTGTGCAAACCCTAAAAATTGGAAATCCTAGATTTTTTTTATAAAACCTAAATTAGCACAAACCTTAAACCCTAAGAGTTTGTCAAGTTATAATTTTGCCATTAAAACAATTTATTAAAAGACCAAAATACCCTTTTTAGCATTTAAGAAGCTTTCTTGCAAATCTAGATAAATCTTGAGTAGCTCACCAACTTTCAACAACTCCCTTGACTTCTAATGATAGCAAATCAGGTACTTTCCAGCCCATTCATGAATCAACATGGTTATATATAGATTAAAGGAGAGAGAAAACCATTTTGGTTACTAAATTTTGTCCAACACTCATCCAAGTCCATTTTTCTCTCAAACCCACGAAATTTGTTGCTATATCAGACCCATTATCAAGCGCCACGAAGTCCCATAGCAGATCAGTAACATAAGATAAAGTATTGGATCAAGAAAGGTATAAAATCCTAATTTTAGAAATCCTCCGATTTGTTGTTAAATGTTGTAATTGATTGTTTAAAGATGTGTTATAAGGTGTTATTTGAAGTTCTGGGTTGTTAAATCTATGACCCATAACATCAAAGTGCTCAAAATCAAAGTTTTTCCAACTTTTGAAAAATCGAACTCTGTTATTTTTAGGCAAATGTCAGGGCTTATAACTCTTTACTTGATCATGATTTTTGTTGTTTAAAAGTTGTTATATGTAGTTTGTAATGTTCTCTTTAAGATGCAAAAAGAATCAAGGCCAGATCATTTGCAGATCGGAAGATATTAATGGTCAAAATCCGTTGACCAAATCTGCCAAAGTACCGAACCCTGAAAAATTAAGAACAATTTCCGTGTCCAACTTTGACCGGCCATATCTTGCTGATGTTTTGATGTTTTTGTGTTATGATACTTTGTAATGGTAGACCTACATGTTATCTACAAACTGGAGTTGATAGATCATATAAACATTATACGAACATTAAGTTATAAGGACTCAAAGTAGGTACCTCAAATCTGTTAAATTCTGACAAGACGAAGAACAGCGTTGTCAGGTTTTTGGAGAACTTAAATCTCTCTGATCTGATGTTGTTTAGTCACGAAACTTGTTATGTACTTGTAGTATTACATGAGTACTACAACATGAAATCAATTTCAAGTCCAGAAACATCATGATCCGATCGGAAATCATGGTCAAAGTAGCCTACTCGGCTACTAACTTTGAGTTATGGAAATCCTCAAGAACACCTATAGCGACAGAAAGTGTCGCTATAGCCCTTTAGCGACAGTTTTAATTAAAATTTCTGGAAAATTAATAAAAATTGATAAAAAATGGTTTTTAATTATTAAAAATACATAATAAATTATGAAAAATTATTTTAAAGTCTGAAAGATAGTTTTTAACTATTTTGAGTATATTTCGAAAATATTTAATATTTTTGGAATATAAATGATATTTATTTATTTAATTACAATATTAGATAATTTATTTAAAAATGGTTTTAATTTATGAAAAATTATATTATTGTGTTAGAAAATAATTTTAAGTTATTTTTGATAACTTTTAATATTATGTGATAATTTTCATTATTAAATTAATATTAATGATAGTTAAGTTATTTATTAAATGAATTAAATAAATGAATTAAAAATGATTTTATTATATTAAAAATCATTTTAAATAATAATAAGGTATTTAAGAATATTTTTAGTTATAAAATATAACTTTTAATATTTAATGGTTAATTTCATTAATTAATGACTATTAATGGTATTAAAGTTATTTAATAATTATATTAAATAAATTAGTTTAAAAATGATTTTTATATTATAATAATCATTTTAAATAAAAATAAAGTGTTTAAAGATATTTTAAGTTATAAACTATAACTTTTAATATTTAAAGGATAATTTCATTAATAATTTAATATTAAATGATATATTAATGATATTAAATTTATTTAATAATTATATTAAATAAATAGTTTAAAAATGGTTTTATTTATTTAAAAATCATGTAAAAAGGGATATAAATGAATTAAAAATATTTGAAGTTATAATTAATCACTTTTAATATTTAGATAATAGCTCATTAATATTTAAATATTAATGGTAATTATTTAATAATGATTTTTGATGTTTTAAAAATCATTTAAGGGTAATATAAGTACTTTAAAAATATTTTGAGTTATTATAAATAACTTTAATATTTTGGCAATGGTTTCATTAATAGTTTAATATTAATTAAATATTAATGATAATAGAATTGATTGATATTTAAATCATTTAATAATGATTCTGATATTTCAAAAATTATGGTAAATGATAATAATTCTTTTATAATTATTATAAGGTCATGAAAAATGATATGACTGTTATTTAATTAGTCTAAATGGATATTGGTCAACTGTTTAGAGTCTTAGACTCGATAATTACTCGATAAAGATGTCGGTAGACCGACATATTTCAGAAATTGATTCGGACTTAGATAATGTGATTAGTTAACTGATTAATTATGATTCAAGGGTTATTAAGGTGGTGTGATAATGTGATTAGGAATGTGTTGATGTTTGTTTGTGATGCTATGATTGTAGAACATGTGTGATAAGATGATTAGGTTATGTGCTGACTGCGAAATGCAATACTATGTGTTTTATTATATTGTTTTAATCGAACGAATGATTTGATTAATGATATGTTGTGATAGAAAAGGGTAGAACTAAGTTGAGAATTGTAAGCAGCGCATCAGGCAAGTATCCTAACTTTGCATTTTCTTTATGCAATGGACAGAAGTGAGAAGTTCAGAATTTTTATTATTAATGTATAGATTGTTAAACCTATATTATATACACCCTTTGATTATCAACATGTTAGTATATGATAATTCGATTATATATTCTGTTCTTTAATTTCTAGAAATGATTATACAAGTGACCTCACTTACATAATCATTGTATTTAATCACATGTTGATAAATCTTTGTTATACGTATATGTTGAATCATAGATTATTGTTGTATAAAATAAAACCTTTTATTTGGAACCCTGACAAATATGAACATCCCGTTCACGGGAAAACTTTTATGCGCCCAAGGAGGATCAAGTAAATGATAACATCGTTCTTGTAATGTAGTATTGATCAATACATGGCACAACGGGCTGATCACCCCCGTGTCCGTAAGTTATGACGGTTTGTAGATGAAGTTCTGCTAAACCTTTTCGAAAATAAAACCAATGTTCATAAAATGTCAATTAAACCTTATTTATAGTCAGTAAGTAATTTCAAAAATTTGAAAGAGGGTTGTTATGTTATTAATATCAGTATAGAATACTTCACAACCCATTGACTTGTTTTAGATGGATATTATTAAGAAAACATTTAAATTCTTTCAACTTATATATATATATATATATATATATATATATATATATATATATATATATATATATATATAATACTTGCTGGGCACTCAAATGCTCATCCTTGTTTAATTTAAATGTTTTCAGATAAGTATGAACAATCAGAAGGATCGGTCAAGAACAAGTGAAAAGGAAAACAAACAGATTAGGTTTATAATATCATATAGTAAAGGTTGCGTGCTTGGGATTAAACTCTGATAAAGGTAAGATAAGTTTATAATTTATATTATTGTTATTATTATTAGTAATATTTCTGCTCACAGAAATGGTATCGTGAAGTACCGAGTTCGGGTTTCAAGTATCCGGGTTCGGGGACTTTACATATACTGGACGGGCATCTGCATTTTATTAGTCCCGATGAGTTGGAGGAAGCAGTGGCAGCAACATCAGCATCACAACATCAGGGTGGCGACCAGGTATATATATCGATATTGTTTAGCTTTTAATTCCTAAGTCATAGCAGTATCAACACATGTAACATATATATTTTATTCTTTTTTTAATTACATGGTACTAATTTGGATGATCTATGAAGATCTAGATCGACCAGTCATATATGTTAGATTTTTAAAGCTTTGCTAAACTTGTTTTTTTGATTTTTAAAGCCTTGTACTCTTTTAGATAGATTCTTTGGACAATTGTATTGGTTTACGATTATGTTATATGGATGTTTACGATTGTATTGTGTTGGTTTACAATGGATGTTTATCATATAGTAGTTATCATGGATGAATGTTTATTATATGGTAGTTATAATGGATGGATGCTTATATATACTGCTGTGTGTTGGGATAGAAAGCAGGTACAAAGTAGGTTATTTTTGAAAAATCAATAAAACAGGAAAAATATTTAAAAAAAATGGATCAGCGACCGTATACCGTAGCTAATACTGAAATGTGTTCGCTGATATCTATGTTGAAACTAGCGACCGATGCGATCGCTATTGCCGGTCGCAGACACATGTGCCACATCACAGCTAATAAATAACTCAGCATGAATCATAATAGCGATGGATGTGGTTGTTGAGAAAACGGTCGCTATTGGTGGTCGTTAATGTCCATCCAGCGACCAGATAATCTGCGACTACGATCAGCGACCGCATTCGGTCGCGGATACTCATCTACGACCATAGGCGGTCGCTGATATGCGGTCGCTGATAAGTCTTTTTGTTGTAGTGAAAAGTATAGTAATACGCATGGTTGCATAGTAGCACACGGTATTGATTATTGATACTTATGTGAGAAGTCACTCAGTTATATTCAATTATTGCTATAGTAATTGCTGCATATTATCTCTCATATTATTGATTCAATTATTGTCACGATATTTTATATTATTAAATTAATAACTGAGACGACAAAGTTATTCATATTATTATTTGCATTATTGACGATGTCTAGAAAGTTTTGTCGAGGAAAGGGGTTTAGTTACCTAATTGTGCGCCAATAGGGAGAAATCCTTATCGGAAAGCCCCCTCTTTCCTGAGAATGATATGGTTGTTAAATATTATGAGTTATAATATTAATGATGAATAAGTTCGTGTTGATTAAAGATGAAATTGATATTTCCATTATGTTGGGATTTTTAGAGTTAGTGGAAATCGATATTTATTTCGATAATAATTGATTTCTGGAGGCTATATTGACCAATCGGGTAATTAATAGGATAAATGAGCAATTAATTGCTATTAATTCACATGTATGTACTATTGATTCACATGCATGTACTATTAGGGGAGGTGGTGCAAGATTGATAATACTTGCATGACTAAATTAAAATGGAGGTATAAATGAAGGTACTATACTGTAATTATTTTTCCCCACATGTGTAGAACTATTTATTCACATGATTGTACTATTGATTCAAATGATGTACTATTTGGGGAGGTGGTGCCAGTTTGATAATACTTGCAGGTCTAAATTAAAAATGAAGGAAAAAAATTAAAGTATTATACTGTAATATTTCGAGCCCTAAAACGTGCAATTATCAAAACTATGTTTTCCTATAAATAGAAGCACATTCTTCCTTCATTCTAACCAATTCACTAAGACTCACAAGAGTAATTATAGAGAGAGAAGCTATAGAGAGAAAGAGCAAGAGAAGTGTGCTACTTCACTATTCCAGTACCCAGTCTTCTTCTGAGGTAAGGAGTATTATTTATTTCATATTCTCAAGAGATATTATTTTTCGTATGAGTATGAGTATTATTTTCATTCCATATTTGTAAGGAGTATTATTTCTTCCGTATTCATGAAGAGAGTTATTTTCTTTCAATACTCGTAAGGGTTGTTACTCCATTCTTTATTATTCTGTTGGAATAACCTGTCTACGCGGACTACCGCATGAATGGTGAAATTCTTATGTTATTCAATTCCTTATTATTTTATTGGAATAACCTGTCTACGCGGACTACCGCATGCATGGTGAAATTCTTCTGTTATTCCATTCTTTATTATTCTGTTGGAATAACCTGTCTACGCGGACTACCGCATGCATGGTGAATGACCCTTCTTATTCATTCTTTATTAAATTATGGAAATGATCTGTCTACGTGGATTACCGCATGGCGGGTGAAAATCCATTTTCAGTTTCGTATATTCTATTATACTCGTATGAGATATCATTTCTTTTGTACTCGTCATGGAATATCGTTTTCTTTTGTATTTTCCTTTTATGAGTACTATTCATAGAGTAATATTCATGGGTACTATTCACGTATACGACACTATTTACGTATACAGTTCTATTTATGAATACGAGTTACTATTCACGAGTTACTATTCATATATACTATTCATAAAATACTATTCACGAATACTATTCACAAAGTACTATTCACATGGTATTATTCTCGAAGTACTATTCACATGGTACTATTCACGGGATACTATTCACCTAAAAAATATATTTCTTTTCGGTCTAAATTATTTTTGATACATGCATATTATTCTTGAATTTTACCCCACAAAGCGGTATCATGTTGACAATTTGGATATTTTTAAACTCTAGATAAATTTAAAGTCTTTAATATTTATCCTTGATTTCGTTTGATTAATTCTTATATCATTTTCATCATCCTCATGCTTATATTGTGATGAAAGTCATCTTTGGCTTACGTGCATAGATGGACTGTTGATTGGTATGATTATGACCAGGGATCATTCTGTATAATCATGACCCATAATGTTACAAATGATATGGTAAAACACCTCAGTGGCCTATAGTGCATTGATGGACAATTGTTGGTATGATTATAACCAGGGATTATTCAGTATAATCATAACCATTGATGATTACATGAATATTCTTGGGCCGTATGGCATGGATAATTCGTGGTTGAATAACTAATTATTAAGCTGAGTCTCAGCGATAGTTATTGGTATGATCATGAACATGCGTTCTCTTCGGCCAAGGGTGCAAAGATGAATTGTTGTTTGGCGTGTTCATGACCATTGGTGAAAACACGAATATCCTTGGCCCATAGTGCATGGATAATTCAGTGATGTGAATTATTTATTAAGCTGAGTCTCAGCGATAAAATTGATGGTAAACTTTTAAATCGTAGAAGACAGTAGATATCATGCTCTACTTGACTCTTCTAAAATACAGTTGCATGTCTTTGGCCTGTAATGCAAAGATGATCTGTTAATGAATATCTATGACCCGTAGTGAAAAGATGAATTTATTAGTATGATTATGAACAGGAACTGTGATTTGGTATAACCATGATATTTGATGTTTCAGATAAAGACAGGTGATGAAAATTATCTTCGTCCTGGGTGCGAAAAGGAATTTAGAATCACAATTATGATTATGAGTTATTCACATGATTGTGGAAATGAACTGTTGATTGATGTTACAGGGATAAAAAATTGTTGGTGGACTTTTAAACTGGAGAAGATAATAGAATTTATGGTCTATTTGACTCTTCTAATGGATTGCTCGTTCTGCTGCCACTATGGTTGAAAAATTTATCATCTACCATATGTTCTAAATCTCTCATTTATTACTGATGAAGGCTATTGATAATTTAATTATCTTTAGTTATGATATTCTTTACTAGGCTAGTTATGCTCACCCTTTTGTTTCACAATTCCTTTCAGGTAATAAAAGTGTAGCTGGGTCGAGCGAGGGTAACAGGGGAATAGAACGATAGGCTATAGCTGTTGAGGTTTCCCCTAAAATAGTATGGAAATAATTTTATTTAGAATTTTAGATAAGTGTGTCGTATTTTATACGTCATTTTAACCGTTGATTTTGGTGAACCGAATAGGGTGAGGTGAACCCAACTTTGGAAGGGTGTTTTACCACTATCATACAAGATGTCTAATGACAGACGACTTTGAGTTATCATAAGATAGGTTTGTGCACATGCACTTGCTGATTATATCTACAAGCACTACCTATATAATCTTAGAGTTTGGTTGAAATATAATTCTCAATTGGAGACAATGGACATAATTATATGTCAAGAGAAGACTCACCATTGAAAAAAATATGACAATAATCTTCTCGTTTTTCTTTGGGGCCTATTGGGTCAACCAAGGATAATTCTCGAGTCATATGATATCTATCATAACTTAGATGCATGACCTCCCATGTACGAAGGTTTCCTTAAGCATTTTCCAAAGATTTTAATTTCTAAAATAGTTATTGATTGTACTTTTATGTAAAGTACCATTGTAAGGTGTTGTGGTCGAGGCACCATGAGAGTTACATATATTTGTATTAAAACTCACAGCTTATGTGTTGTTGTACTCTGTACGACAGTTCAACAGTTGTATAAATGAAGTTTGTATTTAATTTTTGTAGTGTGATATCTGGCGACTCAGAATGGGTCGCGTGGACATATTTTAGGGGCGTCACAAATGGTATCAGAGCTTAGGGATGTGGTCGCTGGCGGAGATATGAGTCTAGAACTAGGAGGGGAGACACGAGTAATATTCTTCGTTAGTGTGTGACTTACCTAAGCTGAAATTGTTTACTTGATAAATTGACAAATTTTGATATGTCAATTAACCTTTGTTTTGAAGTTATATTCTCGAATGATATTTGAAATACAGGAGATGAGCAATGGGGAAAATCATGATACAGAGGAAATAACTGGGAAGGTACAATCCGAAAAGAAAGGAATGTATTCTCATCTCTTCGAACTACCAGGTACGTAAATTTCAATGGCGAAATTTCATAAGGAGGGGAGATTGTGAGACCCCGAATTTTATGAAATGAAAGTATTCAATTTTTTTATAATTATTATTTTATTTAGTAAATGGTTAAATTGATAAATGTTAAAGTTAAGGGTGACATTTGAAAATTTTGCAAAGTAAGCAAGTTGATATAAAATATTCCTCGTGTCGGGAAATATTCGTTTGCTCCGGGAATATTCTTTTTAACAGGCAATATTTGTATGACGACACAATCATTGGTTGACCCCACAACGGAAGTATTATCGTAGTTAAAAAATGAACGAAATATCTTTTTGTAAAAATAACGACGAATGTTTTTACCATTAAACTGTTGAACTACCTGGTGGTAAAAGTACAGTAATACGTGTGGTTGTATAGTAGAACACGGTATTGATTATTTATGCTTACGTGAGAAGTCCCTCACTTATACTCAATTACTGCTGCAGTAATTACTGCATAATATCTCTCATATTATTGATTTAATTATTATCACAATATTTTATATTATTAAATCAATAATTGAGACGACAAATTTATTAATATTATTATTTGCATTATTGACGATGTCTAGAAAGTTCTGTCGAGGAAAGGGGTTTGGTCACCTAATTGCGCACCAATAAGGAGAAATCCTTATCGGAAAGATCCCTCTTTTCTGTGAATGATCTGGTTATTAAATATTATGAGTTATAATATTAATAATGAATAAGTTCATGTTGATTAAAGATGAAATTGATATTTCCATTATGTTGGGATTTTTAGAGTTGGTGGAAATCGACATTTATTTCGATAATAATTAATTTCTAGAGGCTATATTGACCAATCGAGTAATTGATCGGATAAATGAGTAATTAATTGCTATTAATTCACATACTTATAACTATTTATTCACATGTATGTACTATTGATTTACATGCATATACTATTAGGGGAGGTGGTGCAAGATTGATAATACTTTCATGCCTAAATTAAAAATAGAGGTATAAATGAATGTACTATACTGTAAATTTTTTTCCCACATGTATAGAACTATTTATTCACATGATTGTACTATTTATTCACATGATGTACTATTATGGGAGGTGGTGCAAGTTTGATAATACTTGCAGGACTAAATTAAAAATGAAGGAAAAGATGAAAGTATTATACTCTAATATTTTGAGCCCCAAAACGTACAATTATCGAAACTATCCTATAAATAGAAGCTCATTCTTCTTTCATTCTCACCAATTCACTAAGACTCACAAGAGTAATTATAGAGAGAGAAGCTATAGAGTGAAAGAAGAAGAGAAGTCTGTTACTTTACTATTCTAGTATCCAGTCTTCTTCTGAGGTAAGGGGTATTATTTATTTCATATTCTGAAGATATATTATTTTTCGCATTCGTATGAATATTATTTTCATTCAATATTCGTAAGGAGTATTTGTGACAACCTGAAAATTTAGAAAATCTTAAATGATTAAATTAAAGGTTAAACTTTAAAACCTAGACTGGAAATAGATGATTTATTTAAAATTTTTAGGAAAATCTATATGATTTAATAATTGAAAGAGATTATGTACTTATATATATGGCAAGCCATATGAAAAAGGTTTATTGATTGTAGCAAACCGCATTAAGAGATTTTAATAAGACATTGAATTAAATGTTTAGCGTAATATATGAGAATATATTATTGTAAATATTTTTGTGAGTTATGTGATTAATGAATATGAATATTATGTGATGGTTTATATTTTTATTAATATAAACAAATAAAAGAAATTAATGTAATCTAATTATATATTTGGAATAAAAAATATATTAACTTAAGGGTTAAGATACGGGAGAATATTAGTATATAAATTTACTAATTCTAAGAGATTTATTTTATACATATTAGTTAATTAATTTTATAACCTAATTATAGCAAGTCTAATTGGGTTAAGAAATTAAATGTGCGTGAGTAAGATTTATGTTATAATTGAGAAAATGTAAATTCTAATTAAATAATTAGGGAATGATAATATTAGAAGTTTTGGAAGATGTTATTTGTTTTGGCCCAAGAAACTAATTTGAAAGCCTAGAAGAATTAAAGGAGTGGCCCAACCTTTAGACCAAGTGGGAGGGAACATGTTGGACATTAAGTAAGTTAATTAAAGCATTAGAAAAAAACCACAATTTGGCTAGAATGAAAGAAAATTTCAGTCAAGGAAGAGGAGGGAAAGAGGGAATGAATGTAATGATGAAATTTACCAACTCTTCACCAACTCTCTATATGTGTCAAATTTCTAATTAAGCCAACACTTTAGCCAAAGGTGCAAGCAAGAGGTGGAGTGCAAGCATCATAAGATAAGAGAGTAGATGGGAGTGTATCTTCGATATACATCATGTATCTATACATTTCATCCTAACAAAAAAATCTAATTTCTTTCTTTTTCTTCTCATTTCCATAAGATGTTAACCAAACAAAAAAGAAAGAGTGAAAGAGAGAGAGAGAGAAAGGAAGACCGTTTTCGGTCAGCATGGAGAGAGAGGTAGAGTTTTTGCAAGCCATCTAGCTCTATAATCAAAGTTAGCAAAAAGAAGAAAAGAGTAGAGTAAGCAAATATATAAAATTTTAACCTTAATATAGTATTATTTCTTTTTGGTTTGATGTGATTTTTGATAATATGAAGTTATGATCTTGAGGTTTAAAATCTTAGATCTATGTGTTTATGAGTGTTTCATGTTTTGTTATACCCATATTGGGTGTTATTTTAGTTGAAAATCAAAAGTAAAGAAAAGTGATTTTCTAGTTTATAAAACCTAAAATTTCTATGTACTTTGGATTTCCATCATTTTTGATATACACCTTCTTTTTGTGATTCGTCAAAGAGAGGTGCTAGATATGTAAGTTAACTACTAAACCCAAGTGGTAGCACTCAAAAATGTTGAATAAACAGTTCGTAGTGATTGATTTAGCAAAAACAGTTTTGTGTCATTTAAAGAAAATAGACTGTTTTGGATAGTAAAAGGTAGGGGCAATTTCGTCATTTTTTCTGACATTCAAAAAATTTTGGAAAACTTTGGGAGGATAATATGATACGTTTTCTAACATCTCCAAGTGGAATCACTGAAAAAGGAGTTGTAGATTTCCGTATGGATTATTTTTAACATAGTATGAAAAACTTTTTTTTTATAAATTTGCTACTGCCAAGAACTTTCTTGGGTGCTGTTTTGGAAACTTAGTTTGTGAAATAATTTCCGAATTTTTGGGACATGAAAATATATGGTATTACGTACTTCTTGTCCAAAAATGAGCTCATTCCGACTTAAAATGATCAAGTTATGACCATTTCATTTTTTTTTGATATTCTGACAAAAACGACTATAACCGGAGTTCTATAACTCCGATGGCAACGAAATTTAAACTGTAGGCTTACGTTAACACGTACAAGATTGTGTCAAGATATGAGAATTTCTTGATTTGAGTATGATAGGGCTAATTTCTTAAGCTACGCACTAAAAATTAATTTTTGAAAAATACTAAAGAAAGTTGGAAAATTATGAAAAAAATACTTTTTGTGTATGATTTATAGGTATATGTTTTGGACAAAGGATAGAAAAATAATAAGCTGATTTGGTGTTTTCGTGAAAAGGATATGAAATCCAGCTTGTTGGATTGAATAATTAATTAATCTAGTTGTTGGATTGAAAAATTTGATGAACCCAGCTTACTGGATTGAAAAGAAGTTTACTGAATTGAAAATATATTGAATCCAGCTTGCTGGATTGCAATCTAGTTGTTGGATTTGAAATCCAGTTTGCTGGATTGCAGTTTGTTTTGCTGGATTGGCCATGTAGATACTGGATTTAGAATAGTGATGATTGAAAAATCATGATAAATGATAATTATTATGTAAAAATTATTATGAGACTTGGAAAATTATTTTGACTGATAATATAATTAACTAAGATAATTGTTAAGTGTTTAGGCAAAGTTTAATTGAACTTAAACTCGATAATTATCCGACTAGGCCGTCGTGATATCAGACTTGTACCGAGCTCGACTCAGACTGTAAATGTTTGACTTGAGGGTAAGTTTTATGTGTTTTATAGACTGATAGGATTATATGATAATGTGTTTAGGTTATTTTAAATATTGTGATGATATTATTCTAACTTAGAAATAAATATTATTAATATTAGGTCTTCAAACAAAGCTTATTAAATTGCATAGCGGTAATCAACGATACATGCAAGTTTTTCTTAACTCAACTTTTAGTTGTTTATTCAAATATACTTGTGGTTAATCATTGCTGATTTTCATGTCTAAAAATTATTAAATCGCACACTGTCCATACTGCATGTATTCATCAATTATGAAAGGCTGATCACCTTCGTTACCATTCGATCCAGATATATATATATATATATATATATATATATATATATATATATGTTCATGTTCAATGTTCGTTCAGCTATGTAAAATTTATTCATGCTAGTTCACAATTATATTGTTAAATGTTAGCCAACTATTATTCAAATTCTTTCAATCATGATATATCCTAAAATAAATTTATACTTGTTGGGCAAACTTGTTGCTCACCCTTGCTATATCATGATAAACATTGTAGATAAGGCGAATACGTTCCGCAATAGTGATAGAATGATTGTATCGGATCCTCGGTGATTTGAGACCCTGATTCGGGGCTTTCATAGTTGGTATCAAAGCTGTTGATTATAAACCTTAGGTAAGAATACCTTAGGCCAATAATCACAGCGAATAGTATAAGATCTAACTCACATAGAGTTAGTTGGTAGGTAGGATTAAAAGACGAATCTCGGTGAATTATAAGATACAGGGTTCCCTAACTCTGATAATAAAGATGGATAGTAGTGATGAATAGATAAAGTCTAAAAGACTTAAAGTACAAAGATATGAGATCCTAAAACAAAACGATCAAGATATATAAATGAATCATAATATATACGATGAGATCAACCCGTGATCCGAAGGCTAAAGGCTTCAAATTTTCATTTCCATGACTAAGTTCAAGAGACTTAGGAGGAGGATGAATTGATTGAAAAATGTTGACAGACGTGCTTAATCAATCCTTATCTCCGATCCTCCCCTTAATTGGTATCAGAGCCATGTTAGATTATTAACATATTAATGAATATATTGCTTATAAATTACGCATATATGATAACCTTGAAAAAATGACTAATTTTTCAACCTCTCTTTCTACCGTAGCTAATGCTTCAGCTTCTACTATGGAAGCAACTGAACTTATAGCTTATCAGGATGTAAAGGAAGCCCTGGATAAATGGACTATTCCTAAAATCAAACCAGAAATAATTTATAAAATTGGAACATTTGATTTTACAAGTAAAAGGATAATTATAACCTTTGAACATGCTGTTCCTTTACAGAATAATGATGAAAATTTATATTTATTGCATGTTGAAGACTTATACCCTTTTTTGCAAAAATATAAATATGTTCACATAGGACTTATCCAAGTTGCTTTCAAACCTTTGACTTTACTTGGCCAAAATACCAGTATTCAGTGCACACTTAGAGATGGTAGGTGCCTTAACAGGAAAGCCTCTCTCATGGGAGCTATTGAAACTAGCCTTGCCCATGGACCAGTATATTTTAATATCTACCTGAATTTAAGTGTTGCCCTAACTGATAATAATCTGTCTGAAGTTTTAGAAATGAGAATTATATCCCATGGTTATGAATATTTACCCGGATCTCCTCCTTTTGCTATATTATTCCGTATACACCTTAAAGTTCTAACAACTTTAAATCCTTATATTAGAAAGCAAAGCCAACAAGGACATACTGTCCTTATAGACACTAATCTCTTTAGTAGTCAGGTGGCTATTCCCAGAATGATCCCTTGGGAAGAAATCACTTTCCCAAAACAATGGCAAATTACTAATGTCGTTCCTACCAGACCAATAATTAGACAGAACCTTGAAGATGTTATTCAAACCAGTAATGGAAATGTTTATCTGAAATTTCAAAGACCTTTTACCCGAAGTTGGTCTATTAACAATATTTCTTGCAATATTGATTTTCCAGAATCTTCTAGACAATCTGTGTCTGACCCTTTAGAATCTGTTTATCAAGAATCTAAAAATCCCAGCAATGAGTCTGTTAAAAATGAAGACTTTGTTAGAGGAATTCATATTTTTGAAAATCAAATACCTCATGGTATTTATGAGGCTACTCCTTAGAACAGAAGACCTTACAGTCCAATTGTTAGTGATATGAATTTTGAGTGTTAAATGGATTTTTCTCCAAATAGCAAAATTCGCCAATGTTTAAATCAAGAGTTCATGCAGGATAAATACAAGAATTTTAGAAATTGGTATTTTAAAAATCATGATAATAATAAGTTAGCAGAAATTAAAGCTAATTATTATTCTTATCTGAATAGTAACCAGTGTATTTTATCATTTGTTAAATGGTATTATGATTTTGTCTTAAAATCAGACTCTTACATTGAAACCCAACTGAATGTTTTAACTAGAATTCAAAATGATTGGATTACCACTACTGGCAATATTATTCAATCAATTCATCCTCCTCCTAAGTCTCTTGAACTTAGTCCTGGAAATGAAAATTTGAAGCCTTTAGTTATTAACCCGTATGTTGATATTTCTGAAGTCTCTCATCAACAACAAGAAGTTAAAATAAAAGACATTTTGCCTTTGTCAAAACAGAATAATTATACTAATCTATTCCTTCAAACTGTAGAAAAATAGTTAACCAGAATTGAAGAACAAAGAAATCATATTAATGATAATTGTCAAATTGTCCCTCAAAAAATTGATTTTCAACCAGCAACTATAAAACCACCTTTAGAAGTTAGTAATTTTAAAATGAAATCTTCTAAAATCAGTGATAGTTTTATTGATAATCTTTTAAATAAAATGAAAGATTTAAAACTCACACCCGCATCCTCGTCCCAGCTCAATATGATCTCTGGACAGCCTTCCTCTCATACTAGTAATTGTAATACTGATAATGAGGAAGATGATTCTGATATTTCCCCTATTAATATTTTTAAAATCCAAAATAATTTTCAGGAGATGCAAAATATTAATAAAACTACTTATAGTCGAAAGCCTATCAATAGAATGACTTTATCTGGACCCAGTAGGTACTATTACCCCAGACCTACTCCTAAGGATATTCTGTATAAAGAAGACTTTCTTCATTCCCAGAAATCTTACCATCGTAAAACTATTTATGAATAGAATATCGATGGTAAAACAGAATATCAGATTTTTGAAACCATCCATAATATCTTGATGTATGCAACTGTCTGCAAACAGAATGATAACACAGACCATCAGATCTGTCGTTTCTTAGTCAATGGATTTACTGGCATTCTTAAAGGATGGTGGGATAATGTACTCTCAGATAACCAGAGGACTGAGATCCTTCAATCCTATAAGACTGAAATTGACTCCATTACTAAACTTGATACCAGAAGAGTAGATGCTTGTTACACCTTAGTTCAAGCCATCGTTCATCATTTTGTAGGACCGTATCAGTATACCTTACGACCAGTATTCTTATGGCCATCTTATTTCAGTAATTATAGAAGAAGGATTATCTTTATGTAATTATATGAAACTTCAACAATTAATGAAAAAATATAATCTTACTAAAAGACATGAAATAGGAGAATTTTGTGATCAATTCTCTTATGATACAAAATTACAGTATCCTCACAAAACTAAAAAACAACAAAGTTCTAGACCCTCTAAATCTTACCGAAAGCGTTCTTATAAGAAATCTTCAAAAACAAAAAACCCTGAAAAATCTTCCAGGAGAAGAAAAAGTAGCAAAAAGAAAGATAAATTTAAAATCCAATGCTATAAATGTGGAAAAATAGGACACTTAGCTAATTGTTTATCTAAATAATGAAATATCCCTTGATGAGGAAATCCAACAGCAAATTCTTAATTGTTTATCTAATAATGATTCTGAGTCCAGCTCAAATAATGACTTAGCAGAAGTCTATTCAGAATCTGACAATAATTCTGACACCGAACAATGTCAGACCTGTACTATTAATAACTGTAATATAGCTACTGAAGCTAATTATTGGAAAGCTATTGTCGAAATGAATGGTTTAGATATTGGAGGTCCCAGCATCAATGTCTTAACTGACCACTAAAAGTCCCTTCTCGACCTAGCTGATCAGATTAAAGATCCAGGAATTAAATTAAAATTCTTAGAAATCTGTTATACAAAACAAAAGGTTGAAGACACCCTTCCCCTTAATCTGTATAGTATGAAAGAAGTTATGAAACGTATTCAAGGCGTGTTTCTACCTTTGAAAAACATACTGCTATTCAGGATTTAAAAAATGAAATAAATATTTTAAAATCTGAAATAAAACAATTATAGAATAATAATATTATTATCTTTCAAGATTTAACCAATATTAAAAATAAGTTAAATCACAAACAGGATAACATAGAATCCTCCAAACAACCCAAATCTTCTGATAAACCAGAATCTTCTGAACAATATTTGATGCTACTGAATCAAGTAGTCTTCCAGAAATAGCCAATTTACAAGAAATAGCCACACTCCATAACACGGATAAAGGCCGGGAATCAAAACGCGACTTTGGTGACGTACCACTTAATCAAGAATTAACCCTGATCTATCTTAATTAATACATGTCATGGAATTTTAAAAACATATTAAATATATATTAACAGATAAATTATCACATATATAATCTCATGAAACTACTGTTGATTAGGGGTAGGGGTTCTACCCAAAACTATGAGCCGACAGGTTTCTTCCTGTATGGCGGTTTTTGTTAAATAAATATAATGTTCTGATGTGTAAAACTGTTCTAAGAAATAAGAATGGTTATAATTGTTTGTAGCAGTTTGATATGCTGTTTTGTAACGATTACTATTTTCTGTGTGGTAATCTAAAAGTTCAAGTAGAGAAACATAATAATTAACAGAAGCAATAATTTAAAACATAAAGGAGAATCTCGAATGTCTTCAAACTTCAAATTTATTTATCAAATATTTTACAGAGGGGGAGATACAGAGAGAGTACTAATGAAAAACTAAAGAAACTTCTGCCTCCACAATGGGTGAGGTCTCCCAATTTATACAAGTAAGAAGATAAGGAAGGATCTGGCGTAAACTAGATAGTGGAGTCAGTTGGCAGTCCTTTTCTTTTCTTCTTTAACTCTCAGTCGTGGGAAGTGGAAGGCATGAGACAAGCTGTTGGTTGAGTGAATTACAGCTGGTGATCGTCTTCTGATGATAGGGGACAACTCGCTGCAACTTTTTGATAGTAGAGCTACTGTGCTTGTTTTCTTCTGATAATTGGGAATACTATAGTGGACAGGTGGCTGTTATCTTCTGATAATTGGGAATACTGTAGTGGACAGGTGGCTGTCATCTTCTGATAATTGATGCTGTAGTGGAATGTCTTTACGACTTTCCTTTGCCTTTTTTGTCTTGTGACATCTTTTAAGAAATCATCGATGTTAGAGAATCCCAAAAGTCTCCCATGGTGGGTTCTGGTTCTTGACTTTCTCCTGCTAATACATTGAATTGATTTTCATCCTGTTCAGAGTCTTTATCACTGTTAACAGTCCTCATGGAGGTGTCATCTGGGACTAAGGATTGTAAGAATTGGGTTTTCATATAATCCATAGTTTTTACTAAGAGTTCTGTTTCAGTTAAGTTTGGAAACTTTTGTTTTAAATCTGTTTGGATCTTAACAAAAGGGTTTACTGGTGTTGATGCTGGAAGGCTCTGTGGTATAACATCTAAACAGGCCTGGGTATGACCTTTTATGGTCTTGAGGAGTTCTGGTAAATTAGGGTTAAGCCCTTTATCCCACCATTTGGTAAAAAATACCCTTTTTGGCGAGGGATTTTGTTCTGGTAATCACACTGAAATTCCCACTTCCAAATCCAAGGAATTTCAAAACAAATTATGAAATGGGCAAACAACTTCTGCATGGATAACTCTTTATTAACTGGTATATGGGCATAGGCAACTTGCCATTCCCTGAATGCTATTTGAACTGTTTCTGGTAGGGTGTACATAGTGATACCTATTTTATCCCACCAAACGAAAAACCAGTTGGGAATTTCGTTTCTTAAAACTTCTGGACAGATTCGGATAAACCAAGAATGATTGTGAATAGGATTCTGATAGTAAAATACTTGCATAAAGGAATCAATATAATCCCAATAGCTGTACCTGGTTTCTGTTAAATGACTGGAGTCAATGGTACGGGTAGTATGGGGATTAAAGCCCCAATTAACAAGAGGCATAATGCTCTTGATAGTGGTTTTACTATATTGTATTGGACTGACTGTTTTAGATGGATCATGAAGCGTGTGCTTTATATCCATAGATGTTGTTTCTAGAATGATTTGTTCATACACATAACGATACAGGTTAAAACGAGGAGGAGATTGTTGAGTCGTTAAATAACGGTGTTTGATTTCCCATGGATCTTTCATCCATTTCTCATCATTCTGTTCAATAAACAATATTGTTTCTTCCACATAAGTATTTGGAATATACTGTTCGAGTAAAAAAGAATATCTTTTACTGTAGGTTGGCTAGAAGAAGCCGAAGAATTACTTGATTGAGTGTTTAGGCTAGGAAATTCTGTGTAATATAGAGTAGCCCTGCCTCGGCCTCGTTGACCGCGGCCACGACCTCTACTGGTCATTCCTGCAAATATTCACTGGTTAGAAAATCCGGTAAAGAATTCTGTTTTCCTTTGATATACTCAATATCAAAGTCAAATACTGATAAAATACTTTGCCAAGTAGCAAATATCTGTTTGGATTCCAGATTTTGAACATCTTTTTTAAAAATCTGTTTCGCAGCTGAGCAATCAACTCAGATTAAAAAGTGCTGATTCAAAAGTTCATCCTAAAATTTTAAAACACATTTGACAATTGAAAGACACTCTTTTTTAATAGTAGGATAATTTAAAGAGGGTCCTTTCCAAGTTCCTGAAGTAAAGCGAATAAGATCTTCTTTATTACTGTTAGGATTAAATTATTTTAAAATACCACCATATCCTGTATTGGAAGCATCAGTCTGAACAATCTTTTTCCATTTGGGATTAGGTAAAGATAAACAAGGTAACTGTTTAACTCTAGATTTAATTTTTCTTACTGCATCAGTATGTTCTCCGGTCCAAGGTAAAGGATTTTTTCGAAGGTGAGTATACAGAATAGAAGCATCTTGGGAAAGATTCGGATAGTAATCACGTATATAATTTAAACTTCCCAAAAACCTTTGCAGTTGATTAATATCTTTGATTTTATCTGGAAATTTAGATGCAAATTCAATACATCTATCAATAGGAATAATAGTTCCATTGGAAATATTATGTCCGAGAAATCTGATTTTGTTTGGAAAAGTTTCATTTTAGGAGCAGAAACTACCAAACCATTTTTTATGATTACATTTTTGAAAATATTTAAATGTTTAATGTGCTGTTCAACAGAAGAGGAGAAAATTAAGACATCATCAATATAACAGATAATAAATTCAGTAAAGGGATTAAAATATCATTCATGATGTGCTGGAATTCTGAAGGTCCATTCTTAACTCCAAATGGAAGAACATTCCATTCATAGTGACCAAAAGGTACTGTAAAAGTAGTTTTATAAGTATCCTGTTCTCTAATTTGTATTTGCCAAAATCCTGATTTCATATCAAATTTAGAGAAAATATTGGCATCATGAAGACGGTCAAGAAGATCCTTCTTATTCGGAATAGGATATCTAATCCATTGAAGAGCTTCGTTTAGTGGTTTATAATTGATAACGAGACGAGGAATTCCTCTTTCAATTTCTGAATTTTTATTAACATAAAAAGCTGTACAATTCCAGGGAGAAGTACTAGGTTTTATTAGCTTTTTGTGTTGAAGGGATTCAATTTCAGTTTTGCAGAGAAGTAAATATTCTTTTTTCATCTGACTGGGTCGAGATTTAGTAGGAATATTTTTCTCATTAAAACTAGGGATATAAGGAAGAGAAATAATATGTTTCTTCCTATTCCAGAAGGCATTCGGGACATCGCTACAGATTTCTGTTTGAAGAGTTTTATGGATTAATTTTATTTTTCCCTGTAAAGAAGGTTGTAAAATTCTCTGTTCTGTAGTAACAAATTTTATTTCTTTCTAAATAAAATTGATTTGTTGTTCTTTAGAATAAATCATGTTTTTGACTTGATTTAATTCTTTAGTATAAGGTTCTGTAATAAATTCAAAAATAATATGTCTGTTATTAATGGTTGTATGAATTCCTAAAGTATCAATTTTTGTAATAGGCATTAAGAGGCATAAAAAGGGAGTGCCTAAAATAATACTTTGACTCATGTTACGAATAAGAACAAAAGAAGTAGGTAGACAAAGACCTTGATTACAGATTAAGGCTTCAGGAATTTTATACTTAATATTCATAGTGTTACCGCTTGCACTAGTTAGGGATTGAGTAGTTTTCTGGAAGTACTTGGTAGGAATTAATCCTTCTTGAATGCAGTTCATGTCAGCACCACTGTCTACAAGAGCATTGGCGTCTTTTATGATAAAGTCTGGTTTGATAATAAAAATAATTATAATATACCATTTCTGGAAGACTACTTGATTCAATAACATCAAATATTGTTCAGAAGATTCTGGTTTATCAGAAGATTCGGGTTGTTTGGAGGATTCTATGTTATCCTGTTTGTGATTTAACTTATTTTTAATATTGGTTAAATCTTGAAAGATAATAATATTATTATTCTGTAATTGTTTTATTCCAGATTTTAAAATATTTATTTCATTTTTTAAATCCTGAATAGTAGTAGGTTTTTCAAAGGTACAAACTCCTTGATTACGTTTCATAACTTCTTTCATATTGTACTGATTAAGGGGAAGGGTGTCTTCAACCTTTTGTTTTGTATAACAAATTTCTAAGAATTTTAATTTAATTTCTGGATCTTTAATCTGATTAGCTAGGTCGAGAAGGAACTTTTGGTGGTCAGTTAAGACATTGATGCTGGGACCTCCAATATCTAAACCATTCATTTCGACAATAGCTTTCCAGTAATTAGCTTCAGTAGCTGTATTACAGTTATTAATAGTACAGGTCTGACATTGTTCGGTGTCAGAATTATTGTCAGGTTCTGAATATACTTCTGCTAAGTCATTATTTGAGCTGGATTCAGAATCATTATTAGATAAACAATTAATAATTCGCTGTTGGATTTCCTCATCAAGGGATAATTCATTAAGCTTTTGTTTTAATTTTGAATTGCATTTATTAGCAAAGTGTCATGTTTTTCCACATTAATATCATTGGATTTTAGATTTATCTTTCTTTTTGCTACTTTTTCTTCTCCTGGAAGATTTTTCAGGGGTTTTTGTTTTCGAAGATTTCTTAGAAGAACGCTTTCGGTAAGATTTAGGGGGTCTAGAACATTGTTGTTTTTTAGTTTGTGAGGATACTGTAATTTTGTATCATAAGAGAATTGATCATAAAATTCTCCTATTTCATATCTTTTAGTAAGATTCTGTTTTTTCATTAATTGTTGAAGTTTCATATCATTACATAAAGATAATCCTTCTTCTATAATTACTGAAATAAGATGGCCATAAGAATACTGGTCGTAAGGTATACTCATACGGTCATGTTTATCTCTCAGTTTTTTCCTAACTTTTTCTGCAAAGAAAGTAGGAAGTCCATCTACGAACTTGGCTTTCCAATGTTCACTGTTGGCGTCTGCTCTTTGCATGATTTTCATTAAGAAAACATCTTTATACCATCTAAAATGGGTTAAGGATGGACAACGAAGGTTCTGTAAGAGTTCTCTACTTCTATCAGTATTGATCTGTCATGGTCCTATAAAATGATGAACGATGGCTTGAATGAAGGTGTAACAAGCATCTTCTCTTCTGGTATCAAGTTGAGTAATGGAGTCAATTTTAGTATTATAGGATTAAAGGATCTCAGTCCTCTAGTTATCAGAGAGTACATTATCCCACCATCCTTTAAGAATGCCAGTAAATCCATTGACTAAGAAACGACAGATCTGATGGCCTGTGTTATCATTCTATTTGCAGACAGTTGCATACATCAAGATATGATGGATGGTTTCAAAAATCTGATATTCTGTTTTATCATCGATATTCCATTCATAAATAGTTTTACCATGGTAAGACTTCTGGGAATGAAGAAAGTCTTCTTCATACAGATAAAGCCATTGTATTGATAGGCTTTCGACTATAAGTAGTTTTATTAATATTTTGCATCTTCTGAAAATTATTCTGGATTTCAAAAATATTAATAGGGGAAATATCAGAATCATCTTCCTCATTATCAGTATTACTATTACTAGTATGAGAGGATGGCTGTCCAGACATCATATTGAGCTGGGACAAGGATGCGGGTGTGAGTTTTAAATCTTCCATTTTATTTAAAAGATTATCAATAAAACTATCACTGGTTTTAGAAGATTTCATTTTAAAATTACTAATTTCTAAATGTGGTTTTATAGTTGCTGGTTGAAAATCAATTTTTTGAGGGACAATTTGACAATTGTCATTAATATGATTTATTTGTTCTTCAATTCTGGTTAACTGTTTTCCTACAGTTTTAAGGAATAGATTAGTATAATTATTCTGTTTTGACAAAGGCAAAATGTCTTTTATTTTAATTTCTTGTTGTTGATGAGAGACTTCAGAAATATCAACATATGGGTTAATAACTAAAGGCTTCAAATT
This sequence comes from Panax japonicus, assembly GCA_020205505.1. NCBI lineage: Eukaryota > Viridiplantae > Streptophyta > Magnoliopsida > Apiales > Araliaceae > Panax > Panax japonicus. The sequence goes on from JAINUV010001451.1 coordinate 494,228, forward strand.
TTTATTTCCAAGACTAAGTTCAAGAGACTTAGGAGGAGGATGAATTGATTGAATAATATTGCCAGTAGTGGTAATCAAATCTTTTTGAATTCCAATTAAAACATTCAGTTGGGTTTCAGTGTAAGAGTCTGATTTTAAGACAAAATCATAATACCATTTAACAAATGATAAAATACACTGGTTACTATTCAGATAAGCATAATAATTAGCTTTAATTTCTGCTAACTTATTATTATCATGATTTTTAAAATACCAATTTCTAAAATTCTGGTATTTATCCTGCATGAACTCCTGATTTAAACATTGGCGAATTTTGCTATTTGGAGAAAAATCCATTTAACACTCAAAATTCATATCACTAGCAATTGGACTGTAAGGTCTTCTGTTCTAAGGAGTAGCCTCATAAATACCATGAGGTATTTGATTTTCAGAAATATGAATTCCTCTAACAAAGTCTTCATTTTTAACAGACTCATTGATGGGATATTTAGATTCTTGATAAACAGATTCTAAAGGGTCAGACACAGATTGTCTAGAAGATTCTGGAAAATCAATATTTTTAGAAATATTGTTAATAGACCGACTTCGGGTAAAAGGTCTTTGAAATTTCAGATAAACATTTCCATTACTGGTTTGAATAACATCTTCAATGTTCTGTCTAATTATTGGTCTAGTAGGAACGTCATTAGTAATTTGCCATTGTTTTGGGAAAGTGATTTCTTCCCAAGGGATCATTCTGGGAATAACGACCTGACTACTAAAGAGATTAGTGTCTATAAGGAAAATATGTCCTTGTTGGCTTTGCTTTCTGATATAAGGATTTAAAGTTGTTAGAACTTTAAGGTGTATACGGAATAATATGGCAAAAGGAGGAGATCCGGGTAAATATTCATAACAATGAGATATAATTCTCATTTCTAAAACTTTGGACAGATTATTATCAGTTAGGGCAACACTTAAATTCGGGTAGATATTAAAATATACTGGTCCATGGGCAAGACTAGTTTCAATAGCTCCCATGAGAGAGGCTTTCCAGTTAAGGCACCTACCATCTCTAAGTGTACACTGAATACTGGTATTTTGGCCAAGTAAAGTCAAAGGTTTGAAAGCAACTTGGACAAGTCCTATGTGAACATATTTATATTTTTGCAAAAAAGGGTATAAGTCTTCAAATAAGAACGGATAAATTATCACATATATGATCTCATGAAACTACAGTTGATTAGGGGTAGGGGTTCTACCCAAAACTATGAGCCGACAGGTTTCTTCCTGTATGGTGGTTTTTGTTAAATAAATATAATGTTCTGATGTATAAAACTGTTCTAAGAAATAAGAACGGTTATTGTGACGCCCCCAAAATTAGGTATACATCACCCATTTTGGGTCGTCAGATACATGGTACACAACTCAAATACAACTTACTAATACAACTGTCGTGTACAATACGACAAAACATAACTGTGAGTTTGAATACAATAATTGTCTACTAGAGATCATACAAACTCAAAAGGAGTCCTCATTACAATTATTAATACACTATTTCTCAGAATAGTGAGGACTACTAATGCTATCCTCTGGACCGTCACTCCATTCCCCGACTAGTCCCTGCTATGTTCTCATTTCCTGAAGAGAACAGTGAAAGAAAGGGTGAGCTCAACTAGCCCAGTAAGAAATATTATGACTAAGATAATGCAGAATAAATTATCATTAGTCTCCAACAATGTTAAACTGATAAAATATAATAGACATCAAGTTTAACTGCAGCGGAATAAGCAATACATTAAAAGAGTCAAGTAGAGAGAATTGAATCTACTATCTTTTATGATTTAAAAAGTATTTCATCACTTTTATCGCTGAGACTCAGCTCAATAAATAATCCACATCATTAAATCATCCCTGCACTACAGGCCAAGGATATTCTTTAGTATCACGACCACGAATTATCCATGCACTACGGGCCAAAGATAATCGTGTTTTCATCAACGGTCCTGATCATGCCATAAAACAATTATCTTTGCACTACGGCCGAAGAGAATCCATAGCCATAATCATACCAAAAACTGTCCATCAATGCACTACGGGCCAATGAGGACTTTTTCCACATCATTTGTAATATTACGGTCATGATTACACCGCATAATCCCTGGTCATAATCATACCAAGTCCATCTATGCACTACAGGCCACAGATGACTTTCAACATAACATAAACATGAGGATGATGACAATGATATAAGAATTTAATAAAACAAGTTCAAGAATTAATTTGTCCATGAACCAATAACGTCCAAATTGTCCACACGATACTGTTTTGTGGTGTAAAATTCAAGAATGCTCAGAAGAATATTTTCCTAAAAAGATACTGGATGAAGCGCAAATATCAAGGATATTCTACTAATTTCATGGAGTATAGAAGTCAAAACTTTAACCAACTGAGTATAATAAAGAATGGAATAACAACAGAAATCACCATGCATGCGGAACTTCGCACAGGCAGGTTATTCCAACAGAATACTAAATAACGGAACCAGGTCAGGTGAAATTCACACCGACAGGATGTTCCAACAGAATAATAAATGCGGAATAATAAATGATGGAACCAGGTCTGACGTATAGCACAGACAGGATATTCCGACAGAATAATAAAGACGGAACCAGGTCCGGTGTAAAACACACAGACAGGATGTTCCAACGAAATAATAATAAAGACGGAACCAGGTCCGGTGTAAAACACACAGACAGGATGTTCCAACAGAATGATAGAAGAATGTCACCAAGTATAGGGTAGACCGCGTATACAGGTTATTCCAACAGAATAATAAGAAATGGAATAACAATAGTTCCCTTCATGAATAAGAAAGAATAACACCCCTTACCGTAAAAGAACTGGATATAGAAGTAGTGAAGTAGCAGAATACTCTTCTTCTTTCTCTCTATAATTTTCTCTCTATAGCTTCTCTCTATAATTTCTCTCTAGAGTTTCAATGAATTCGTAAGAAAATAATGAAGGAATGAGCTTCTATTTATAGGAAAATGGAATGCATAGTAACTAATCCATGAACGGTCCAGATTGATTTACTTTAATCTGACGGTCCATATTTAAAGAAAAATCTTTTAAATATAATATATTCTATTTATATAAAAAGATTTTTACTATGCAAACACTATGCAAAACACTATGCGACACTATGCATAATAAAATATAATATATTCTATTTATAAAATAACTTTAATAAAGTATTCTGTTTTATATAAAAAGATGTTTCTGTTTTATTACGTTAATAATACGAATAAAACAAAACGTCATTATCGCTATAATAATTCATATTATTAATCGACAATAATTGAATCAAACTGAGCGACTTCTCACATAAATATCAATAATCAATACCGTGTGCTACTATGCAACAACGCGTATTACTGTACTTTTACTACCCAGTAGTTCAACAGTATCAACGGTAAAACTTCCGCCGTTATTTTCAATAAAATATTTTTGTCGTTTTCTCAATCCGACAATAATTCCGTTGTGGGGTCCACCAATAATTGTACCGTCGTACGAATATTTTTCCGACACAAAGAATATTCCCTGACCAATCGAATATAATATAACAACTTGCATACTTTGCAAAATTTATAAATACTACCCACAACTATAATATTATCTCAAATTCACACCATAATATTAAAAAATTATTTCGAGAAAATTAATTCTTTATTCATAAAATCTGGGGTTTTACAATTATAATTGTTTGTAGCAGTTTGATATGCTGTTTTGTAACGATTAATATTTTTTGTATGGTAATCTAAAAGTTCAAGTAGAGAAACATAATAATTAACAGAAGCAATAATTTAAAACTTACAGGAGAATCTCGAATGTCTTCAAACTTCAAATTTATTTATCAAATATTTTACAGAGGGGGAGATACAGAGAGAGTACTAATGAAAAACTAAAGAAACTTCTGCCTCCACAATGGGTGAGGTCTCCCAATTTATACAAGTAAGAAGATAAGGAAGGATCTGGCGTAAACTAGATAGTGGAGTCAGTTGGCAGTCCTTTTCTTTTCTTCTTTAACTCTCAGTCGTGGGAAGTGGAAGGCATGAGACAAGCTGTTGGTTGAGTGAATTACAGCTGGTGAGCGTCTTCTGATGATAGGGGACAACTCGCTGCAACTTTTTGATAGTAGAGCTACTGTGCTTATTTTCTTCTGATAATTGGGAATACTGTAGTGGACAGGTGGCTGTTATCTTCTGATAATTGGGAATACTGTAGTGGACAGGTGGCTGTCATCTTCTGATAATTGATGTTGTAGTGGAATGTCTTTACGACTTTCCTTTGCCTTTTTTCTCTTGTGACATCTTTTAAGAAATCATCAATGTTAGAGAATCCCAAAAGTCTCCCATGGTGGGTTCTGGTTCTTGACTTTCTCCTGCTAATACATTGAATTGATTTTTATCCTGTTCAGAGTCTTTATCACTGTTAACAGTCCTCATGGAGGTGTCATCTGGGACTAAGGATTGTAAGAATTGGGTTTTCATATAATCCATAGTTTTTACTAAGAGTTCTGTTTCAGTTAAGTTTAGAAACTTTTGTTTTAAATCTGTTTGGATCTTAACAAAAGGGTTTACTGGTGTTGATGCTGGAAGGCTCTGTGGTATAACATCTAAACAGGCCTGGGTATGACCTTTTATGGTTTTGAGGAGTTCTTGGAAATTAGGTTTAAGCCCTTTATCCCACCATTTGGTAAAAAATACCCTTTTTAGGCGAGGGATTTTGTTCTGGTAATCACACTGAAATTCCCACTTCCAAATCCAAGGAATTTCAAAACAAATTATGAAATGGGCAAACAACTTCTGCATGGATAACTCTTTATTAACTGGTATATGGGCATAGGCAACTTGCCATTCCCTGAATGCTATTTGAACTGTTTCTGGTAGGGTGTACATAGTGATACCTATTTTATCCCACCAAACGAAAAACCAGTTGGGAATTTCGTTTCTTAAAACTTCTGGACAGATTCGGATAAACCAAGAATGGTTGTGAATAGGATTCTGATAGTAAAATACTTGCATAAAGGAATCAATATAATCCCAATAGCTGTACCTGGTTTCTGTTAAATGACTGGAGTCAATGGTACGGGTAGTATGGGGATTAATGCCCCAATTAACAAGAGGCATAATGCTCTTGATAGTGGTTTTACTATATTGTATTGGACTGACTGTTTTAGATGGATCATGAAGCGTGTGCTTTATATCCATAGATGCTGTTTCTAGAATGATTTGTTCATACACATAACGATACAGGTTAAAACGAGGAGGAGATTGTTGAGTCGTTAAATAACGGTGTTTGATTTCCCATGGATCTTTCATCCATTTCTCATCATTCTGTTCAATAAACAATATTGTTTCTTCCACATAAGTATTTGGAATATACTGTTCGAGTAAAAAAGAATATCTTTTACTGTAGGTTGGCTAGAAGAAGCCGAAGAATTACTTGATTGAGTGTTTAGGCTAGCAAATTCTGTGTAATATAGAGTAGCCCTGCCTCGGCCTCGTTGACCGCGGCCACGACCTCTACTGGTCATTCGTGCAAATATTCACTGGTTAGAAAATCCGGTAAAGAATTATGTTTTCCTTTGATATACTCAATATCAAAGTCAAATACTGATAAAATACTTTGCCAAGTAGCAAATATCTGTTTGGATTCCAGATTTTGAACATCTTTTTTAAAAATCTGTTTCGCAGCTGAGCAATCAACTCAGATTAAAAAGTGCTGATTCAAAAGTTCATCCTAAAATTTTAAAACACATTTGACAATTGAAAGACACTCTTTTTTAATAGTAGGATAATTTAAAGAGGGTCCTTTCCAAGTTCCAGAAGTAAAGCGAATAAGATCTTCTTTATTACTGTTAGGATTAAATTATTTAAAATACCACCATATCCTGTATTGGAAGCATCAGTCTGAACAATCTTTTTCCATTCGGGATTAGGTAAAGATAAACAAGGTAACTGTTTAACTCTAGATTTAATTTTTCTTACTGCATCAGTATGTTCTCCGGTCCAAGGTAAAGGATTTTTTCGAAGGCGAGTATACAGAATAAAAGCATCTTGGGAAAGATTCGGATAGTAATCACGTATATAATTTAAACATCCCAAAAACCTTTGCAGTTGATTAATATCTTTGGTTTCATCTGGAAATTTAGTTGCAAATTCAATACATCTATCAATGGGAATAATAGTTCCATTGGAAATATTATGTCTGAGAAATCTAATTTTTGTTTGGAAAAGTTTCATTTTAGGAGCAAAAACTACCAAACCATTTTTTATGATAACATTTTTGAAAATGTTTAAATGTTTAATGTGATGTTCAATAGAAGAGGAGAAAATTAAGACATCATCAATATAACAGATAATAAATTCAGTAAAGGGATTAAAAATATCATTCATGATGTGCTGAAATTCTGAAGGTCCATTCTTAACTCCAAATGGAAGAACATTCCATTCATAGTGACCAAAAGGTACTGTAAAAGCAGTTTTATAAGTATCCTGTTCTCTAATTTGTATTTGCCAAAATTCTGATTTCATATCAAATTTAGAGAAAATATTGGCAACATGAAGACGGTCAAGAAGATCCTTTTTATTCGGAATAGGATATCTAATCCATTGAAGAGCTTCGTTCAGTGGTTTATAATTGATAACGAGACGAGGAGTTCCTCTTTCAATTTCTGAATTTTTATTAACATAAAAAGCTGTACAACTCCAGGGAGAAGTACTAGGTTTTATTAGCTTTTTTTGTTGAAGGGATTCAATTTCAGTTTTGCAGATGAGTAAATATTCTTTTTTCATCTGACTGGGTCGAGATTTAGTAGGAATATTTTTCACATTAAAACTAGGGATATAAGGAAGAGAAATAATATGTTTCTTCCTGTTCCAAAAGGCATTCGGGACATCGCTACAGATTTCTGTTTGAAGAGTTTTATGGATTAATTTTATTTTTTCCTGTAAAGAAGGTTGTAAAATTCTCTGTTCTGTAGTAACAAATTTTATTTCTTTCTGAATAAAATTGATTTGTTGTTCTTTAGAATAAATCATGTTTTTAACTTGATTTAATTCTTTAGTATAAGGTTCTGTAATAAATTCAAAAACAATATGTCTGTTATTAAGGGTTGTATGAATTCCAAAAGTATCAATTTTTGTAATAGGCATTAAGAGGCATAAAAAGGGAGTGCCTAAAATGATAATTTGATTCATGTTACGGATAAGAACAAAAGAAGTAGGTAGACAAAGACCTTGATTACAGATTAAGGCTTCAGGAATTTTATACTTAATATTCATAGTGTTACCGCTTGCACTAGTTAAGGATTGAGTAGTTTTCTGGAAGTACTTGGTAGGAATTAATCCTTCTTGAATGCAGTTCATGTCAGCACCACTGTCTACAAGAGTAATGGTGTCTTTTATGATAAAGTTTGGTTTGATAATAAAAGTAATTCTAATATACCATTTCTGGAAGACTACTTGATTCATAAGCAACAAATATTGTTCAGAAGATTCTGGTTTATCAGAAGATTCGGGTTGTTTGGAGGATTCTATGTTATCCTGTTTGTGATTTAACTTATTTTTAATATTGGTTAAATTTTGAAAGATAATAATATTATTATTCTGTAATTGTTTTATTTCATATTTTAAAATATTTATTTCATTTTTTAAATCCTGAATAGTAGTAGGTTTTTTAAAGGTAGAAACCCCTTGAATACGTTTCATAACTTCTTTCATACTATACTGATTAAGGGGAAGGGTGTCTTCAACCTTTTGTTTTGTATAACAGATTTCTAAGAATTTTAATTTAATTTCTGGATCTTTAATATGATCAGCTAGGTCGAGAAGGGACTTTTGGTGGTCAGTTAAGACATTGATGCTGGAACCTCCAATATCTAAACCATTCATTTCGACAATAGCTTTCCAGTAATTAGCTTCAGTAGCTGTATAACAGTTATTAATAGTACAGGTCTGACATTGTTTGGTGTCAGAATTATTGTCAGATTCTGAATAGACTTCTGCTAAGTCATTATTTGAGCTGGACTCAGAATCATTATTAGATAAACAATTAAGAATTTGCTGTTGGATTTCCTCATAAAGGGATAATTCATTAAGCTTTTGTTTTTATTTTGAATTGCATTTATTAGCAAAGTGTCCTATTTTTCCACATTTATAGCATTGGATTTTAGATTTATTTTTCTTTTTGCTAATTTTTCTTCTCCTGGAAGATTTTTTAGGGGTTTTTGTTTTCGAAGATTTCTTAGAAGAACGCTTTCGGTAAGATTTAGAGGGTCTAGAACTTTGTTGTTTTTTTTGTTTTGTGAGGATAATGTAATTTTGTATCATAAGAGAATTGATCACAAAATTCTCCTATTTCATGTCTTTTAGTTAGATTCTGTTTTTTCATTAATTGTTGAAGTTTCATATCATTACATAAAGATAATCCTTCTTCTATAATTACTGAAATAAGATGTCCATAAGAATACTGGTCGTAAGGTATACTCATACGGTCATGTTTATCTCTCAGTTTTTTCCTAACTTTTTCTGCAAAGAAAGTAGGAAGTCCATCTACGAACTTGGCTTTCCAATGTTCACTGTTGGCGTCTGCTCTTTGCATGACTTTTATTAAGAAAACATATTTATACCATCTAAAATGGGTTAAGGATGGACAACGAAGGTTCTGTAAGAGTTCTCTACTTCTATCAGTATTGATCTATCCTGGTCCTACAAAATGTTGAACGATGGCTTGAATGAAGGTGTAACAAGCATTTTCTCTTCTGGTATCAAGTTGAGTAATGGAGTCAATTTCAGTCTTATAGGATTGAAGGATCTCAGTCCTCTGGTTATCAGAGAGTACATTATCCCACCATCCTTTAAGAATGCCAGTAAATCCATTGACTAAGAAATGACAGATCTGATGGTCTGTGTTATCATTCTGTTTGCAGACAGTTGTATACATCAAGATATGATGGATGGTTTCAAAAATCTGATATTCTGTTTTACCATCGATATTCCATTCATAAATAGTTTTACCATGGTAAGACTTCAGGGAATGAAGAAAGTCTTCTTCATACAGAATATCCTGAGGAGTAGGTCTGGGGTAATAGTACCTACTGGGTCCAGATAAAGCCATTCTATTGATAGGCTTTCGACTATAAGTAGTTTTATTAATATTTTGCATCTCCTGAGGGACGATCGGAGATAAGGATTGTTTAAGCACGTCTGTCAACGATTTACAAGAAATAGCCACAGTCCATAACACGGATAAAGGCCGGGAATCAAAACGCCGTTATTTAACGACTCAACAATCTCCTCCTCATTTTTACTAGAATCGTTATGTGTATGAACAAATCATTTAGAAACAACATCTATGGATATAAAGCACACGCTTCATGATCCATCTAAAACAGCCAATCCAATACAATACAGTAAAACCACTATCAAGAGCATTATGCCTCTTGTTAATTGGGGCATTAATCCCCATACTACCCGTACCATTGACTCCAGTCATTTAATAGAAACCAGGTACAACTATTGGGATTATATTGATTCCTTTACGCAAGTATTTTACTACCAGAATCCTATTCACAACCATTCTTGGTTTATCCAAATCTGTCCAGAAGTTTTAAGAAACGAAATCCCCAACTGGTTTTTCGTTTGGTGGGATAAAATAGGTATCACTATTGACACCCTACTAGAAACAGTTCAAACAGCATTCAGGGAATGGCAAGTTGCCTATGCCCATATACCAGTTAATAAAGAGTTATCCATGCAGAAGTTGTTTGCCAATTTCATAATTCGTTTTGGAATTCCTTGGATTTGGAAGTGGGATTTTCAGTGTGATTACCAGAACAAAATCCCTCGCCTAAAAAGGGTATTTTTTACCAAATGGTGGGATAAAGGTCTTAACCCTAATTTACCAGAACTCCTCAACACCATAAAAGGTCATACCCAGGCCTGTTTTGATGTTATACCACAGAGCCTTCCAGCATCAACACCAGTAAACCCTTTTGTTAAGATCCAAACAGATTTAAAACAAAAGTTTCCAAACTTAACTGAAACAGAACTCTTAGTAAAATCTATGGATTATATGAAAACCTAATTCTTACAATCCTTAGTCCCAGATGACACCTCCATGAGGACTGTTAACAGTGATAAATACTCTGAACAGGATGAAAATCAATTCAATGTATTAGCAGGAGAAAGTCAAGAACCAGAACCCACCATGGGAGACTTTTGGGATTCTCTAACATCGATGATTTCTGAAAAGATGGCACAAGACAAAAAAGGCAAAGGAAAGTCGTAAAGACATTCCACTACAGCATCAATTATCAGAAGATGACAGCCACCTGTCCACTACAGTATTCCCAATTATCAGAAGATAACAGCCACCTGTCCACTACAGTATTCCCAATTATCAGAAGAAAACAAGCACAGTAGCTCCACTATTAAAAAGTTGCAGCCAATTGCCCCCTATCATCAGAAGACGCTAACCAGCTGTAATTCACTCAACCGACAGCTTGTCTCATGCCTTCCACTTCCCACGGTTGAGAGTTAAAAAAGAAAAGAAAAGGTCTGCCAACTGACTCCACTATCTAGGTTACGTCATATCCTTCCTTATCTTCTTACTTGTATAAATTGGGAGACCTCACCAATTGTTGAGGCAGAACTTTCTTTAGTTTTTCATTAGTACTCTCTCTGTATCTCCCCCTCTGTAAAATATTTGATAAATAAATTTGAAGTTTGAAGACATTCGAGATTCTCCTGTAAGTTTTAAATTATTGCTTCTGTTAATTATTATGTTTCTCTACTTGAACTTTTAGATTACCATACAGAAAATAGTAATCGTTACAAAACAGCATATCAAACTGCTACAAACAATTATAACCGTTCTTCTTTCTTAGAACAGTTTTACACATCAGAACATTATATTTATTTAACAAAAACCTCCATACAGGAAGAAACATGTCGGCTCATAGTTTTGGGTAGAACCCCTATCCCTAATCAACAGTAGTTTCATGAGATCATATATGTGATAATTTATCTGTTAATATATATTTAATATGTTTTTAAAATTCCATGACATGTATTAATTAAGATAGATCAGGGTTAATTCTTGATTAAGTGGGACGTCACCAAAGTCGCGTTTTGATTCCCGACCTTTATCCGTGTTATGGAGTGTGGCTATTTCTTGTAAATCATTAACAGACGTGCTTAATAAATCCTTATCTCCGATCCTCCCCATAATTGGTATCAGAGCCATGTTATATTATTAACATATTAATGAATATATTTCTTATAAATTACGCATATATGATCACCTTGAAAAATGACTGATTTTTCAACCTCTCTTTCTTCCGTAGTTAATGCTTCAACTTCTACTATGGAAGCAACCAAACTTATAGCTTATCAGGATGTAAAGGAAGCCCTGGATAAATGGACTATTCCTAAAATCAAACCAGAAACAATTTATAAAATTGGAACATTTGATTTTACCAGTAAAAGGATAATTAAAACCTTTGAACATGCTGTTCCTTTACAGAATAATGATGAAATTTTATATTTATTGCATGTTGAAGACTTATACCCTTTTTTGCAAAAATATAAATATGTTCACATAGGACTTGTCCAAGTTGCTTTCAAACCTTTGACTTTACTTGGCCAAAATACCAGTATTCATTGCACACTTAGAGATGGTAGGTGCCATAACTGGAAAGCCTCTCTCATGGGAGCTATTGAAACTAGCCTTGCTCATAGACCAGTATATTTTAATATCTACCCGAATTTAAGTGTTGCCCTAACTGATAATAATCTTTCTAAAGTTTTAGAAATGAGAATTATATCTCATGGTTATGAATATTTACCCGGATCTCCTCCTTTTGCCATATTATTCCGTATACACCTTAAAGTTCTAACAACTTTAAATCCTTATATCAGAAAGAAAAGCCAACAAGGACATACTGTCCTTATAGACACTAATTTCTTTAGTAGTCAGGTGGCTATTCCCAGAATGATCCCTTGGGAAGAAATCACTTTCCCAAAATAATGGCAAATTACTAATGTCGTTCCTACCAGACCAATAATTAGACAGAACCTTGAAGATGTTATTCAAACCAGTAATGGAAATGTTTATCTGAAATTTCAAAGACCTTTTACCCGAAGTCGGTCTATTAACAATATTGATTTTCCAGAATCTTCTAGACAATCTGTGTCTGACCCTTTAGAATCTGTTTATCAAGAATTTCAAAATCCCAGCAATGAGTCTGTTAAAAATGAAGACATTGTTAGAGGAATTCATATTTCTGAAAATCAAATACCTCATGGTATTTATGAGGCTACTCCTCAGAGAAGAAGACCTTACAGTCCAACTGCTAGTGATATGAATTTTGAGCGTACTAGATATTCTGTTTTACCATTGATATTCTTTGTTATGGCGTTGTTGTTTTTTAGTTTTATGGGGATACTGTAATTTTGTATCATAAGATAATTGATCACAAAATTCTCTTATTTCATGTCTTTTAGTAAGATTCTATTTTTTCACTAATTGGTATACGAGCCATGTTAGATTATTAACATATTAATGAATATATTGCTTATAAATTACGCATATATGAACACCTTGAAAAATGACTGATTTTTCAACCTCTCTTTCTACCATAGCTAATGCTTCAGCTTCTACTATGGAAGCAACCGAACTTATAGCTTATCAGGATGTAAAGGAAGCCCTGGATAAATGGACTATTCCTAAAATCAAACCAGAAACAATTTATAAAATTGGAACATTTGATTTTACCAGTAAAAGGATAATTAAAACCTTTGAACATTTGATTTTATATTTATAGCATGTTGAAGACTTGTACCCTTTTTTGCAAAAATATAAATATGTTCACATAGGACTTGTCCAAGTTGCTTTCAAACCTTTGACTTTACCTGGCCAAAATACCAGTATTCAGTGCACACTTAGAGATGGTAGGTGCCTTAACTGGAAAGCCTCTCTCATGGGAGCTATTGAAACTAGCCTTGCCCATAGACCAGTATATTTTAATATCTACCAGAATTTAAGTGTTGCCCTAACTGATAATAATCTGTCTAAAGTTTATGAAATGAGAATTATATCTCATGGTTATGAATATTAACCCGGATCTCCTCCTTTTGCCATATTATTCCGTATACACCTTAAAGTTCTAACAACTTTAAATCCTTATATCAGAAAGCAAAGCCAACAAGGACATACTGTCCTTATAGACACTAATCTCTTTAGTAGTCAGGTGGCTATTCCCAAAATGATCCCTTGGGAAGAAATCACTTTCCCAAAACAATGACAAATTACTAATGACGTTCCTACCAGACCAATAATTAGACAGAACCTTGAAGATGTTATTCAAACCAGTAATGGAAATGTTTATCTGAAATTTCAAAGACCTTTTACCCGAAGTCGGTCTATTAACAATATTTCTTACAATATTGATTTTCCAGAATCTTCTAGACAATCTGTGTCTGACCCTTTAGAATCTGTTTATCAAGAATCTAAAAATCCCAGTAATGAGTCTGTTAAAAATGAAGACTTTGTTAGAGGAATTCATATTTCTGAAAATCAAATACCTCATGGTATTTATGAGGCTACTCCTCAGAACAGAAGACCTTACAGTCCAACTGCTAGTGATATGAATTTTGAGTGTTAAATGGATTTTTCTCCAAATAGCAAAATTCGCCAATTTTTAAATCAGGAGTTCATGCAGGATAAATACCAGAATTTTAGAAATTGGTATTTTAAAAATCATGATAATAATAAGTTAGCAGAAATTAAAGCTACTTATTATGTTTATCTGAATAGTAACCAGTGTATTTTATCATTTGTTAAATGGTATTATGATTTTGTCTTAAAATCAGACTCTTACACTGAAACCCAACTGAATATTTTAACTGGAATTCAAAAAGATTGGATTACCACTACTGGCAATATTATTCAATCAATTCATCCTCCTCCTAAGTCTCTTGAACTTAGTCCTGGAAATGAAAATTTGAAGCCTTTAGTTATTAGCCCGTATGTTGATATTTCTGAAGTCTCTCATCAATAACAAGAAGTTAAAATAAAAGACATTTTGCCTTTGTCAAAATAGAATAATTATACTAATCTATTCCTTCAAACTGTAGGAAAACAGTTAACCAGAATTGAAGAACAAATAAATCATATTAATGATAATTGTCAAATTATCCCTCAAAAAATTGATTTTCAACCAGCAACTATAAAACCACCTTTAGAAGTTAGTAATTTTGAAATGAAATCTTCTAAAATTAGTGATAGTTTTATTGATAATCTTTTAAATAAAATGAAAGATTTAAAACTCACACCCGCATCCTCGTCCCAGCTCAATATGATGTATGGACAGCCTTCCTCTCATACTAGTAATAGTAATACTGATAATGAGGAAGATGATTCCGATATTTCCCCTATTAATATTTTTGAAATCCAGAATAATTTTCAGGAGATGCAAAATATTAATAAAACTACTTATAGTCGAAAGCCTATCAATAGAATGGCTTTCTCTGGACCCAGTAGGTACTATTACCTCAGACCTACTCCTCAGGATATTTTGTATGAAGAAGACTTTCTTCATTCCCAGAAGTCTTACCATGGTAAAACTATTTATGAATGGAATATCGATGGTAAAATAGAATATCAGATTTTTGAAACCATCCATCATATCTTGATGTATGCAACTGTTTGCAAACAGAATGATAACACAGACCATCAGATCTGTCGTTTCTTAGTCAATTGATTTACTGGCATTCTTAAAGGATGGTTGGATAATGTACTCTCTGATAACCAGAGGACTGAGATCCTTCAATCCTATAAGACTGAAATTGACTCCATTACTCAACTTGATACCATAAGAGAAGATGCTTGTTACATCTTAGTTCAAATCATCGTTCATCATTTTGTAGGACCAGGACAGATCAATACTGATAGAAGTAGAGAACTCTTACAGAACCTTCGTTGTCCATCCTTAACCCATATTAGATGGTATAAAGATGTTTTCTTAATGAAAGTCATGCAAAGAGCAGACGCCAACAGTGAACATTGGAAAGCCAAGTTCGTAGATGGACTTCCTACTTTCTTTGCAGAAAAAATTAGGAAAAAACTGAGAGATAAACATGACCGTATGAGTATACCTTACGACCAGTATTCTTATGACCAACTTATTTTAGTAATTATAGAAGAAGGATTATCTTTATGTAATGATATGAAACTTCAACAATTAATGAAAAACAGAATATTACTAAAAGACATGAAATAGGAAAATTTTGTGATCAATTCTCTTATGATACAAAATTACAGTATACTCACAAAACTAAAAAAAACAAAGTTCTAGACCCTCTAAATCTTACCGAAAGCGTTCTTCTAAGAAATCTTCGAAAACAAAAACCCCTGAAAAATCTTCCAGGAGAAGAAAAAATAGCAAAAAGAAAGATAAAGCTAAAATCCAATGCTATAAATGTGGAAAAATAGGACACTTTGCTAATAAATGCAATTCAAAATTAAAACAAAAGCTTAATGAATTATCCCTTGATGAGGAAATCAAACAACAAATTCTTAATTGTTTATCTAATAATGATTCTGAGTCTAGCTCAAATAATGACTTAGCAGAAGTCTATTCAGAATATGACAATAATTCTGACACCGAACAATGTCAGACCTGTACTATTAATAACTGTAATACAGCTACTGAAGATAATTACTGGAAACCTATTGTCGAAATGAATGGTTTAGATATTGTAGGTCCCAGCATCAATGTCTTAACTGACCACCAAAAGTCCCTTCTCGACTTAGCTGATCAGATTAAATATCTAGAAATTAAATTAAAATTCCTGAAGCCTTAATCTGTAATCAAGGTCTTTGTCTACCTACTTCTTTTGTTCTTATCCGTAACATGAATCAAAGTATCATTTTAGGCACTCCCTTTTTATGCCTCTTAATGCCTATTACAAAAATTGATAATTTAGGAATTCATACAACCCTTAATAACAGATATTTTTTTTTTGAATTTATTACAGAACCTTATACTAAAGAATTAAATCAAGTCAAAAACATGATTTATTATAAAGAACAACAAATCAATTTTATTCAGAAAGAAATAAAATTTCTTACTACAGAACAGAGAATTTTACAACCTTCTTTACAAGAAAAAATAATATTAATCCATAAAACTCTTCAAACAGAAATCTGTAGCGATGTCCCGAATGCCTTCTAGAACAGGAAGAAACATATTATTTCTCTTCCTTATATCCCTAGTTTTAATGAGAAAAATATTCCTGCTAAATCTAAACCCAGTCAGATGAAAAAAGAATATTTACTCCTCTGCAAAACTAAAATTGAATCCCTTCAACAGAAAAAGCTAATAAAACCTAGTACTTCTCCCTGGAGTTGTACAGCTTTTTATGTTAATAAAAATTCAGAAATTGAAAAAGGAACTCCTCGTCTCGTTATCAATTATAAACCACTGAACGAAGCTCTTCAATGGATTAGATATCCTATTCTGAATAAGAAGGATCTTCTTGACCGTCTTCATGATGCCAATATTTTCTCTAAATTTGATATAAAATCAGGATTTTTGCAAATACAAATTAGAGAACAAGATACTTATTTTGGAGTTAAGAATGGACCTTCAGAATTCCAGCACATCATGAATGATATTTTTAATCCCTTTATTGAATTTATTACCTGTTATATTGATGATGTTTTAATTTTCTCCTCTTCTATTGAACATCACATTAAACATTTAAACATTTTCAAAAATGTTATCATAAAAAATGGTTTGGTAGTTTCTGCTCCTAAAATGAAACTTTTCCAAACAAAAATTAGATTTCTCGGACATAATATTTCCAATGGAACTATTATTCCTATTGATAGATGTATTGAATTTGCATCTAAATTTCCAGATGAAATCAAAGATATTAATCAACTGCAAAGGTTTTTGGGAAGTTTAAATTATATACGTGATTACTATTCGAATCTTTCCCAAGATTCTTTTATTCTGTATACTCGACTTCGGAAAAATCCTTTACCTTGGACCGGAGAACATACTGATGCAGTAAGAAAAATTAAATCTAGAGTTAAACAGTTACCTTGTTTATCTTTACCTAATCCCGAATAGAAAAGGATTATTCAGACTGATGAATCCAATACAGGATATGGTGGTATTTTAAAACAATTTAATCCTAACAGTAATAAAGAAGATCTTATTCGCTTTACTTCAGGAACTTGGAAAGGACCCTCTTTAAATTATCCTACTATTAAAAAAGAGTGTCTTTCAATTGTCAAATGTGTTTTAAAATTTCAGGATGATCTTTTGAATAAGCACTTTTTAATCCGAGTTGATTGCTCAGCTGTGAAACAAATTTTTAAAAAAGATGTTCAAAATCTGGCATCTAAACAGATATTTGCTACTTGGCAAAGTAATTTATCAGCATTTGACTTTGATATTGAGTATATCAAAGGAAAACAGAATTCTTTACCGAATTTTCTAACCAGATAATATTTACAGGAATGACCAGTAGAGGTCGTGGCCGCGGTCAACGAGGCCGAGGCAGGGCTACTCTATATTACACAGAATTTCCTAGCCTAAACCCTCAATCTAGTAATTATTCTGCTTCTTCTAGCCAACCTACAGTAAAAGATATTCTTCTTTTACCCGAACAGTTTATTCCAAATACTTATGTGGAAGAAACAGTATTATTTATTGAACAGAATGATGAGAAATGGATAAAAGATCCATGGGAGATCAAACGCCGTTATTTAACAACTCAACAATCTCCTCCTCATTTTAACCAGTATCGTTATGTGTATGAACAAATCATTATAGAAACAACATCTATGGATATAAAGCACACGCTTCATGATCCATCTAAAACAGCCAGTCCGATACAATACAGTAAAACCACCATCCAGAGCATTATGCCTCTTGTTAATTGGGGCATTAATCCCCATACTACCCGTACCATTGACTCCAGTCATTTAACAGAAACCAGGTACAGCTATTGGGATTATATTGATTCCTTTACGCAAGTATTTTAATACCAGAATCCTATTCACAACCATTCTTGGTTTATCCGAATCTATCCAGAAGTTTTAAGAAACGAAATTCCCAACTGGTTTTTCATTTGGTGGGCTAAAATAGGTATCACTATTGACACCTTACCAGAAACAGTTTAAACAGCATTCAGGGAATAACAAGTTGCCTATGCCCACATACCAGTTAATAAAGAGTTATCCATGCAGAAGTTGTTTGCCCATTTCATAATTCATTTTGGAATTCCTTGGATTTGGAAGTGGGATTTTCAGTGTGATTACCAGAACAAAATCCCTCGCCTAAAAAGGGTATTTTTTACCATATGGTGGGATAAATGGCTTAACCCTAATTTACCAAAACTCCTCAAGACCATAAAAGGTCATACCCAGGCCTGTTTAGATGTTATACCACAGAGCCTTCCAGCATCAACACCAGTAAACCCTTTTGTTAAGATCCAAACAGATTTAAAACAAAAGTTTCCAAACTTAACTGAAACAGAACTCTTAGTAAAAACTATGGATTATATGAAAACCCAATTCTTACAATCCTTAGTCCCAGATGACGCCTCCATGAGGACTGTTAACAGTGATGAAGACTCTGAATAAGATGAAAATCAATTCAATGTATTAGCAGGAGAAAGTCAAGAACTAGAACCCACCATGGGAGACTTTTGGGATTCTCTAACATCGATGATTTCTGAAAAGATGGCACAAGAGAAAAAAGGCAAAGGAAAGTCGTAAAGACATTCCACTACAACATCAATTATCAGAAGATGACAGCCACCTGTCCACTACAGTATTCCCAATTATCAGAAGAAAACAAGCATAGTAGCTCCACTATGAAAAAGTTGCAGCCAGTTGTCCCCTATCATCAGAAGACGCTAACCAGCTGTAATTCACTCAACCTTAAGCTTGTCTCATGCCTTCCACTTCCCACGGCTAAGAGTTAAAGAAGAAAAGAAAAAGACTGCCAACTGACTCCACTATCTAGGTTATGCCAGATCCTTCCTTATCTTCGTACTTGTATAATTTGGGAGACCTCACCCATTATTGAGGCAGAACTTTCTTTAGTTTTTCATTAGTACTCTCTCTATATCTCCCCCTCTGTAAAATATTTGATAAATAAATTTTAAGTTTGAAGACATTCGAGATTCTCCTGTAAGTTTTAAATTATTGCTTCTGTTAATTATTATGTTTCTCTACTTGAACTTTTAGATTACCAAACAGAAAATAGTAATCGTTACAAAACAGCATATCAAACTGCTACAAACAATTATAACCGTTCTTATTTCTTAGAACAGTTTTACACATCAGAACATTATATATATTTAACAAAAACCACCATATATGAAGAAACTTGTCGGCTCATAGTTTTGGGTAGAACCCCTACCCCTAATCAACAGTAGTTTCATGAGATCATATATGTGATAATTTATCTGTTAATATATATTTAATATGTTTTTAAAATTCCAAGACATGTATTAATTAAGATAGATCAGGGTTAATTCTTGATTAAGTGGGACGTCACCAAAGTCCCGTTTTGATTCCCGGCATTTATCCGTGTTATGGAGTGTGGCTATTTCTTATAAATCGTTGACAGACGTGCTTAATCAATCCTTATCTCCGATCCTCCCATTAATTGTTACATCGATGGTAAAACAGAATATCAGATTTTTGAAACCATCCATCATATCTTGATGTATGCAACTGTCTGCAAAAAGAATGATAACACAGACCATCAGATCTGTCGTTTCTTAGTCAATGGATTGATACAAAAT
Source organism: Panax japonicus (assembly GCA_020205505.1). Classification (NCBI taxonomy): domain Eukaryota; kingdom Viridiplantae; phylum Streptophyta; class Magnoliopsida; order Apiales; family Araliaceae; genus Panax; species Panax japonicus. The sequence continues at coordinate 514,108 of JAINUV010001451.1, forward strand.
TACAGTATCCTCACAAAACTAAAAAACAACAAAGTTCTAGACCCTCTAAATCTTACCGAAAGCGTTCTTCTAACAAATCTTCGAAAACAAAAACCCCTAAAATTTGTGTATCAATTGTACTATGAATTGATACATATTCAGGAAGGATTAAGAATACGAATTAAATGAAATTTGTATTAAAAAGGGAGTTAGTATTAAGTGAGAATTTCAATTGAGGACTCTTGTCAGCAGCTAAGTTGTATGATTTTTCGTATGGGAGGGGAATTGTACTTGGTGTAACAACCACTTAGTTTCTTACACTGATAATCATTAAAATATTTATGTCACGCTATTTGCTATATGTGTGTTGAGAATGTGATTCTTTTCTCATGTTTATAGCAGATACATAGGTTATAGGTAGAGAATATCAAGTTAAGTACGAGTTCTTAAAACTCATACTTATGGTAAGTTCGTGACTCATGATTATATGAAATGTTTATGAACCCCTCAACGAATGGACGCCAAAGGTCTGACTAGGACAAGTTCTTAAACTGATATGATGGTGAAAAGTTCATGAACTCATGAGTGTGGTTTGACGAACTTGGAATAGTTATGTGTATTGAGGATAATAGGAATAGATAGATTACTAAGCAATTGATCATTAGTGGAGATATAAGTTTTCCAAATCTTCTAGCTATTCTAGACTCGAAATTTTGACATCAAGATAAATACGCAGTATGTGCTTTTGAAAAATGAATTTTTATTCTCAACCCCTGGTGACCATTGTGTATGAGTGGACTTCGAGCCACCGACACCTCGTTACCTGTTGAGATGATAAAATAGATTTGTAATGATTTTTGAATGGTTTAAAGTATAATCTATGCTACTTGTTTTGGCGAGACGATAATGATTTGAAATATCAAAAATATTTTTATTTATCACTTATGTACCATGTAACCTAGTGCAGAGATGATAAAAAGTTGCTAGAGTTGTAAATACAGGAATACTTAGTGTTGAATTTGATCTAAAATCGTTATTCCACTATTGTATGATATGTTATGATAAAGTCACTCGATGACGGCATCCTCAAATGGACTGTTAATACAGTATGACATCTTGGCGTTATTATCAAACTAAAATTTTAAAATTTTAATTTGCCAACGAGGTTTGGCTATACATTAATATTTCAATTGAAATTGATTATTGATATGAGTCTAAGCCATTTTATTCGGCTAGACCAACTTTTATGAAATTCAAAGTGTTCTTTGAAATTTTCCCGAACCGAATTATTTTGGCGCTTAATTATATGATAAGGCTGAGGTGAACTATGTCGATTGGATAAAAAAATTCAATCTATGATTAAAGTACTAGCATCAGTAGTTTACTTTCTTTATAATTGTAAACATGCCTATTAATTTACTGTTTTCAAAATAAATACCGTTAAAATATGTGTTCATGGTCTATATGACCCCTCAACATGATTTAAAATTTTTTACTCTTTAGAGTGATGTTCAGGGTAGTTTATGATGATGTGTATGAAAAAGTATGATCTCACTGTGTATGGGTAGAATCTATATGATTGAATAAAGGTTGTATTGAAAACTTAGTTTTGGTGAATGAAAGGAGTACGATGTAGTAGGCTGTAATTTTGAGAACGAAATTCTTAGAAGAAGGGGTGAATGTGACAACCCGAAAATTTAGAAAATCTTAAATGATTAAATTAAAGGTTAAACTTTAAAACCTAGAGTGGAAATAAATGGTTTATTTAAATTTTTTTAAGAAAATCTGTACTATTTAATAATTGAAAGAGATTATGTACTACTCCCTCCGTTAATATTTAAATGACGTTTTAGAGATGGACACAAGAATTAAGATAATGATTGAAAATCATTAAATATAGTATTCAATTATCTATAATACCCTTAAATCATTAATTTATCATAACACAAGAGTTTAAAGTACCTAAAAATAGGTAGAGTAATGAAGGGTAATTTTTGAAAAATCATTAATTCTCCTAGATTTGAACAAACGTCAATTAATTAGGGACACATAAAAAACTCTAAAACGTCATTTAAATAAGGACGAAGGGAGTAATATATATGGCAAACCATATGAAAAAAAGTTTATTGATTGTAGCAAATCGCATTAAGAGATTTTAATTATAAGACATTGAATTAAATGTCTAGCTTAATATATGAGAATATATTATGGTAAATATTTTTGTGAGTTATGTGAGTAATTAATATGAATATTATGTGATGGTTTATATTTTAATTAATATAAACAAATAAAAGAAATTAATATAATCTAATTATATATTAGGAATGAAAAATTTATTAACTTAAGGGTTATGATACGTGAGAATATTAGTGTATAAATTTACTAATTCTAATAGGTTTATTATTCAACATTTAATCTATCATTTAAGATTTAAATAATTTTCTAAATTCTCGAGTTGTCACATTCACCCCTTCTTCTAAAAATTTTGTCCCCAAAATTTACCTTACTCCTTACACCTTTAACCATTCACCATTCATTCACAGCATCACATGCTACCCAATACATTCCTCACAAGAGTAAAAGTTTTCAAATATTTCTGAGGAGTTATATAGACTATTGTCTGTCATTTTTGAAAAGGTTTTATGGAAATTCATCCGTAAACTGCACTGGTCTTATGAACATAGTGGGTAATTAGCCCGTTCTTCCCTGTACTAGCCCAGTAATACTGGTTTGATCTGTTTCTCATCTCTGTCATAGGCACAAAATTTTTCCTCAATCTTATCATAGAATTCTGTATCAAAACAATTTGGTTGGGGAAAGTTTTCAAAGAACGCTTAGAATTTTATAAACGTTGGTCTAGCCAAATTAAATAGCATAGACTCATATTAATATTTCAATTTCAATCGAAATACGAATGTGTGTAGCCAAAATCCCGTTGGCAAATTAAAATTTTGAAAATTGTTTGAAAATGACGCCATGATGTCGTACTGTATTAATAACTCGTTTGAGGATGCCGTCATCGAGTGACTTTGCCATAACACATCATACAATAGTGGAATAACGATTTTAGATCAAATTTAACACTAAGTATTCATGAATTTACAACTCCATCAACTTTTTATTATCTCTACACCAGGTTACATATATAGTATATAAGTGATAAATAAAAATATATTTTGATATTTTAAATCATTATCGTCTAGCTGAAACAAGTAGCATAAACTATTCTTTAAACCATTCCAAAAACTATTGCAATTTAGTTTTATCATCTCAATAAGTAACGATGTGTCGGTGGCCCGAAGTCGACTCATACACAATGGTTACCAGGAGTTGAGAATAAAAATTCATTTTTCCAAAAAGGCACATAGTGCGTATTTAGCTTAATCATACCCTATCTATCTGTTATATACCCTAACTATGTATTAACTCATACTTAATCATATATTCTCTACCTATACCATATCTATCTGTTATATACCCTAACTATGTATTAACTCATACTTAATCATATATTCTCTACCTATACCCTATCTATCTGTTATATACATGAAAAAAGAATCACCTTTTTAATAGGTATATAGCAAATAGCATGACACAAACATCCCAATAATTATCTTAACTCCCTTCTCAATACGAATTTCATTTAATCCGTATTCATAATCCTTTCCTGAATTTGTACCAATTCATAGTATAACTGACACACAACATTCTTACCATAAACTTTTCAATCATTCACTTGATCCTTCTCTATACTATAACCTTATCAGATCACGGGGTGATCTCATTGTATATATTACGATTCATTTCTATGTCTTGATCGTTTTGTTTTACGATCTCCTATCCCTGTACTTTTAGTCTTATATACTCTATCTATTCATTACTACTGTTCACCTTTATTATCAGAGTTAGGGAACTCTATATCTTAAAACTCGCCGAGTTTTGTCTTTGAATCTTACCGATACACTAACTCTATTTGAGTTAGTACTTATCCTAATCACTGCGGTTATTATACTAAGGTAATCCTACCCTAGGTTTATAACTAACAACTTTGATACCAACTATGAGAGGCCCGAATTCGGGTCCCAAATCACCGCGAATTCGGTATAACCATTCTATTACTATTGCGGAAGATATAAGCATAAATTATTTATGCATTACCTTTACACACCATTCCCCAAGGTCGATAACCTTAACTTATAAACATATCATAAACTATCTAACATATAATGTTATTATCATACAATGCTGTTACATTTCTAGCTGCACATAATAATACCAAGATGGACTTGTTTTTGACCTTTCCTTCTATTCGATGTATTCGCCTTATTTGCAATGTTTATCATGATATAACAAGGGTGAGCAACGGGTTTGCCCAACAAGTGTAAGTTTATTTGAAGATATATCATGATTGAAAAAATTTGAATAATAGCTGGCTAACATTCAACAATAAAATTGTTAACTAGCATGAACTAACTTTTATAGCTGAACGAACATTGAACATAAACAAATATATCTGAACCAGATTGTAATAAAGGTGACCAGCCTTTCATACCTGAGGAATATATGCAATATGCACATAGTGCGATTAACAATTCATGGACATGGCAATCAGCAATGATTAACCACAAGTATCTTTGAATGAAACAACTTGAGGTCAAGTTAAAAGAAAACTTGTACAATAATTAGAAGTTTAAGGTTAGAAACTTGCCTGTATCACCGACTACTGCTACATAGTTTATATCTATTTACCCGAAGACCTAATATTAGTACTATAGATCTCCAATATTGGAATAATATCATCATAATATAATACTTATATATATATATAATAACTTAAAAACATAACATATAACCATATTAGTCCACAAACTACCTAAGACTTAGTATCAAGTCAAACTATTTCAGTTTGAGTTGAACCCGATACAATTCTGACATATCGAGGGTCTAGTCAGACTATTCGCGAGCCTAATAACAATTAACTTAGATAATTTTATTATCAGTCAAAGTATTTTTCAAAGGCTCGTAATAATTTTTAAATAATTATTACCATTTATAAAAATTTTATAATCACTTATATCTTATTTATATAAATTAAAAACCACATTATTCCCCTATCATTAATATTTATTTAATATTAAATATTAATGAAAATCATAACATAATATTATAATATATTTATAATATATCAAAGAATTTTTAATACCATATAATTTTTAAACCTTTAAATCCCTTATACAATAATTGACCCTAATATTAAAATATTAATATTTTCATGACAAAATATCACAAGTTATATTTTATAACTCAAAATATTTTTCTAATCCATAAATCATTTTTATATGAATTTTAAAGCATTACTCATGATTTTCCATAATTTATTTAATATATTCATTAAATAAATCAATTACCATTAATATTAATTAAATAATGAAATTCATCAAAAAATATTAAAAGTCATTAGAAATAATTTAAAATATTTTCTAACACCTTAATATATATTTTCAATGATTTTTCAAGCATTAAAACCATTTTAAGTAATTAATTTAATATTATAAATAAATAAATTAAATACATTTAATATTCCAAAAATATTAAATATTTATGAAATATACTCTAAATTATGAAAAACCCATTTTTAGGCTTTAAATTTTTTTTAGGAATTTATTTTGTATTTTTCATATTTAAAAACTTTTTTTCTCTAATTATTTAATAAACTATTTAATTTTCAGAAATTAAGTGTTTCTAAAGGGCCCTATAGCGACATAACCGTCGTTATAGGTGTTCTTGAGCTTTTCCAGAACTTCAAAGTCAGTTATTAGGTTACAAAGTTTAACCAACATTAGATTCATGTTCATGTTATTTTCTAGGCAGTTAATGGTATCATATATGTAGTATAAGTGTAATACTACCATTCCAACTCAAGTTCATAGCTAAACAACATAACAACAGAGAAATCTAAGCCCTTAAAAATCGTGTCAGAGCTGTTCTTCATTTCCGGGTTTTCTAGAAATGAAGAACAATTGCAGGGTACCTACTTTGGATCCTTGTAACTTTGATTCTAGGCATAATTTGTGTGATCTAAGAGTTCACATTTGTAGTCCATATGTCAAGGATTATTTATAATACATCAGGTCATCCTAACAACATCACAGGAACAAAATCTGGCATGGTCAAACCATGTCAGAAAACTGGTAAATTCTGGGTTTTCCCAAAATTCATCAAAACAGGTGTTCTACCCTACTTTGACCCTTTATATCTTTGATCCAATGTAAGACCTAAGTCATCTAAAGATATATATGTCAGTCTACCACATTAAAACAACAACTTGTCCAAATTACTTAAGCACAGCAAGATTAAAGGCTAGTAATAACTTATCAGACAAGATCTGGGTTTCTGGGTTGGCTAGAAACCCATTTTCGTGATCGGTCAACGCAGTTTGATTGCTTATAACATGAAATCTAGACATGATTCAACCCTGATTCAAGTTCAAGATCAAAGCATACATGTCATACTACACATATAAAACTTCAAACACCATAAATCATTAACATAGAAGAATCTAGAGGCTCTGACTTTCGGTTGTCAGATCACACTTTTCAATTTTTCCATATTTCAAAAAACTTCAATTTCGAGCACTTTGATGTTATGGATCTGGGATCTAACAACCCAAATCACTAAATGACATGTTATTACACAACTTTAAACAATAAACAACAACATCTAATATCAAATCATATGATTTCTACGTTTAGGCTTTTTATACCTTTTTCAGCCTTGATATAGATTCTGATCCTTTATGTTTGTTCTTGGAGAGCTAACACATGATCTTAGCTTAACTTTTTACACACTCTCACTCTACATTCCGAATTTTTTAGAGAGAGAATGGTCTTGGTTATTTGGAAAAGTAAAGTGAGTTACTTTCCTTGACTTTTATGCTATTAATCAAAAATACAATGTATCTGATCTAACAAGTTGGCTGATACAATTGATATATGGCAGATGAGAGATATATAGTGGTAAACAACTATTATTTTGGCAAGATTTGCACTCAACATATTAAAAAAATGTGACAAAAGGACATTTTAGACATTTTCTTTCCAATTTTAATTGCATAAATGAAATTTACTACAAACCCTTAGGGTTTAACTCTTAGGGTTAAAACCTAAAGTTCTAATTTTTTTTTAGGATTTCCAAATTTAGGTCTTCAAAATAGAAAATTAATATTTCTAAATTATAATTAGTATTCTCTAAATATACTAAGATTTCATAATCATAATTCAATCTTGCTAATTAGGTTTAATATTTCCCAATAAAAAAATTTAAATAATAATTAGGGGTTTCTCCAAAACGGGTATTAGGGTTTAAAATCCAAGAATTAGGGTTTTCTAAATAGTCAATTAGGGTTATCCCTAATTATATTATAATCATAATTACTTAAATCATTAAATTTAGCCTTTGAATTTCCAAAGTAGGGTTTCATATTCTGAATTAGGGTTTCGAATTCTCGAAACTGAAAATAGGGTTTCAGAACCGGGTTCTAGGGTTTCTTATCCATTGCTAGGGTTTTCTATATGAACGTTGACGTTCTTAATATATACTTAGGATTTGTCATATATATAGTTTATCTGGTCATACCTTGACCCTTAACCACAAACTAAACTCATATATTACCATATACACAAAACATATACATTTATATACTTAATCCTGAATAATTCACCTAAAGATTTTGAAATACTTAAAATTCCTTCTCAAAAGTGTCAAATCCATTCACTTATTTTCTGTCTGGGTTTATTATTCAACCTTTAATCCATCATCTAAGATTTAAAAATTTTCCTAAATTCTCAGGTTGTCACAAAGATTAGAGGCAAGACCGTGAAGGAATTAGGATGCTAATAATGGAATAAAGATAGACTCATTAGACAGATAGACTTGTACTGTCATACAGATATAATTATAAAATTTTTATTTTTTAATTAATAATTTTGATTTTTCGGGTATTCCGAATAACCTGTGCAGACACTTGAATTTTGTTTTCCTGTTACTAACCATGCAGGAGGACAAAATCATGTTTTTCACACTCCAAAGATAACCCTGGAGGACCATAACATCAGTTCCAACCCCGGAGATAACCCCGGGAGATTCAGTCAACCTCAGAGATAACCCTGACGACATTCAGAGTCAACAACATGACAATCTCAGAGATAACCCTTGGAATAGACCGCTACAATTGTGCCAAAGTCAGAAACAACCCCAGGAGGGACAAAATGGACATTTTGCCAACTCAAACTCAACAACTGAAATCAACTCATTTCAATTCAAACTATTTCAAAAGAAGTCCCACAAGAACCATATCTTAACTTCCAAGCGCAAACTACGCAAAACAGCTCAACGAACTACCTGACGGAGACCCAGAAATACTATTTCGGTCATGGACCCATATTCTCGGAATGGACATTTTACCAACTCAAACTCAACAACTGAAATCAACTCATTTCAATTCAAACTATTTCAAAAGAAGTCCCACAAGAACCATATCTTAACTTCCAAGCGCAAACTACGCAAAACAGCTCAACGAACTACCTGACGGAGACCCAGAAATACTATTTCGGTCATGGACCCATATTCTCGGAATGGACATTTTGCCAACTCAAACTCAACAACTGAAATCAACTCATTTCAATTCAAACTATTTCAAAAGAAGTCCCACAAGAACCATATCTTAACTTCCAAGCGCAAACTACGCAAAACAGCTCAACGAACTACCTGACGGAGACCCAGAAAATACTATTTCGGTCATGGACCCATATTCTCGGAATCAAAAAGGGAAAATCCTATGTCATTGCTTTGCACTCTAAAAGAGCTTTTCAGAATGGTATGACACGCTTCCATCGGACTCCCAGATTAAAAGTTATAAAGGTTTAAGCGAACAAGGCATTGTCCGAGCACACGTACTTCGAGATGGCGGCACCCGCAAAGCTCGGGGAACCCCGGGAAGCAACAAGTAGACATGCGGCTCCCCCCTCTATAAATAGAGGGCTTGCGGTGGCCATTTACAGAGAAAAAAGACGAGAAAGCCATGTCCATTTTACTTTGTACACCCTCTGAACCGAGTGCTTTCTTTTTTCAAACACTTTTGAGCTCGTGTTTTACTACATTTAACTGGTGGAAACCAAATATTCATTCATTGAAAGCTATCGGAAGTCTTCTTGGCAGCCCACTGTAAGACATCTCAGATTTCTTAAGCCTTTTATTACTTCCATCCACACATACTTATTCACGTTGAGAGTCGTGTTGTGTGTGTATGTCCGGATCGTCGATCCGTGGCTGTTATGGCTTTTATATATTCCTACATATATATAATTATCGAACTATGCTTCGATTGAGCTAGAATATAATATTCGGAGCGTTTACTGCTTATATATATATATATATATATGTGTGTGTGTGTGTGTGTAAATACTTATATATATTGTTATCAAACTATGTTTGATTGAGCCTGGATGTACATCTGGAGCATTTACTGCTTATATATATATATATATATATATATATATATATATATATATATATATATATATATATACTATTATCGAACTATGTTCGATTGAGCCTAGGTGTGATATCCAGTGCGTTTACATCTTATATATATACATACATATTTGGTTATATGTATCCAAATCACACCCAAAATATTGTATTATGAAAAAATTCCAGTTCCATAAAATATTATACTTTTTTTAGTTGTTTTTAAAAAAAAGCAAAAAAAAAAGAAGGTCCGGAGGTTAAGCCAGTCCGAACTCTCGGACTGGATCCCTTTTGTGTATATATATATATATATATATATATAATTGTTTATCAGCCTGCAGGCTAGATTTGCCTAAATCTAGCTATTTCTCATTTTAACCAGTTCATAGTGACTAAATTGGAACCGTTGAAGCTGTAATGCTTAGATTTATTCAAATCTAGTTTGTTTTCTAGTTTTTGTACATACTGCATCATCATCTGAGCCTAGGAAGCATGTGATCACAGATTCAGTTCTTGAATCTAGATTCGGTTCCCATGATGGACATTTTCAGCTTCAGCCAGCTTGTAAATTATTCACGGTGTCTAAATTTCCTTAGATGACTCTCATGCCCACAAGAAGTTCGGTGCTGCTATGTACCTTATTTTCTCGAAAATGCTTCGCATCTCGAAAATAATAAAAGCAATCAAGCCGAGCACATAATAAAATAGAAGTATCAAATTCCTCAATTACTATTGAGCATAAGGGTTTGAAAAACCTATTTTACAAACATCATTGCCATATCTCGTTAAAATTGAATTTTTATACAAAATTCAAACCCATTGTATATTGGTGCAAACGAGGTATAACACTACTTCCAGATAATTTTACATTGACCTACACACACACATTCAAATAAAATTTTAAAATGAAAAGTGGTGGTAACCGTTTTATCACAGATGTCGGGAGGTGCCTAACACCTTCCCTCCGCTAAATCAAGCCCCCGGACCCTAACAAATCTCGGTTTCACAGACCAGTTAAACAGTATCACATCACTAGGTCTTTGTGCAAACCTTTTCCGGTTGACTTGGTGCAACCATTAAAAAATACCAACTGGTGACTCTTACAGTCAAATCGTCAACATATACATGTCGGAACTTTTCAAACTTGTTTTTTCAATCAAATCTCACCTAATATGATAACACCAAAAGACAAGAACATAAAGGGACAAATAAAAATCCCAACGTCGACAGGTGGCGACTCTGTTGGGGACCTACAGTAAGAGGGCTTAAGCTGCTATCAAAACTTTTCAAAACATTTACCTGCTTGTGCGTGGATGCTACATTTACATTTGAATGAATGTGTACTAATGCTTTATTTACTGCACTTAGTGCTTCGCACCATATCTGCCTGTGATATTAGTGCTTCACACATGTCATCATTTCCATATGGTGAGATGTGATGTATGTGAATGTATGTGTGTGGTCCCTCCACCAGGAGGCTATCTCATCGGTGTTTGATTACTGGACATGTCGGGAGACTAATTCCACGAGGCTTAGGAAATGCACCACCCATATTTCCTCCAGTTGAAAGATCGGATTAACTTCCCATCAAGTAAATTGCGATGATCTAGGGACCTTCTTGCCTAAAATCCGTGAGAGTAGCCTATGATAGGTAAGCCTCTGATAAACCAAACGCGAAGGGAAGTCTCTTCATACATTCCCATTTTAATTACCTGTAATGTTAATTACTTGTAATTTCATTTCTATGTCAATCTTAATGTAATGGAAAATATAAAGGAGTATGTGAACATGCATTCCTTTTTCATATCAAAACCATTCATGCTATCTTATCATCAAAACGACTGACATTCGTATTTGCAGGAAAACCTTAAAACACTCCTAAAAATGGACACAATTACATAGCATGTAACATTTCCCCATTTTCCCAGACTAAACTACGTAGTCTTTTTGTAGGGAAATGATTGGTTTCTTTTCCCGTTCAAAGTCCAAAAAGGCACTAAGCCCGCCGTCAGACATGGATATAAGTGCCCAGCCTGATCCTACTCCTATTTCCCTAGAGGAGTTCGAAGGATTAAAGAATCAAATAGCAGAATTAGTTGTCTTTCTAAAAGAACTAAGTTAAAACACTCAGGGCCAGACAATTCCTACTCAACCAAAGTTATTCACACCAGGGAGCAGTCAGGATATTAGGAAAAAGATGGAAACCCAAGTACCTAAACCTCATTCCAATAAAGGAACCAACAAAACCCCTGAAATCACAAAACTCAAGGATGATCATGAAACCAGGGATATAAGAATGAAAGTCTAACAAATGAGGAAACCATCCAGTTAATCAAAGGGACTAAAAACTATGGAAGTGTCACCTATTCAGATCTCTGCATATTCCTAGGGGCTCGCTATCCTGACAAGTTCAAATTCCAAGAGTTTGAAAAGTACAATGGGGCAGTCGATCCCTATACGCACCTAAAAGTATACATTGGAGAGCTAGGGTCTTATGCTGAAGATGAAAGCCTCAGAATTCAGCTTTTGCAAAAGAGTCTCACCGGAGAGGCTAAAGCCTGGTATACCCGACTTGACAATGCCAAAACCCATAATTGGGAATGTTACGCCCCCAAATCCGTGTAATCATCGATTACAAGAACTTGGTGCTCACGATACAACATACACTATCATCTAACTAAGTAAACCTTAACAATAAGGAATAATAATATTAACTACTACATAATTATTCAAAATAAAATCCCAAGTCTTTGCAACCTTAAAACATACTGGAACTCAGTCTTATCGTTTATCGCTACAATACACATAAGCGGAAATAATTATTTTATTACATAACCATTAGCATCACTTCATCTTGGACTTTCCCTTGTCCTTGTCCGAACCCTCAGCCTTCTCATCCTTAACTGAAAGGTTTAAACAAGAATGAGTACAAATTGCCCAGCAAGTATACAGAATAAATGGGAAATATACATCAGGATAAAGGCATTTGAATTACTAGATCTCAACAGTTGAAAGATTATCAAGTGTTAAAGAAGAACATCAAGAATAAGAATTTAAGAATTTTCAATATCGTACTAAGGGGTGTAAAATACCCTGAACATATTTTCTTTAATCAAAAATCATCAGACGGTTTAACAATCCAATAGACTGTAAATGGTCTCTGTAAGTACGCCAGGTGATCAGCCCATTGTACCCTACATTGTGCACATGTATTAAGTTTAAAATGCATAAGCATAAATTGGACTATTTGCCCGACATCTATTTTTCCCATTCATTACAGTTGTTCATCTTAGTAATCATGTGAGACCTCACCAAGGCAACTTGGATTGATAAACATTCAATAGCTTCGAAAGATGTGTTTGAAATCATTTTTCATCAATAATAAGTAGCCGGAACCAAAGGCTAGGAACATACATAGAAACAGTTCTATGATGACATTAAACTTAAAAGCATAGCCGTTAGAATAATAACTGAATAACCATTGAAAAGCTTGCAAGATAATTAGAGTTTGTATGACTTTTCTAAGAAGAAACTTGCACGAATAAATAACTATCACAAGTCCAATATTTACCCTTACTGCGATAATATTAGTAAGGATTTAATAAATACCCAAAAGAAATTAGGGTTAGGAAACTTACCTGATAAGCCTGCTACAATTAACGCTACCGATTAACCTTCATATAACATAATCACATGTGTCTCGTTAATCACCGTTCATACACAATCTAATTTGAAGTAAAAGGGTCTCCTATTGGATATGCTATAAACATCATAACAGAATATATTTAGAAAGTATATATGCCACCCATTTTAGATATCATAGGCAGCCCAAAACAGAACTTAAAAATGCCCAAACATAATAGTTTTTACATCTTTTTTCTCAGCTTTACCATATCTCGCTAAAACAGTCATAACTAATTCGTTTTAAAATATTTTTGAGTGATTCTTGAGCCCATGCGAAGCTAACTTCTGGGGCTACAACTTTCGTTCATGGACCATCTTCAAATTCCAAACACAAAATTTCAGAAAATCCGTGCAAGGAGACTGCTCCAAATTTGTTGGACAGATTTGACGCAACTACTTTGAAAAGTCATAACTCCTTGCTCCGAATTCGGAATTAGTCCGTTCAGGAGTCTATGGAAAGCTTATTCAGTTTACTATATTAACCCAAAAGCCCAACATTTTTTGGAAACTATAGCTAGCCCCAAATTTGTCCTTAGGGTCAGCAGTTCATAATTTTTTTCGGTTTCTAACATGTTTATTTCGCGACCTTACGATTTTCATATCTCACTCAAAATAGCTTTGATTCGAATGAAATTTGGACCTGTTATATCTCATGCTACATACTATTTTACAAAATTATTACATGCATCAAATGGATTATCTAAGACATGATTTCGAGTGACCAAAAATCCTGAAAAATCATGCAAAAAAGTTTAACCCAACTTTTGAGAAAATCATGATTTTGTTTCTAGCATGCATGGATTTGATTCCTACTGTCCAGACCACATTTACTAACATATATACACATGTTACAACAATCAAACCCTCTAACTGTTCATGTTTTTATCAAATTAGTAACTAAGAGACATAATATCAAACAGTTAGCATGTATGGCATAACTCTTTTGATTTTTAAAGCATGCATGGCATGATTTGTCCAGAACTTATGTTCTTATTACACCATAACAATTAGACCACAATTACACAACATCACATACTCCAAAACAAACCATTTATAAAGGTCTCCTATGCATATTCTCTCATAGTTTTGGAAGAACATAGAGAATGAGTTCATAGCTTACCTCTTTGGCGAATTCCTCTTGCTTGAAGCTTGATAACCACCCTCCTTGCTTGCAAGATACTCTAGAATTCGTAGCCCACCTTGAACCACTCTCAAACTCTCAATATTTTCTTCCCTTTTCTCTATTATTGCTCTCTTAGTTGTATTTTATCAAAGTAAAGAAATGTTTGAGTTGGGTGTATATGTATATATGTTAATAGGGTTGATGTCTCCAGTCTTCTCATCTCTCAAAACATCATTTACAAGCATATTCATCATACTTTAATTTTGTTATGGGGTGAGGAGTTAGGAACATGAAAAGGTTTTCTTATTATGTTTAAGGAGTTATCACCATTCTTCCTCCTTATTGTTATATACGTATATACTCTCTCTTCTTGTCCCATATTATGTGTCGCAAGACCCCCCGAGCTGCTTTCCAATTAAACAAATGCATTATAATGTTATTTTAATCATTTAAATATCCATTTTGACCGTTTTGCCCTCCGTAGCCACACGTGTCGATACTTATATCGATTCCTACTAAAGTTGACGTCTCGGACGTCATGGAACTCTCTGTTTCGTCAAACTCAACTTCAAAATTCGTAGTTGACAATTCGTCGCTCCAAAGTGTGTTTGGGCTAAATTTAAGATAATATTATATCTAATAAGGTTCCAAGAGAAGAGATTTTACTGTCTGTGATATTTTACGTCATGAAACTTCCAAGTCCATATGACTATAAATAAGAGCATTGTAAAAGAGAATGGTGTATATATTAAAATATTATGAAACATGTCTCATTTTCGTGACACATTTAAACATATTATGATACTTGTCTCATTTTCATAACACATTTTTCGTGGTTACAGTCTATCCTGTCTGATTTCGACGTTTCAGACTCAAATACGCAGACCGCATCTCTAAATTCTGCTCTAAACTCAAACTTATATTTGAAAGTTATCCCACGAAATTAATTATAATTAATTCCATCCTTAACCAATTTAAATAATTGGCCTAACCGTAACAACCATTAATATTCATCTTATCACATAACATATAATTAAATAAATAATTCATCTAAAAATAATTGTCACATAAGAATTTCAATTAAGTTTGTTTATTGAAATTGTTTAATTACATGAAAAAAATCTAGGATATTACATTCACCCTCCCTTATAAGGATTCCGTCCCCGGAATCATTACACATCAAACAAACAGATTAGGGTAGTTTTTCATCATTTTCTCCTCGAGTTCCCACGTAGCCTCCTCGGCGTTGTGGTTCCTCCATACTACCTTAACAGAAGGTATTATTTTACGTCTTAACACTTATTCTTTTCTATTAATTATCTGCACTGGAACCTCTTCGTAATTTAAGTCTTTTTCGAACTGAAAGGGTTCATACTCAATGACATGCTTGTAATCCTACTTATATGGTCTTAAGACTGAAATGTGGAATACGTTGTGTATATGTTCTAGCTCCGGAGGTAAAGCTATTTCATAAGCTACCTCACCGACTCGTCTCAGAACTTCAAAGGGTCCTATGAATCTAGGACTAAGTTTTCCCTTCTTCCCAAATCTCATTTTCCCTTTCCAAGGTCACACTTTCTAAAACACATAAGTGCCGACGTCGAAGTCTGGTTGTTGTCGGTGTTGATCAGCATATTTCTTATGTCGATCCTAAGCCACTACTAGCCTCGCTCGAATAGTTTTGATCACATTCGCAGTCTGCTATACCAATTCTTGCCCTAGTAGTTGACGTTCTCCTACTTCATCCCAGTACAATGGCGTTCTGCATTTCCTTCCATATAAAGCTTTATAAGGTGGCATCTCGATGCTCGCATGGTAGCTGTTGTTGTATGCAAATTTCACCAACGGTAGGTGGTCATCCTAACTCCCTTTGAAATCAGTCACACATGCTCTCAACATGTCCTCTAACGTTTGAATATTTCTCTCGCTCTGCCCATCTGTTTGAGGATGATACGCGGTGCTCAACCTTAGTTGCGTTCCCATACGTTCTTCAAAACTTCTTCTGAAATTCGCTGTGAACCGCGGATCGCGATCTGACACAATTGATGTTGGTACACCATGCCTGAAAATGATCTCTTTGATATAAAACTTTGCCAACTGATCCAAGGTATATCTGATCTTGATTGGCAAGAAATGTGCTTACTTGGTCAATCGGTCGACGATCACCCACACTGCATCATAACCCTTCTGCGTAATTGGAAGTCCTACCACAAAATTCATCGTGATATGCTCCCACTTCCATTTCGGAATTTCTAACGATTGAAGTGACCCGCTCGGTTTCTGATGTTCCGCCTTGACCCACTGGCACGTTAAACACTTGCTGACGCACTCTGCGACTTCTCTTTTTATATTGGGCCACCAATAATGTTGACGAAGTTCCTGATACATTTTTGTGATCCCCGGGTGGATTGAGTAACTTGAACTATGAGCTTCCTACAAGATTTCTTCCTTTAACTCAGATACCGCTGGCACCCAAATTCTCTCCTCAAATTTTAACAAACCATCACCACCCATGCTGAATTTAAGCTCCTCTCCGTCGGAAATTCTTTTCTTCATTTTCTCACATTCTTCATTACCTCATCGTGCTTCCTTGATCTTGTCCAATAGAGTCGGACGAACCTCCACTGCGAACAATTTCCAATCTGGCTCTCTCGGCCTCTTTATCTCTAGCTCCAAACTGGATATCTCCTTGATTAACTCCTCCTGAGCTGTTAGCATTGCCAATCTACCACTGCCCTTTCTGTTTAACGCATCTGCCACCACGTTCGCTTTCCCCAGATGATACAAAATATCACAATCGTAATCCTTTATTATCTCCAACCATCTCCTCTTCCTCATATTAAACTCCTTTGGCGTGAAGATATACTTCAGACTTTTATGGTCTGTGTATATTTCACACTTCACACCATATAAATAGTGCCTCCAAATCTTGAGGGCAAATAATACCGCTGCTAATTCTAGGTCAAGGGGAGGATATCTGATGAGTGAGTTTTATACACATGAATTGGATACATTCGGGCTTAATTTATTGTTGTTCTCAAGTCTTTTAGGATGTTTTTATGTGTTTGTGTCTATTCAAGCATGTTTTATATTGTTTTGTAGGATTTGGGACAAAAGTTGCATGGATCGACGTTCGGGGTGGCTAGATTCACGTTTTTAGCTTGCCATTTACACAGAAGTCACTTTAGAGCCAATTTGACTATAGCTCCAGACATTATTTCGTAAAACTTCAAGAATGAAAGATATAGATCTACTTTTCCTCTTTATGGATCATCTTTAATCATCAAAATCGGAGTTCGGACGAAGAAGTTATGGCCGTTTTCGCAAAGGACGTCGGAGCAGAAAATGTTAGAATTTGTACCAGCGCCGGGGCGCCCATTTGTAGTTCATTTCCAGCGCCGGGGCGCTGGGGGGCAGAATCCCAGCGCCGTGCCCAGCGCTGGGGCGCTGGGGAAGGGCCTGGTGATGGCCTGGACGCGTTTTGGGCGAATTTTGACACCTTTTTGACTCCAAATAGGATAAGGGTTGTTCCAAAACTAAAAATTGGACTTGTAATCTATAAATATATGATGTAAGGCATAAAATAAGATGAGATTACATAGCTTAGACTAGATTACACACTCCATTAGATTAGAATATAACCCTAGTTATTATTAGTTTTGGAGATTGAAGCAACTTGGAGACCATTGAAGATTCAAAACAAGAGCAAGAGGGGAGCATCATATTTGCTGACAACATATTCTATTCTCTTCTCTCATCTTACTTTTGTCTTTTAATGTCTATTCAATTGTGGATTCTTGGTTTTAATTCATTAATTATGAACTAATTCTTTTTATTAAGATTTCAATTGAACTTTTTATGGCTATGAATTAGTTATTCATTATATTCCAATTATTTATGTTAAAGTGAGTTGTTTATCTTGTCTTGTGCATATTGCTTAATTATCTGATCAGTAATTACTTTGTTACTCTAGAAGGAATTGGAAGAGGAATTCTAGGGTTAGAACTGGGCATGATATCATGTGACTTAGTTATTTGCAAAGTGAATAATTAGGTTTGTGAATTGAATGGAAATATCTGTTCACCGCATGTAACACATAAGGAATTGGAATTGAAGGAGTTTAATTCAATTGTTTTGCATAGGAATATAGCAAGATTAATCTGTATTAAATAGAAGGCAATTGATCACTTGGAAAAGGACTTTTGGCCTTTGAGAATTCTTGTTAACAATTCAGTAGACATAATAATTGGGATAATTGGATAATTGATTTATAATTCATAATTGGGGATTTTGAAGTCTTAATCTTTATTTATTTGAATTCATTTATAAAGTAACATAGTTTTAATTGGTTAATTTAGTTTTCTTAATTAGAAAAAACACGATTTGAGATTGTTTAAATAAAATTAGTTTGGTTAAGAATTAGTACTTGGTGATTTTTATTAAATAATTCCTCGTGGGAACGATACTCTACTTTCACTTTATTACTTGTTGACCGTGTATACTTGCACGTATTCATTGATTGCGAAATCGATCAACAAGTTTTTGGCGCCGTTGCCGGGGAATAAATTTAATAATTATTTACCAATATTAATTTAAATCAAATTAGTCTTAATTTAAACATTTTTATTTTTATTTTTAAGTCTCTTTCTATATTTCTCTATTTTCAGGTACCATGGATGACTTTGTGTATCATTGGCCATACACGAACATGACTCAACCTAGGATTGACAGACTCGAGAAACTTTCTGCATTGTCAGCACAGATTGAGACACTTTCGAGGATGTTTGAAGCTTTTGAAGCTCAGCGTCGTCAAAGTATGGCGGTTACTTGTGATTATTGTGCTTGAAATCATATGAGTCATCAATGCGCTATCAGTTTCGAGCCGGTACAATATAGTGGTGATTACCCCAATAATTATGTTTATCCCAACAACTATCATCAGGATTGGGGGTATCACCCGGATTTTTCATGGAGTATCAATCAAGCTGCAGCTCAACCACCTAGACAACAACACACCTCCGGATTTCAAAATCCGACTCAACAACCAGAGAGGATATCAAGTTTGGAAGAAGCCTTAGAAAAATTCATTAGAGCTTCAGATAAAAAGAACGAGGAACAAGATAAGAAATTGAGTCAAGTAGATCTTATTTTGCAAAGCCAAGGGGCGTTGATCAAAAATCTGGAAAATCAAGTGGAACAGATAGCACATGCGTTGAACAACCGTCCTCAATACACCTGACCCTATGACATGGATTTCGAGACTGATGGTGAGCCCGAGCCAAATCTAAAACTGGATGAGCCACGAGATGAAAAAGAGGAGACAAGTGGGGATAATGACAACAAGGTCGGTGAAGAATTAATTTTGAGACCCAATGATGATGAGCCAATGTTGTTTATGCCTCAAGTACCTTCTCCTCCACAGTTCAAGAGTCCGGTTAGATTTTCAAAACCTTGTCTGATTGGTAGTCATGTCGTCGGCAATACTCTCTGTGATGTAAAAGCAAGTACACCTTCGAAACCATGGTGTGATGAGCTGGAGAAGATAGAAGAAGAAATTGTTGTGTCTGACAAGCCTCAATGACAGAATATATTTGCAGACACAATGGAGAAACCACCTAGATGTTGGACGTTCTTGAATGTGATCTTATCTAAAGAAAGCATGCTAGGTGACTTTAACACAATGGCTATTATAAATGGGAACCTAGCAAAAGCTATATTATTTCTGATGGATGGAGGGTTCCTCAACTTTCGAAGAGGAATTGGATAGCATTGACCAGACAAAGTCAGGCTGAGACTATAAAACAAGCGCTTATTGGGAGGCAACCCAAGTTTAATTTTTATTTTTATTTTTTAGTTTTTATTAAGTTTTATATTAGTAGTTTTGAATTTGCATTTATTTAGGATTTAATAAAATTGCTTCTATCATGGTTTACAGGTTATTCAAGTCAAATTCAAGTGTGGTGCCCAATTTGTTCCATGTGCTTAGCCTATTCTCCAAACTTAGTGGACAAGGAGGAAGATTGCTATATTTTCAGGGAAGTCCTCTGCTTTAATTTTTTCTATTTTAGCCATTGAGGACAATGTCTAGTTTAAGTTTGGGGGCATTTTAGTGTCATATTGCATATAGTTAGTTATTTACATTGTAAGTTCGTTATGTTTTCAAGTTATTTACATTTAGTTTTTGCATTCAGTTTTTTTTGTTTAAAAAAAAAAATTTAAAAATTGCAAAAATAGTAGTTAGTTTAATATGTTTGTTGTAGTTAGTTTATATTTGCATGATTCCAACTGTTGGATAGTAAAAGTCTATTTTGGCCAATGATGAGACTGGAATTAAGTAGATAAGTATAGTATTGAATATTAAGGCTTTGATGTGATTTCTTGTTATGAATTGAATCTTTTCCTGTTTGAAACTGATATAATTAAGGTTAGCACGTTAATAACAACCATGTTGACTGATTAAGTTTAAATTGATACATAATGGATTTCTTAAGGATAATACTAGTGTGAAGGAATGAAAGACATGAATAGGCGGAGATGGCTAAATTTTGATAAAAACTTAAGTTTGGGGGGAAATTTTGGGGTATATAAGCTTTAAAAAAAAACATGTTGAGTCTTGTGGTGGGTTGAGGAGAAACACTCCCCATAAACACAAGCGTGAGATGGAGCGTAAAACGCACTCACCAACCATCTATCAAAAAAAAAGAGAAAAAGAAAAAAAAATTTACCGTGGCTAGTTTTGTTTTGGGGCCTTTGTTACTTGAGTAAGTACGCCCGAAGGGGTATCTTAAAACCTAGCGCCCTAAGGTCTTATATGGTCTGGGAGTCGTTGGTCGAAAGCTCGCTAAGGGGTGACACTGTTAGCCTAATCGAATGAGACATTGCACAGTCATGGTTAAAAAAAATAATAAAACGGGAAAAGAGCAAAAAGCCCCCGTAATGAAAAGTAAAGCATAAGTATCCCGGATTGGACTCTTGAACTTGGTGGATGTTTGACTTTAGTTGGATCTAGCTTGTTCGTGAATTTTGTGAATTTGCACTGTATGATGCCTTCGAAGATATCTATTATGTCTTAAATTTGATTTTATATCAGTTAACATTGTTGTGGAGCACACACGCACTATATCAGTGATAACAGTCTAAGATTTGATGATTGATTGGGAAATTACTGATTTGTTTTAATATGATGTATTATCATGTTTACTTGATTTCTCTAAGGCCGGTTGAATAGACTTGTTTCTATCATTACTGTTGGATTCGTTGGAATATAGATTAGTTTCTTTACATTGCATTACATAACATTTTTGTGTTTTTGCTTGAGGACAAGCAAAGGTTTAAGTTTGGGGGTATTTGATGAGTGAGTTTTATACACATGAATTGGATACATTTGGGCTTAATTTATTGTTGTTCTCAAGTCTTTTAGGATGTATTTATGTGTTTGTGTCTATTCAAGCATGTTTTATATTGTTTTGTAGGATTTGGGACAAAAGTTGCATGGATCGACGTTCGGGGTGGCTAGATTCGCGTTTTTGGCTTGCCATTTACACATCAGTCACTTTAGAGCCAATTTGAGTATAGCTCCGGACATTATTTCGTAAAACTTCAAGAATGAAAGATATAGATCTACTTTTCCTCTTTACGGATCATCTTGAATCATCAAAATCGGAGTTCGGACGAAGACGTTATGGCCATTTTCCCAAAGGACGTTTGAGCAGAAAATGTTAGAATTTGTACCAGCGCCGGGGCGCCCATTTGTAGTTCATTTCCAGCGCCGGGGCACTGGGGGGGCAGAATCCCAGCGCCGTGCCCAGCGCTGGGGCACTGGGGAAGGGCCTGGTGATGGCCTGGACACGTTTTGGGCTAATTTTGACACCTTTTTGACTCCAAATAGGATTGGGGTTGTTCCAAAACTAAAAATTGGACTTGTAATCTATAAATATATGATGTAAGGCCTAAAATAAGAGGAGATTACATAGCTTAGACTAGATTAAACACTCCACTAGATTAGAATATAACCCTAGTTCTTATTAGTTTTGGAGATTGAAGCAACTTGGAGACCATTGAAGATTCAAAGCAAGAGCAAGAGGGGAGCATCAGATTTGCTGACAACAGATTATATTCTCTTCTCTCATCTTACTTTTATCTTTTAATGTCTATTCAATTGTGGATTCTTGGTTTTAATTCATTAATTATGAACTAATTCTTTTTATTAAGATTTCAATTGAACTTTTTATGGCTATGAATTAGTTATTCATTATATTCCAATTATTTATGTTAAAGTGAGTTGTTTATCTTGTCTTGTGCATATTGCTTAATTATCTGATCAGTAATTACTTTGTTACTCTAGAAGGAATTGGAAGAGGAATTCTAGGGTTAGAACTGGGCATGATATCATGTGACTTAGTTATTTGCAAAGTGAATAATTAGGTTTGTGAATTGAATGGAAATATCTGTTCACCGCATGTAACACATAAGGAATTGGAATTGAAGGAGTTTAATTCAATTGTTTTGCATAGGAATATAGCAAGATTAATCTGTATTAAATAGAAGGCAATTGATCACTTGGAAAAGGACTTTTGGCCTTTGAGAATTCTTGTTAACAATTCAGTAGACATAATAATTGGGATAATTGGATAATTGATTTATAATTCATAATTGGGGATTTTGATGTCTTAATCTTTATTTATTTGAATTCATTTATAAAGTAACATAGTTTTAATTGGTTAATTTAGTTTTCTTAATTAGAAAAAACACGATTTGAGATTGTTTAAATAAAATTAGTTTGGTTAAGAATTAGTACTTGGTGATTTTTATTAAATAATTCCTCGTGGGAACGATACTCTACTTTCACTTTATTACTTGTTGACCGTGTATACTTGCACGTATTCATTGATTGTGAAATCGATCAATAATATCCCTTCTCATAATCTTTCAACTAGCGCGATGCGTACTCAATGACTTTACCATGTTGCATAAGCACACAGCCAAGCCCCTTGTTTGACGCATCAGTGAAAATCACGAAGTCACCTGTATCGTCCGGTAACGACAACACCGGTGCCTCACTCAATCTCTTTTTGAGTTCTCAAAAACTCTCTTCACACTTCTCAGTCCAGAAAAACTTCACCGACTACTTCGTTAAATTCATCAATGTTCCTGCTATCTTCGAAAAATCTTGAATGAACCGTCTATAGTAGCCCGCCAATCCTAAGAAACTTCTTACTTTAGTTGGTGTTCTTGGTTGCTCCCAATTCTGTACCTCTTCCACCTATTCTGGATCCACGGAGACTCCATCCTTGTCTTTTACGTGTCCTAGAAACTGAACCTTCTCCAACCAGAACTCGCACTTCGAAAATTTTGCGTATAATTTATCCCTTCTCAATGCTTCCAATACCAACCTTAAATGTTCAGAATGATCTTCCTGAGTCTTGGAAAAGATCGGGATATCATCTATGAACATAACTACAAATTTATCTAAATACTGCTTGAATACCTGATTCATCATGTCCATAAACGCTGTCGGCGCGTTTGTTAACCCGAACGACATTACTAGAAACTCGTAGTGACCGTAACGAGTTCTGAACGCTGTCTTAGGTACATCCTCTATTCTCACCGTCAACTGATGATACCCCGTCCTCAAATCGATTTTGGTAAAATATTTCGCTCCCTTCAACTGATCAAACAGGTCATCTATCCTAGGTAACGGGTACTTGTTCTTGATCGTCACCTTGTTCAGCTCTCGATAATCGATGTACAGTCTCATCGACCCATCCTTTTTTTTTACAAACAACACTGGTGCTCCCCAAAGAGACACTCGGTTGAATATACTTCCTATCCAATAATTCCTGCAACTGTACCATCAGCTCCTTCATCTCTACCGGTGTCATTCTGTACGGGGCTTTTGAAATCGGTGACGTTCCCGGTACTAAATCTATAACGAATTCGACCTCTCTATCCGGCGGAAGACCTGGCAATTCTTTCGGGAATACATATGGAAATTCATTCACTACTGGTATTTGTCCCATTTCTAACCCTACTTTCTGAGTATCGACGATATGGGCCAAATAACCTACACATCCTTTTTTTAGTAACTTCTTTGCTTACATCATCGTCTGACAGCTCGAGTGTCTCGGCGACCTACTCCAATAGAACACTACCTTAGACTGCTCGGGAGTCTTAATGTGTATACACTTTTTCTGGCAATCTATCATCGCTCCATGGTTAAATAACCCTAGAATTACATCAAATTCTCCTAATTGAATTGGGATTAAATCCATAGGTAACCTATATCTTCTGATATCTACAACGCAATTCCTATGGACATGGTTAACGGGAATGACTTCCATATTAGTAACTTCTATGTTCATAGGATATTCTAATTCTTCCTCTAGCCATCTATCTGTTCAAAATGAACTAAATATTATTATATCATAACTTACTCTACAGCATATAGAATTTGTACGGACTAAACCATCACATCCAAACTTAAATAAAAACATATTTATTTATAATCATAATACTCAAAGTATTTCATCGTCTTATGGCATTACGCCATTTACATCACGTGGCATCAATCACTTGGTAAAAATAGAAACCAAGCTTTTTATTACATGGATAAACATTTTATTCGCTACTAGGAAAAAGTTCATCATAATATCTACAGACCCCGCCTAATGGCGTCTTCATGCTCCTCATCTGCTATCACTTTCACCATATCTCAGCTTATAACACGGCCAGACTGGCGCTCCTCACGTGGAAAGTGACGAACCCTATGGTGTAACCTTCCATGTGCCGACTTAAACACGTATTTCATCTTGTCTATCTTAACCTTCTTGTCTCTAACTTCTCCCTCCAACACTCCGGTTTGCTTCTCAGCCCTAACACGGTCTCTTCTCTCATCTCCCCAGAAAGTTGTAATAATTTGCTTGTCAAGTTGGAGACTCTGAATCCTCGACTCCAACCCATTAATGGTATGTCCCAAGTGGGTTCTGATAGCATCCCTCTCATCCTTCAGCCTACCCGATTTCTGGCCTTCAACCCGTAGCATGTCAGCCAGATCCCCATTCCTAATTACCAGGTGGTTCACCAATGTTCCCAGCAAAGCTGCAGCTTGTTGTTCCCCCTGATACAGCTCCTCTAACTCGTGGACCTTGTCATCCAGTTCGACAATCCTGTCGATCAACTCATCCAACATAGTGTCTTCAGGTACCTCCTCGGAGTCCTCTTCGGGTTCCTCTTCCTCTTCCAGATACTCCTCTGGGTATGACTCAGCTGCTGCCTCAGCTATAGGCTTAGGTACAGCTGTCACTAACTGCTCACTTACTACATGAATATCTCTAACTTCCTCTTCTCCTGACATCCTATAATCAAAACACAAATCAACTCGATTAGAAAAATAGATATTGATTTTGTTTTTGGAAAAATAGATTTGACACTACACTTAGAACTCTATGTGAGTTCATCTCCCTATCATCTCCACTAACTCTCTCTAAGGTTATAGCCCAAGGTTCCCCACCTAAGGTTTATAGCCTAAGGCTTTAATACCAACCTGTGACCCCCCCAAATCTGTGTAATCATCGATTACAGAACTTGGTGCTCACGATACAACATACACATCATCCAACTAAGTAAATCTTAACAATAAAGAATAATAATATTCACTACTACATAATTATTCAAAATAAAATCCCAAGTCTTTGCAACCTTAAAACATACTGAAACTCAGTCTTAGCGTTTATCGTTACAATACACATAAGCGGAAATAATTATTTTATTACATAACCATTAGCATCACTTCATCTTGAACTTTCCCTTGTCCTTGCCCGAACTGTGATAGCCCCGAATCCGGACCGCAATACTATTTATCACACAATAATATTTATCACATTATACTATTACAAACTAGCCGCACATTTTATCCAAGCCGGACTTGGCATTATCTTTTCCTGTACCCGAACGCATTCGTCTTATCTGCAATGTTTTATCATGATATAGCAAAGGTGAGCATGAACGCTGCCCAGCAAGTTTATATACAACAATATAACGATATATCATGATTGAAGAGTATGAATAATGAGCTTGCTATAATTCATCAATATAATTGAGAACTAGCACGAACAAATTTTTGACTGAACAAGTATTATACATGAACAAACATTTCTGAACCAACTGGTAATGAAGGTGATCAGCCTTTCATACCTGACTTATACATGCAAGATGTACAGAGTACAATTTTTATGGCAATCAGCAATGATTAACCATAAGCTTGAATAAAATACTCTTATTAGAGTTAAGTAAAAGAAACTTGCCTGAACCATTGATTACCGCAACGCAATTTAATAACGCTTTACCCCGAAGACCTAATATTAGTAATATAGATCTCCAATATTAGAATAATATCATCACAGTATAATACTGTTATATTTATATCTACAGAATAACCTAAACACATAGCACATAATTCTATCAGTCTATAATACACATAAGACTTAGTATCAGGTCAAACTATTTCAGTCTGACTTGAAATCGACACAATTCTATCATCCCGATGGTCTAGTCGGACAAATATCGAGTTTAAGTTCAATTAAACTCTTCCTAAGCGCTTAATCATGCCATAGAGTAACATTTATATGATATAACATTCGCTTTTTCATTTCATAAGTTATTTGTTAACACCTAGTAAATAAAATACTAATCCAGCAATCTGGATTCACCAATCCATCAATTCAGTCAACTTCTTTTCAAACCAGCAAGTTGTATTCATCAGATTTTCTAATCTAGTAAACTGGATTCACAATTACACAATCCAGCAAGCTGAATTCTATATCTGTTTTACGAAAATACCAAATCAGTGTATTATTCTCCTATCCTTTGGTCAAACACATATACATGTATTTCATGCATAAAAAATATTTTTTCCATAATTATCCAACTTCCTTTGATATTTTTCAAAAGTTAATTCTAGTGCGTAGCTTAAGAAATTAGCTACCTCGTGCTTAACTCCAAACATTCCCATATCTTGGAATAACCTAATATATGTTAACTTGATGCTCCATTTTAAATTTCGTGGCAATCGAAGTTGTAGAACTCTATTTATAGCGAATTCTGTCGGAAAATCACAAAAATTAGAACGGTCATAACTTGGTCGTTTTAACTCGGAATTAGCTCATTTTTGCACACGAGCTACATAATACCATATATTTTCATTTCCCAAAAGCCTGGAATTTTTCTCATAATTTAAGTTGCCAAAACAGTCCCTACAATTTTTTGGACATCAACTTTTTGATGTAAAACAGTTTTAGAGTCCTTTACCAAAACTTATATAAAACGAAATCTGTAACTCCAATTATTGATCCGTTAATTTTGTTGGATTCCTATCTTTCCGAACTACAGTTTTCATCTATCAAAGTCCATATTTGGACATGTTAAGCTCCCATAATTTAGCCTGAAAGTGGCTGTTACAAAACTATCCTTTTAACAGTTTTTATTACCTTTGTGTAGTTTGGGAGAAATCCCATAACTTGTTCAATATTCAACCTATTTGAGTAATTCCAAAGGGATTTTACCCTTAACACATATATCTAGTATCCCAAGAATATAAATCATAAATATCCATTATATATTTCAAGAAAAATCAAAACCTAGCTCTCACTTTAAAAGTTCAAACTTTTCCGGAAAAATTCTATTTTTCTCTTCCTTTGATTCCAACCAAAATCAACACCCATTATGGGTAGATCCAAATAATAAACACTTATTAACATGTATATACATAGTTTTTGAGTTTAGAAACAAAGTTTCTTATTTCATCAAACAAGCATCAACACAATCAAAGCTAAGAAAAATTTAGGTTTTCTATCTTTTGAAAAACCTAGCTTCCATTCCACACTTTAGATCTAAATTTTGATCTTCAAAAAGGTTATATCTAAACATGTAACACTTATATACACATAGATCTAAGGTTTTTGAGTTTAGAACTATAGATTCAAGGTTTGATATACAACCATCCAAAATTAAATAAACAAAAGGGTTTATACCTTTATTACCATGCTATCCTTCTTCTTCTTCTTCTTCTTCTTCTTAGCTTTATCCATGGATGAACCTTCTCCATCTTCTTCCCACACAAGGCTGCCGCCCCTCCTCTTCTCTCTCCCTCTCGATTTTTGGTCAAGCTTCTCTCTCTCTCTCTCTTTCTTACTTCTTTCTCTTTCTCTTTCTTTTCTTTCTTATCTTCCAATTTCTTCTTATCCTCATCTTTTCTCTATTTCTTTTTCTTTTTCCCACTAACTCTCTCTTTCTCCCACGCATGATCCGCCCATGTGCCTTAACAATTCTCCACTCATTCTCTTTCTTTCCTTATTAGAAGATTGCTTGCAAGCTAGAACAAACATAATGGCAAAATTAGCAAGTGACACCTAGCATAGTTGGTCACCTAATAAAGTGAACAATCATTACATTCCTTCCCCCTTATTTCCTTCTCTAATATCTGGCCACTTGGTCTTAGATTGCTCCAAATTTGGCTTATTTACTAAATGCTTATTTGATTTAACAAATGTCCAAAAAGTCCTCTCCCACATGGGCTAAAAGTTGGGTCATTCCTTTAATGTTTTGGGCTTTCCAAAATTAACCCATTGAACATAAAAATTTAATTCTTTGGGCTATGTTAATCAATCATAGTCCAACACTATTAATATAACCAAATGTCCATCATGCCCTTCCTTCAATTGGGCTTATCAATAAAAATATTTGAGCCACTCAATTAATATATTGCTTGGGCCTCTAACTAATTTCATTGGCCAACACTTGAGCTATAAAATATACATAATCCAATACCTTAAATTCTTATCCAACCCAAATCATTTACTTAGGGTTTCCATTTCCTCAATTATAACACAAATCTTTACTCATGCACACTTATTTCCTTAACCCAATTAGACTTGCTATAATTTGGTTATAAAATTAATCATTTGAGATATATAAAATAAATCTCTTAGAATTAGTAAGTATTCTAAATACCACAATTCTCTTTTTCCATAACCCTTAAGTTATTAAATCCTTCATTTCTAATATATATAATTAGGGTTACACTAGTTTCTTTTGTTTGTTTATATAATAAACAAAGATAATCCATCACATAATGTTCATATTCCTTACACACAACTTTTTAACCCTTAGGGTTTAATACTCCGCATTAGGATTCCCAAATTAGGGTTTAAATTCTCGATACTGAAATTAGAGTTTCTAAATATATCGTTAGGATTTTCTAACTTAATCACCATATTCATAACACGAATTTAGGGTTTTGGATTCCTGGAACTGAAACTAGGGTTTCCAGAACCGATTCTAGGGTTTCTCATCAGACGTTAGGATTTTCTAACAGAACATTGACGTTATTAATATATACTTAGGGTTTGACACATATATAATTAATCTGATCAACACATGACCCTTAACCACATTCTGAACACATCATTAACCATATACACAGAGCATATTTACATAAATCCTTAATACTGAATAATTCGCCTATATCTTTCACCGAATTTTGAAATTATCAAAATTTCACCCTAATAATATCAAACACATACACTTATTTTCTGTCTAGGTCTATTATTTGACCTTAAATCAATCATTTAAGATTTTCATAAATTATCTAATTTCTCGGGTTGTCACACGAACCTCAGCCTTCTCATCATTAACTGAAAGGTTTAAACAAGAATGAGCAAAAATTGCCCATCAAGTATACGGAATAAATGGGAAATATACATCATGATAAAAGCATTTGAATTACTAGATCTCAATAGTTGAAAGATTATCAAGTGTTAAAGAAGAACATCAAGAATAAGAATTTAAGATTTTTCAATATCATACTAAGGGGTTTAAAATACCCTGAACATATTTTCTTTCATCAAAAATCATCAGACGGTTTAACAATCCAATAGACTGTAAACGCTCTCTGCAAGTACGCCAGGTGATCAGCCCATTGTACCCTACATTGTGCATATGTATTAAGTTTAAAATGCATAAGCATAAATGGGACTATTTGCCCGACATCTGTTTTTCCCGTTCATTCGGGTTGTTCATCTTAGTAATCATGTGAGACCTCACCAAGGCAACTTGGATTGGTAAACATTCAATAGCTTCGA
This sequence comes from Panax japonicus, assembly GCA_020205505.1. Taxonomy (NCBI): domain Eukaryota; kingdom Viridiplantae; phylum Streptophyta; class Magnoliopsida; order Apiales; family Araliaceae; genus Panax; species Panax japonicus. Next base: position 544,558 of record JAINUV010001451.1, read on the forward strand.
AAGATGTGTTTGAAATCATTTTTCATCAATAATAACTAGCTGGAACAAAATGCTAGGAACATACATAGAAACAGTTCTATGATGACATGAAACTTAAAAGCATAGCCGTTAGAATAATAACTGAATAACCATTGAAAAGCTTGCAAGATAATTGGAGTTTGTATGACTTTTCAACGAAGAAACTTGCACGAATAAATAACTAACACAAGTCCAATACTTACCCTTACTGCGATAATATTAGTAAGGATTTAATAAATACCCAAAAGAAATTAGGGTTAGGAAACTTGCCTGATAAACCTGCTACAATTAACGCTAGCGATTAATCTTCACATAACCTAATCACATGTGTCTCGTTAATCACCATTCATACACAATCTAATTTGAAGTAAAAGGGTCTCCTATTGGATATGATATAAACATCATAACAGAATATATTTAGAAAGTATATATGCCACCCATTTTAGATATCATAGGCAGCCAAAAACAGAACTTAAAAATGCCCAAACATAACAGTTTTTACATTTTTTCCCAGCTTTACCATATCTCGCTAAAACAGTCATAACTAATTCGTTTTAAAACATTTTTGAGTGATTCTTGCGCCCACGCGAAGCTAACTTCTGGGGCTACAACTTTCGTTCATGGACCATCTTCAAATTCCAATAACATAATTTCAGAAAATCTGTGCAAGTAGACTGCTCCAAATTTGTTGGACAGACTTGACGCAACTACTTTGAAAAGTAATAACTCCTTGCTCCGAAGTCGGAATTAGTCCGTTCAGGAGTCTATGAAAAGCTTATTCAGTGTACTATAATAACCCAAAAGTCCAAAATTTTCTGGAAACTGTAGCTAGCCCCGAAATTGTCCTTAGGGTCAGCAGTTAACAAATTTTTTCGGTTTCTAACATGTTTATTTCGCGACATTACGATTTTCATATCTCACTTAATATAGCTTCGATCCGAATGAAATTTGGACCTGTTATATCTTACGCTACATACTATTTTACAAAATTATTACATGCAACAAATGGATTATCTAAGACATGATTTCGAGTGACCAAAAATCCTGAAAAATCACGCAAACTAGTTTAACCCAACTTCTGAGAAAATCATGATTTTTTTTCTAGCATGCATGGATTTGATTCCTACTGTCCAGACCACATTTACTAACATATATACTCACTAGTAATTACCCGTGCCTGAAGGCACGGCGTAACGAAAAATTAAATTAAAATTCGAAAAATACTATATTACCTAAAGATTCTTTTCAACTTAAAATAGCTTACAATCAGACATACCAATTATTATAATTTAACACACTACCAAAATATTTTATTTTCCTTTAAAAATAGATAGCTAGAAAAATCTAAACATCTGTACAAAACTTACAATCATCAATAACAATTATCATAATTCATCACACCACCACAACAATAATAATAATAATTATTATTATTATTATTATTATTATTATTATTGTTGTTGTTGTTGTTGTTGTTATTATTATTAGTATTATTATTATTATTTTTATTTCTATTGTTATTATTAGTATAATTATTAGTATTATAATTACTATTATAATTATTATTATTATTATTATTATTATTGTTAATATTATTACTATTATTATTATTATTATTATTAATTATTATTATTTGTGTTATTATTATTATTATTATAATTATTATTAATAATATTATTTATACCTATTATTATTGTTATTACTATTATAATAATATTATAATTATAATAATTATTATTATTTTATTATTATTATAATTTTTATTTTTATTATAATTATAAATATTATAATTATTATTACTTTTGTTATTATTATTATTATTATTATGATTATTAGTAGTTGTGGTGGTGGTGGTGGTGGTGGTGGTGGTAGTAGTAGTAGTAGTAGTAGTAGTAATTATTATTATATTATAATAATTATTATTTTGAATTAAAATAAGAATGAATTTGAACCGTATTTGTGTGTTTTCGCCCAAATCAATTAGAATAAATCTAAATCTTTATTATATAGATTATTATTATTATTATTATTATTATTCTAGTAATAATAATTATTATTATTACTATAATTATAATTATTACTATAATAATAATTATTATTATTACTATTATTATTATTATTATTAGTAATACTATTATAATAATAATTATTATTATTATAATAATAATTAGTAGTAGTAGTAGTAGAACTATTATAATAATAATTATTTGTAGTAGTATTATAATTTTTATAATAATAATTATTATTAATAATATTATTATTATTAGTAGTCGTAGTAGTTGTACTTGTGTTTTTTGTAACACCCCAGTCCCACATCGAAAGATAGAGGGAAAATTTGTCTGCATATAAGGAATTAAGTAACTACCAATAGTACCTTCAAGTCATGACCTTTTGGGAGCCTGTGGTGGGCTAGATGACCCAAGAAGATACTATTGGGCCAGTGGTTTGAGGCCTTATTTGGATGGATTTGATTCGATTCGGACTTGGGATTTGACCCAAGATTTGTTTCGGACTCGGGATTTGACCCGGGTTGTTTCATATGGTATCAGAGCCGACTCTTGAAAGCCGAGTTGGGTCATCCGATCGGGTTGCAGGAGGTGGGGACACGAAGCCAGCCGGTATTATCCCACAATGGCTAGAGAGGCAAAGATCTTTGGGCCGTGTGTGATCGGATTCTGACGGGGACGTCAGAAATTTAAGTGGGGGAGTTTGTAACACCCCAGTCCCACATCGAAAGATAAAGGGAAAATTTGTCTGCATATAAGGAATTAAGTAACTACCAATAGTACCTTCAAGTCATGACCTTTTGGGAGCCTGTGGTGGGCTAGATGACCCAAGAAGATACTATTGGGCCAGTAGTTTGAGGCCTTATTTGGATGAATTTGATTCGATTCGGACTTGGGATTTGACCCAAGATTTGTTCCGGACTCGGGATTTGACCCGGATTGTTTCACTTTTTCCCCCAAATCAATTAGAATGAATCTAAATCTTTATTATATAGATTACTATTACTATTATTATTATAGTAATAATAATAATTATTATTACTATAATTATTATTATTACTATAATTATTACTATAATAATAAGTATTATTATTATTATTATTTATACTATTATAATAATAATAATTAGTACTATTATAATTATAATAATTATTATTATTACTATTATTATTATAATAGTACTATTACTACTAATTATTATTATTATTATTACTATTATAATAATAATAATAATAATAATAATAATTAGTAGTAGTAGTACTATTATAATAATAATAATTATTATTATTATTATTACTATTATTATTAGTAGTAGTAGTAGTAGTACTATTATAATAATAATAATAATAATAATAATAATTATTATTATTACTATTATTATTAGTAGTAGTAGTAGTACTATTATAATAATAATTACTATTAGTAGTAGTACTATTATAATAATAAATATTATTATTATTTATTTGTGTGTGTGAAGAAGAGTGGAGAGAGAAAGATTTTATGTGAGAGCATGAGAGAGTATGGTGTAGGGGTGAATTTAATTTGGGCAGAAAGAAATATGAGCCTTTAGATTAAGTTGGAAGAATTAAGTTACAATGAATCTGAACCGTCCTTGTGCTTTGTCAAATGAAAGATTCAAAAATAGGTTCAATTTTATTATATACATTATATTATTAGTACTATAATAATAATAATAATAATAATAATTATTATTATTATTATTAGTAGTAGTAGTAGTAGTAGTCGTAGTAGTAGTAGTACTTGTACTTTTCTGCCCAAATCAATTAGAATGAATCTAAATCTTTATTAAATAGATTACTATTACTATTATTATTATAAATATTATTATAGTAATAATAATAATTATTATTACTATAATTATTATTATTATTACTATAATAATAAGTATTATTACTATTATTATTATTATTATTTGTACTATTATAATAATAATTAGTACTATTATAATTATAATAATTATTATTATTACTATTATTATTATTATTAGTAGTACTATTATAATAATAATAATAATTAGTAGTAGTAGTAGTACTATTATAATAATAATTAGTAGTAGTAGTAGTAGTAGTAGTAGTACTATTATAATAATAATAATTATTAGTAGTAGTACTATTATAATAATAATAATTATTATTATTTGTTTGTGTGTGTGAAGAAGAGAGGAGAGAGAAAGATTTTGTGTGTGAGCATGAGAGAGTATGATGTAGGGGTGAATTTGATTTGGGCGAGAAGAAATATGAGCCTTTATATTAAATTAGAAGAATTAAGTTATAATGAATCTGAGCCGTCCTTGTGCTTTGTCAAATGAAAGATTCAAAATGGGTTCTGTTTTATTATATAGATGTTACAACAATCAAACCCTCTAACTTTTCATGTTTTGATCAAATTAGCAACTAAGAGACATAATATCAAACAGTTAGCATGTATGGCATAACTCTTTGGATTTTTAAAGCATGCATGGCATGATTTGTCCAGAACTTATGTTCTTATTACACCATAACAATTAGACCACAATTACACAACATCACATACTCCAAAACAAACCATTTATAAAGGTCTCCTATGCATATTCTCTCATAGTTTTGGAAGAACATAGAGAATGAGTTCATAGCTTAGCTATTTGGCGAATTCCTCTTGATTGAAGCTTGATAACCACCCTCCTTGCTTGCAAGATACTCTAGAATTCGTAGCCCACCTTGAACCACTCTCAAACTCTTAATATTTTCTTCCATTTTCTCTATTATTGCTCTCTTAGGTGTATTTTATCAAAGTAAAGAAATGTTTGAGTTGGGTGTATATGTATATATGTTAATAGGGCTGATGTCTCCAGTCTTCTCATCTCTCAAAACATCAGTTACAAGCATATTCATCATACTTTAATTTAGTTATGGGGTGAGGAGTTAGGAACATGAAAAGGTTTGCTTATTATGTTTAAGGAGTTATCACCTTTCTTCCTCTTTATTGTTATATACGTTTATACTCTCCCTTCTTGTCCCATATTATGTGTCACAAGACCCCCCCTACTGCTGTCCAATTAAACAAATGCATTATAATGTTATTTTAATCATTTAAATGTCGATTTTGACTGTTTTATCCTCCGTAGCCACATGTGTCGATACTTATATCGATTCCTACTAAAGTCGACGTCCGGGACGTCATGGAACTCTCCGTTTCGTCAAACTCAACTTCAAAATTCGTAGTTGACAATTCGTCGCCTCAAAGTGTGTTTGGGCTAAATTTAAGATAATATTATATCTAATAAAGTTCCAAGAGAAGAGATTTGACCGTATGTGATATTTTATGTCATGAAACTTCCAAGTCCATATATCTATAAATAAGAGTATTGTAAAAGAGAATGGTGGTGGATATATAAAAATATTATGAGGCATGTCTCATTTTCGTGACACATTTAAAAATATTATGATACACGTCTCATTTTCGTGACACATTTTCGTGGTTACAGTCTATCCTGCCTGATTTCGACGTTTCGGACTCAAATACGCAGACCGCGTTCCTAAATTCTGCTCCAAACTCATACTCATATTTGTAAGTCATCCCACGAAATTAATTATAATTAATTACATCCTTAACCAATTTAAATAATTGGCCTAACCGTAACAACCATTAATATGCATCTTATCACATAACATATAATAAAAATAAATAATTAATCTAAAAATAATTGTAACATACGAATTTCACATAAGTTTGTTTATTGAAATTATTTAATTACATGAAAAAAATCTAGGATATTACATGGAAGAATTGGCCCACACCTTTCTAAATCAGTACAGTTTTCAGTCACAAATGGCACCGAATCGATACCAAGTGACTAAAGTCAAAAAACAAAGTACTGAATCTTTCTGAGAATATGCCCAAAGGTGGAGACATCTAGCAGTGCAAGTCATTCCATCAATGACAGAAATTGAGATGGTAATGACGTTTATTGATATCCAAGAGGCTTATAACTATAAGAGGATTGTTGGTTAGAAAACCGATCACTAAACACGCGTAAGTATACGCGGTCTAACAAGTAATACAGTGATAAGTAGAGTGTCGTACCCACGAGGACCTATCATTAATATTTACCAAGTACCGACTTTGTATCGCTAAAATCTTATTCGAGCAACAATAAATGGAAGTGTGATTAATCTAGTTATCACTAATTAACAAAGCATTCTGTTGAACACCTGGCGTGCTATGCTTCATAAAACTACCTACCCATCTCTCTTTGGTCTTAATGGTCACGACAATTTATCGACCGAGAACACACATGTACTTATGCACCTCTGTCGAGGTATGCACAGACATATCCTCTCCAGATCCACCCGAAAGAGAATAAAATAGAAAAGAACGTCTAAGCTAGGTGATAATCCTACACATGTCTATGCGAATTAACATAACAAGGATTTAAGCAAAAGTTCTCAAATAGGCCGCACGTGGCGCACATATATATGTCTATTCTACGCACAACTTATGCAGTCAAAACCCATAATCACATGCCAATATATTTAGGTGTAAATCTATATTCCTTCTGTCGATATCATAGAAATAACCAAAATCATCACTAATGTCTTAGCGAGACTCATTAAGCATGAAATAATTAAACCAAATCATTTGATGCCTACAAAAGAGATAAGACAGTCAATTTAAATAATAAAGAGTTCCATTATAACCTTAGAGCAAATATTCGGTTCATAGCTATTGAACAAAATATAAGTAGCAATAAAGACAACATTTATGGAATACAAAAGTAGAGGAAATAAAATTATAAGAATAAACTCTGTCGAGATTCTTCAGTCTCCAAGCATTTCACTCCTCTCAAGCTTTCCAATCCGTGTAGCTCACTGCTCTTGATGCTCCAAGGAAATACAGACTTCTCCCTAATCTACCTAATCTATGTTTACAGATATCAACTAAGAGGAAGAAATTACAGAAGAAACTATCATAAGCTAAGTTATATGATTATAAGGTCTTATATATGATATATGATATGAGATGTAGAGGTTCTGTTGACATATAAATATATATATACATATATCTGTTTCCTTTTTTCGCTAGGTCAAACCAAGCCCCTCTCTGCCTGGGACCAGAGCTCGCGCTGCGGCGCGAGTAATATGCCTATGGGTGGCGTTGTGGTGCCACGTGTGTAGGAAAAACACCGAAGCTCGCGCTGCAGCGCGAGCCCATAAAGGATTAGTGGCATTGCGGCGCGAAGGTGACGTCAGCAAGGACCAAGGGGTGGCGCTGCGATGCGAGCTTCAAGTTGGGCTTACGCGACGCGAGTATGTGAAAGATGACCGTTTTGCCCATTGAATGCTAGAAAACACCCGTAAAGCCCTGTAATATGTCGGTTAAACATAATAACACTATAATCATATAAAACTATATAAAATCTACAAATATCAGGCAACTATTTAAGCCATAAAGTATCTGATTTGCGGGTATAAATCCCACTCATCAAGGATCTTAGTAGGCATAGGAAAGCCATTCTCGGAAATGATCAAACACAGTTAAATGACAGAGATGGGCCTAATGGCAGGCAAGATTAAAGACTTCACTGCCTTGGAAGAAGTGACCATGCATATATAGACTATATAATAAGTATGCGAGCGATCCCAAGAGGGTACCAGATAAAGGCAATGAAGATGTATCCCTCATTTTATAGGGGCATGCTAGGTGACCAACCTATATCCCCCCCCCCCCATTTGGAAAAAGCAAGAAAATCAACCATTTCAACAACATGCTACATTCAACTAATGCCAGGACATAAGAAGAAAATTTAAAAGAATAGAAAATTGGGTGTTCACTCCACTAGGCGATTCCTTTGAAAATGTATTGTCGATATTAATAGATCACAAGAAAATTACCGAACTAGCTGTACCTTTGGAACCAGGGAGAAAAAGATATAATCCAAGCCAGAGATGTTCTTAGCACTCAAGGTATCTAGGACACGATAAAGAAGATTGTTGGTTCTTGAAGCATAAAATTCAAAATCTGATCGAAAGTGGCAGTATTGTGGTCCAACAACCTGACCAACAAAATGTCAACATCAACCTTCAGTTGTAGCATGATACGGAGGGAGTAAACATGATCGGTCAAGAAGCACTGAAATGTATCCAAATCGTAAGTACATACTAAGGATGGAGGAATACCCCCAAAGGCACATAACAAATGTCCTAGAGTGGGAAAACTCGGAGGAGGGTATGACAGTAATGCAAAAACTAGAGATGATATAGAATCAAATAAATCTGCTAGCTAAGCTGATAGTGCGCCAACATCATGATACGAGGCAGTTTTTCACTCAACTATCAGAAAACCAAGAGAAAAAAGAAGTTAACCATAATGCAAGCCCGTATCTCTCAATGATGAGCCAGCTAAATGAAGAAAATCATAGCAGGCTGAAAGGAAAAGAAAAAGGGGATGATAAAATTGTTAGAAGATCTCGCCAATAGAAAAATCACTCGAGGAAATGCGAATTATCAAAGAAGAAAGATCAAACAACCTCCACAAGAGGTCAAAAAATCACCCCTTTGAGCAAATCAAATGAAGAAATGCTACACTTTCTGATAAGAGAATGAAGGATTACTGAGTTGATGCCTCCTATAAAACCCAAGAAAAAGAGTTATGATTCCACCAAGATATGTCTCTACCATTCTAACTCACTTGGACATACGACTGAGGAATGTTGGTCTTTACGACATAAAATCCAGAATCTCATTGAAAATGAAGAGTTGAAGATAGAATTCCTCATGACCAAAATAAACAAAGAGGAAATAAAATGATTAAGATGTCCACTCAAGACATGCAGTTCAAAGGAGGTGAAGGCAATAAGCACCAATCCTGGCAGAACACAAGGTGGACTTTTCCTAATGCAAGGAATGACAGAGGAGATAAGGGAATCCCCAAAGGGATTCCTCCGCCAACATCAAACATCTTGTGGTCCAAAGATAGCAACAATGTTCCTGATTTTATCACCTCGGAAGATGAGGAGGAAATACTAATCCTTTCCAAGGAAGGAAAAGCCAAAAAGGAAAGTTCCTTGCAAGAAATGCAACAACAGTTTGATGGAGATTTCATGGTCGAATCCTCTCAAACTCAGTAAAAATGTGAAGGAACAGATGAAGGAAAAGATGGTGAGGTTTTCGGGGAAGCCAACCCATTGAGGAATCTAGAGTTTATCCCTTTTTACGAGGGGTCCACTTTAAGCATCCCTGAGGAATGTACTGAATCAGGAAGCGATCAAGTTATGGCCATAAGTGAAGACATTCAGAACCTAGAGGTAACCTCTATCGAGAGCCTTGATGGCAACATAACCACTGACAATTGGACTATCAGGCCTCAAGTAGCCAAGAAGATGTAGATCCAGGGGATAAAGTTGTGAGTTCCAGAAGATGTTGGGACAATATCACTATCTTCATAGTATGCCTTTTATTTTCCATGCGTGCAAATATTAAAAAAATAAAAATAAATAATAAATAAATCAAACTAGTTAGGTCTCAGCCAAAAGCCTGAACTACGAAAGACCTGATCTCCCCTCATCAATGGGATTACGTAGGCAGCCATTTATGGTGCGGTCAAACCAAACAAAAACCCCAAAAACCCAAACAAACACTTCTCAAACTGTTCAATTCATCAAGCATGAACTACATAGACCTGATCTCCCCTCATCAATGGGAGTACGTAGGCAACCATCAGTGGTGTGGTCTAACCCTCAAAAGAATCATCCAAACCAAAATTTCAATCCCAAGTTAATAAATCAAACCTTGCAGATCAAATCAAACTTGGGTGAAGTCATCACCAACAAAGCTAAGATCTTTGGGACAATTTAATGGAGTCTGCAAGCCTCTCGACATCAATCATCAAAGTTGTAACAACAACACAATGATATATCAAGCACAACTAGTAGCGAGGACCTTCAAAGAGCCTACACCCTCAATCACAAGTCTTCATCAAATTATAAGAAATCATCAAGACCAATTGCGCGAACAATTCAGGAACAATAATTGAGGGCATCAAAGCCCAAATCAACTACCTGTTCACCATATGGTACAGAGTTAAAGCCTCTTGCGATCTCGGCATCTTATCATCCCATCTGTCAAACCAATTATCTCAGGCAACAAGAAAGTCTGGGGAAATTTCAAAATTAGCGATAACCCGATATTGGAACCCTTACAATAAGACTAGGGGCAATCTCGGAAACAGCGACAGCTCAACACTGGGGCATTTATCAACTATCCTAAAGAGGAAAATACACCGGTCAGCACCATCAACATGGTTCATCATCATCAGAGCTTCCCTCATATCATCTCAATGGCGATTCAGTAAGATCAATTGGTCTTTTCCCATCATATTGTTCTAAGAATGAATAATCTACATCTAAGCTATGAATCTTTCATCTTGTTATGAGCTTTCATTCTCCATTTACATGCATTAGCGATAATATACATGTTAAGTATTCTTAGAAAGAGGTTATTTCTTAACTTGTTATGAATGGGATTAATTCTGATAAGTATCCGTGGGGCAAGAAGCACGGGAACAATTAGAGTATTAAGACTATTCAACCTTTTTTATTGGGCACACCATCTTAGTTCAAAGCATTTTTTGGAACAAACTTGACCTTATATGAATGTTTGCATTATACGATTGCCCTGACTCTTAGTTGTGGGGTATGAAGCTATCGAAAAAATAATGACAATTAATGAAAAGATAAAAGATAAGTCGCCAGCCTAATGTCTCGAATCGTGGCCTAGGTTGCTCGAGTTATTAAGCTTGAGGGGTGTTTTTACACCTGGTGCCCTAAAGCCATCTGGTTTGGGAGTCTTCGGCCCAACGATCCTTACATGGGTAACTTAGCGCCTACGAAAATGTGCATTGAAAAAAGGCAAAACCTGAGCAGATCCTGTGACAACCCGAGAATTTTGAATATTTTTAAAATTTTTAATTAATTGATTTAAGGTTCAACATTAGAACCTAGACAGAAAATAAGTGTATGCGTTTGATATTTTTAAAAAGGAATTTTGAGGATTTCAAAATTCTATAAAGGATTTAGGTGAATTATTCAGGATTAAGGAATAAGTGAATATGTTCTGTGTATATGTGTGCAACATGTGGTTAAGGGTCAAGGGTTGACCAGATAAACGATATCTGTAGGAAACCGTAAGTATATTTTAAGAACGTCAACGGTCGGTTAGAAAACCCTAGCGAATTACAGGAAACCCTAAAATCGGTTCTGGAAACCCTAATTTTAGTTCCGGGAATCCGAAACCCTAATTCGGAAAGTTAAAACCCTAATCTGGGAACTTAACGGAGAATTATATTGCTTAAGTGCTATTAATTAATATATTATTTAAGGTAAAGCTTAATTATTTAGCAAACACTAATTTAAAATTAGAAAACCCTAATTTTTGGATTAGAAACCTTAATTTATAAATAGGGAAAAACCTAAGTGTTAATTTATTAATTTTAATGTTAATTAGGAAATATTAATCCTAATTTTAAATTTATAAGTAATTAAAAAACCATAATCTAATTACGAAAATTAATTTCTATTTAGAAACCCTAATTATGGGTTATAACCCATAATGCATGATTTTGACCCTACTTGCGTAATTTGCAATTTTAATTAGGATATATTAATCATAATTAGCAAGATTGAATTATGATTAGTAAATTTTAATATAATTAGAAAATTCTAATTATAATTTAGAAATATTAATTTTCAATTTTTAAAACCTAAATTGGAAATGTTAGAAACTAAATTGCAAAACCTTAGGGTTCAAACCCTAAGGATTTCAAACCCTAACCCTAAACCTAAACCCTAAGGATTTGGCCAATGTCCAAACTGCCATTAATTTTGTATACAAAATGACCAAAGTGCCCTTTGTTGCATTATTGTGTAATAGCTTGCAAGACTTGTCAAAAGTGAGTTGTCCACAAACTCTATCAGCCCCATGTGACCAATATCTCCTTGTGACCTTATTGCATCAAATCTTATATAGATTAGAAAGAGAGAAAAAGCTCACTTGAATTCTCAAATTTTTCTTTAGCCATTCTCTCTCCAAAATCTGAAATTTAAAGTGAGAGAGAGAGAAGATGAACCATGATAATTTAATATCAAGTCAAGAACAAGATCAAAGATCAGAAATAAAAAAAATCAAGTTAGAAAGAGGTATAAACCCTAATTTTGAAAATCAGTGATCTTATGTTATAAGTTATAATTTATTGGTTAAATATATGTTAGAAGGTGCCTTTTAGAGATCTGGGTTGTTGGATCATGGATCCATAACATCTAGATGCTCAAATTTAAAGATTTCTCAAATCTGGAAAATTAGAAAAATGTTGTCTGACAGCCTAATGTCAGACGCCTTAGATCTTTCTATGTTAATTATTTGTGTTGTTTTAAGTTTTAAACTTGTAGTATGTTATGTGTTCTTTGTTCTAAAACTTGGAACAGATTCATAGCATGTCTAGATCGTAACTTATGAGCAGTAAAAGGTCATTGACCGTTCACCGAAAGTTGAATCTGGGAAACCCATAATGTTTTTCCAATGGTCAGACAAGATTTTCAATCCTCTGATCTTGCAGTCTTTTCATTTTCTGGCCATGTTGTTGTTTTGGTGTTATATTATGACATGAGGACTACACGATCCTGCCTTTATATTTCTCGTATCATAAACAAAAATGAAACTAAGCCGGGTCAAAATAGGGTTGACCATCTGCCGAAGAACATTTCTTGAAAAACCAGAAATGTTCAACGCCAGTTTTTTTGGCCTACTTTGACCGACCCATATTTTCTTTTGATAACGTTTTTAAGTTGTTTGAAGGTTATATACTTGTACAAGCATATCTATAATACACATGTTAACATTCATATCACACAAATAAATCTTAATATGCATGTCATAAGGATCCAAAGGAGGTAGTAGCAACTGTTCTTCATTTCTGGAAAACCCAGAAATGAAGAACATCCTTGTCAGAATTTTTAGAATTCTAGATCTTGCTTGTGTTATGTATTCTAACCTGATGATGGTAAGATCATGTAGTATGGCATCAATACTACAGGAGCTGACCATTATCTAGCCCATAAAGATCATGAATTAGGAATTCTAATTGGTCAAAGGTACTACCCGGTAACTGACATGAAAGTCTGAAGAACACTCGACAACAGGCCAAGAACACCTATAGCGACGGGTATGTCGCTAAAGGGCCCTTTAGTGACATTTATTTTTGGAAATTAATATTCTTAATTAAATAAATAGAAAAAAATGGTTTTTAATTATTAAAAATACTAAATAAATTCCGAAAAATTATTTTAAAGTCTGAAAAATAGTTTTTAATTATTTAGAGTATATTTCATAAATATTTAATATTTTTGTAATATAAATGGTATTTAATTTAATTAATTATAATATTAAATAAATTATTTAAAAATTATTTTAATACAGGAAAAATCATGAAAAATTATATTATGGTATTAGAAAATATTTTAAGTTATTTCCAATAACTTTTGATATTTTTTGATGAGATTCATTAATTATTTAATGTTAATGATAATTAGTTTATTTAATAACTATATTAAATAAATTATGGAAAAATAGAATTAATGATTTAAAAATTATATAAAAATGATTTAAGTGTTATAAAAATATTTTAATTTATAAAATATAACTTTTGATATTTTTTCATCAAAATATTAATATTTTAATATTAAAAGAGATTATCGAATAATGAATTTAACGGTTTAAAAATCATATAAATATGATTTTAAGGTATTAAAAATACATTGATATATATTATAAATATATTACAATATTATGTTATGATTTTCATTAATATTTGATAATAAATAAATATTAATGATAAAAGAATTATGTGATATTTAATTCATTTGAATACGTTATTAATAATGGAAAATTCACCATATATAGTAATAATTATTTAAAAATTATTACGAGCTTGTGAAAATTATTTTAACTAATATTAAAGTTATCTGAGATAATTGTTAAGTCTTAGGCAGAGTTTAATTGAACTTAAACTCGAAATTTTGTCCGACTCGACCGTCGGGACGTTAGAATTTTGTCGAATTCAAGTCATACTGAAATAGTTTGACCTAATACTGAGTCTTTTGTGTGTTGTGGACTGATAGGGTTATGTGTTATATGTTATGTGTTTAGGTTGCTCTATGTATATCTATATATATAATAGTATTATATTGTGATGATATTATTCTAATATTGGAGATCTATATTACTAATATTAGGTCTTCGAATAAAGCGATATAAATTGTGTAGCGGTAATCAACGGTTCAGGCAAGTTTGTTTTTACTTAACTCTACTAAGAGTTGTTTTATTCCGATAAGCTTATGGTTAATCATTACTGATTGCCATGAATTGTACTCTGTACATATTGCATGTATAAGTTAGGTATGAAAGGCAAATCACCTTCATTACCAGTTGGTTCAGATATATTTGTTAATGTTATATACTTGTTCAGTCAAAAGTTTGTTCCTGCTAGTTCACAATTATATTGTTGAATTATAGCCAGCTTATTATTCAGATTCTTTCAATCATGATATATCGTTATATCATTGAACTTAAACTTGCTGGGAAACTTTCATGCTCACCCTTGCTATATCATGATAAACATTGAAGATTAAGACAAACGCGTCGGATACAAGGAAAGATTAAAGACAGTTCCAAAATAAAGTTAATGTGCGCGATTAGTTTTATAATTGTATAGTTTGATAATAATGTTATATGTTAGTTAAGTTATGAATTGTGTATAAGTTAAGGTTACTCGACCTTGGGGAAAAGTGTGGGAGTTTAATGTATAAACAATTTATGTTTATATCTTCCGCAAATATAGTAATAGTGTTAGAATGATTGAACCGGATCCACAATGATTCGGGGACCTCGGATTCGGGGCCCTCACATATCCAAATCGTGGCGTGGGTTATTAGAGTAATTAAGCTCGAGGGGTATCTTTACACTTGGTGCCCTAAATCCATCTGGTTTGGGAGTCACCGGCCCAATGCTCCCTACATGGGTGACTTAGAGCCTAAGAAAATGGACCTTTAAAGCTTAGGTAAAGAGGCAAATAGAGTGATCGCCTGACTTGTCTCGAAGCGTGGCCTTTATTACTCGAGCCAGTAAACCCGAAGGGGTGTCTTAACACCTAGTTCCCTAAAGCCCTCCGGTTTGGGAGTCATTGGTCCAAAACTCGTTACATGGATAATTATGAATAACCTAAGAAAACGAGACAAGATTAATCGAGATAAAATAAAATTTGCAACGGCATATAAATGAAACCCCTGCTAAGAGTTACGTCACTCATAGTACACGTGTCATATGAAATCAAGTTTGCGAAGAAGATCGTCTAGGGCAAAGATGAAGTATCTCAGAGATAGGGAGATAAGTCTTTTGAAGCTAATCCTACCCATAAATAATGACCATGGATGTTTCCAAATTTCCTTACAATTTCATAACTCATTCAATTTCATAAACTTTTACTTCAAATGCATTATTCACAAGAGTATACTAATCCTGACGGCCAAGCCGTTAAGCTTTTGGTGCATTTTTCTCTTTTGATGTGCAGGATATTGCTCACTCGCGACTTGGTCAACAAAAAGAGTTTCTCATATGAATCCCGGGAAAAAACATGCAAAAGGACTGGGGCATTTTTTGATTCCAGGAAAGAAAAGAAGTTTAAAGCAGGATCAAGCCTCTCATCAAAAGAAAGGGGAGAACTCCTGAAAAAAATCATGGCGACATAAGCCTGCCCTTATAAAGGAATGGAAAATTTTGAAAAAAGTCCTTAACTTGAAAGCAGAGGCCCAATGCCAAAAGGTCTAGTGAATGAAATCCTCATCATCAAATGTATCAACCTGCGTCAAGTCCTATCAAGTCGAGGACTCTACATCAAAGTTTAAATATGGGTAGCGAAAGAACGGGTTGCACCCACCAGCGATATCAGCAGCACTCAGGTCATCGGTTCAGTCGGGTTACGAATTAAAAGCTCAAGGGAATGGGGCACAAGTACCCAACAACGAAAAGAAACTCCAAATCGCCTCAAAAATGGTGAGATAAGTTTCTACTCCAGACACTTTAAAATGTGCATCAACCTAGGACAATAACTCCCAAGGTTAAATCTAGGTCATCACATCATGCATGATCTGCACATGTGAAAAAGTGTTACATCAGCTTACATCTCCATCAAAATTTAGTATGCATGTCCAGTAGATTTAAATATGAGTGCACATTAAATGCCTAGATTAGAGAAATTTTTTGTCACATACACCATTTGGTATTATATGCCATTGGCATCATTCCAACGTAACATCAGGAGGAGTCTGGTGAAGTAAGCCGTTGAATATTACTTCAACGAAGGTATCGGAAGATCCGATATTTTAAACCATTGGCATCAATTCAGCGCAACATCAAGACAGATTCAGTGATGAAAGCTTTGTATACCACCATTCGATTAGGAACCGAAACAGTTTGGCGATGTCAGCGTATTCAACTACCAGTAGGGTAAGATCCATTGTCGAATTACCAGCAGGGTAGGCACCGTTGTAAACTACCAGCGTATGCATCAGGAAGGTCCGACGATTTCAGAAATTCATCCCCAATAGAGATGTAGAAAACATCTCAACTTATCTTCATCAAACAAGAATAGGCAACACCCACAAAAAACTAAACTGTTAGAGTCAACACCAGCATAAGCATCAACAATAACCAGAAATGGTAAATCGATTTACGATGTGCGATGTGCGATGTGCGAAGTGCGATTAGCAAAATGCGATGTGTGAATTGCGAAGTGCGATTGGCCAAAAACGAAGTGCGATTTGCGAAAACATTATAAACATTCGTCATACCATTCATTATATTGCGATTTGCATCATTAAAAATACCTTGTCATATTTCAAGTGTCTAGTAATCTTTATCATGTTCATTCCATTGCATTGCATGAACATGATAAAGAGGGACATCTGTAGACACTTGAAATTTTGTTTACCTGTTACTAACTATGCAGGAGGACAAAATTGTGTTTTCATACTCTAGAGATAACCTTGGAGGACCATAACATCAGTTCCAACCCCAGATATAACCCTGGTAGATCCAATTTCCAACCTTGGAGATAATCCTGGGAGATCTAGTCAACATCAGAGATAACCTTAAGGACATTCAGAGGCAACAACATGACAATCTCAGAGATAACCCTGGGAAAAGACCGATACAACTGCGCCATAGTCAAAAATAACCTCTAGAGAGGCAAAATGGTCATTTTGCCAACTCAAATCAAATAAACTCATTTCAACTCAAACTTCTTCAAAAGAAGTCCCACAAGAACCATATCTTAACTTCCAAGCGTAAACTATGTAAAATAGCTCAATGAACTACCTAACGGAGACCCGAAAATGCCATTTCGGTCATAGACCCATCTTCCTAGAATCAAAAAGGGCAAATCCTATTACATTGCGTAACTCTCGAAAAGACTTTTCATAATGGTATGGCACGCTTCCATCGGACTCGCGGATTGAAAGTTATGAAGGTTCGAGCGAACAACGCATTGTCCAAGTGCACATACTTCGAGACAGTAGGACCCACAGAGCCTGGGGCACCCCGGACAGCCGCAGGTAGTGTAATACCTGAGAATTTTCACGTCTTATTAAATGAATATATTGATGAAAATGAATATTTATTGGATATAAATAATTTTGTGTTACGAGATGAGTTAACTCAATTATATTAAATAATTGAATATTTGAGAATATATGGAATTTTTGATGGACTCGTTGAAAGCCTTATGCGGCACGGTGATGGGAGATATTAATAATGATATTAATCGACGAAGGAATTATTAAGTGAACAATTAATTTATATTAATTGTTAATTGTTATTGTAGAATATTAATTAATTATTGATGGTGATTAATGAATGATATGTGATTATTAATTATTGTTGTGAGTAAAGTAAATTCTACAATTAGAATGGTATTATTCAATTAATTTATGTGTGTAAGGCATGCGATATTATATATGTCTTACATTAAAAGAAAATGCGGTGTGACACATTAATATAACTATGTAATATATATAAACTATAAATTGTAGGGAATTATAAGTTACATAAACAATTGTTTATGTGAAAATAAGCATGTGTGGAAAGATTAAAAGATGTATTCTATCAAAGAATTTTAAACTATTCCAATAAGTGAGTTTAACTAGAATAATAAAGTTTTAAGGGGATATTAATTACTAGTGGTTAATTAAATGGAGTTCATACGTATTATAAATAATAAATAGACATTAAAATAAAATGTACATGAATTATATGTATGTTAGATTGCCATATCATATATACTACTTTGAAATATTAATTATGTAAATTATATTGTAATATTAAGATATAACCCATGTATGGATGATATATATATATAAATATAACTTAAGAGTGTATAACTTAAGTGTGCAAGAATGTTGAGTAATTGAGTTGTCCCAAAACTAGTGTCCCATTTGCTCTCATTTCTCATTCACGTGTAAAACAAAAAGGCTAAGGTTTATTCTCTCTTCCTTCTTCCAAACCTTCCTAGATGATGATTATGGATGGAGTGGGCATAATGATGCAAATTAACAACCAATTACCAACTCCTTGTTAACCTTCATGCAATCCTTCAATCCATAGGTTTGATTCTGTGACACCCCCAATTTCGGGCACTTCAATCCCACAGATTTGGTGTTCACTGTCCAATTAAATCATAACTAACTACCCATTTCCAAAGGATAAAATTAAACTCCAAAGTTTAAAATAATCTATCTCACATTAAAGGGTTACATAATCTAAAGTAAATCCCAGGTCATTTAACCTTTAGTACAATCATTAGTGGAAAATTAAAACATGATCATAATTAAATCTATTACATAAGCTTCATAAATAAAAGATAATTTAAACGTTGTCGTCTAATTAAGCACTTTGTCCTTGCCCTTGCTTGTAGAAATTTCTTCAAACTTCTTAACTTCATTTGCATTATTTTGTGCAAGAGTGAGCAAATAATTGCTCACAAGAAGGATAATATACAATAACGGTTTATGAATGATAATTCACTAAGTATTCAATGGTAAAGTATTCTTACCGGAACAATAAACTTTAATTCAACAACTATGAGTTCAAATGAATAATGAGCGTTAAGTTAACAATAGATATGAACATCAAAGAATATAGTGAGGGTCACGAGACCACGAACTATACTCTAGGTTTCAAGTATTTCTACTTTAACCTTTAACAGTCTAAAAGACTACAATCATCATCTATGTCATAGGTTAACAGGTGTTTCTACTATAACCTTTAACAGTCTAAACGACTATATGGACCATCATCCCGTACTCTAGGAGATCAACCCTTTGTACTATGTATTGCTCAGACATTTTAACGCTATTGCGTATTTCTAAAATAATCCACTAATAATAGGGTTGTTCATCTCATCTTAGATTATCAGGTTCTGAACCAAATGAAGTTTGGTTGGGAATTAGCTTCCAAGGAATTCTAGATCTTTAGAATGCTCATCAACCAAGTACTGGTTGAATCAGATAGAAACAAATAACTATTCAAGAGTTTGATTATAATATCTTCATGAACAAGGTATATCGATGAATCAACAAGAGCCATATTATTAACACTTTCTAAATTGAACAAATGTTATCATCGATAACATGCTTTCAAAATTTGTGTGAGTCCATATGCAAACCAAATGAAGTATGGTTTGGGTTGACATCAAGGGTAATTTAGAGTTTAGAACATTCATCAACTAAGGATTAGTTGAATTGGTAAAGAATTGCTGGATAACTTAGAGTTCGGTTAAAAAATGTAGGATATTACAATGACATTGGAGAACGAAGATCAAACAACAGTTATTAGTAACTGAATAAACAACATTACAGACTTTGAATAACCAAAGTAATCTCGTTTGAAGTAAAGAAATAAATATTAACTAATTTGCTCAACAATAAATGAGAGTTAAAGAATTCGCATGACAATAAATCTTTAAACAAGAGGTTAGGGTTAGAGAATTTGCACAAGTATAACGTAATATTGAAAAGTAACCTTTCTGAATAATAAAGTAGCAAAGGTTAGGGAACTTGCTTCATGCGTAGGTTAAATAATCACTACTCACGTTCACCACAAGTCCTACACATACCATACGTATTGATAATACACATTAGTTACACTAATATTAGTTTCATATAGCAAACTAATAACATCACATCTTTTTATGAACATCACTATTTAGATTTATTACAACTACTTAAGTGATAAATTAATTACACCACATACACATTAATAACTTGATATAACATCCTATTACATGTCCAACAGGTTATCATTAGGTTATACAAATACACAAAGGATTGCACTTGCATCCGCGCATCCCGACGCTTTCTGATGGCCTCTAAATACACAACAATCCTAATGATGACTATTTTGACCCTTCATAACTATTTCAAATTGAAAAACATAAAGCACAAAAGTTATAGGTCTACACGTTCTCGTTCCGGATCATCTTGAATCGTATCAATCGGAGTTCGTATGAAAATGTTATGGTCATTTTAGTAAACTATGTCCGGTTGGTTTTTTTTTAAAAAAAATTGGCTTGACAGAACACCCACCCGCCGGGGCGGGAGTTTTTTCACTGGTGGGGGCCCGCCGAGGCGGGGGTCCCAATTACGACTTCGTGATTTCAGCTCCATAACACTACAGAAAGCCAAATTAGGCCTCCAAGATCCTTTCTAACAACCATACTAACCTACCCAAGGTGTAATAGGTTTACAAAAACATAATCTAATATTTTCTAACGCGTTTCTAGCCATCTAAACAACATAAACATCCAAATTACAATCATTAATATTCACTATTTTTGCTAAAGCTTCACTTTTTGAAAATTTCAGTGAAAAATCATCATTGTGACTTTTGTTTTCAACCAAAATAGTTAATTCAACATACTATGCTTATGTTTATTCATCCTCTTTCAAATTCAATAGTCAATTTATAAATTAAACAACTTATTAGACCTTAATTTTACTTTAAACTAAGCCATATTCATATATATTCATACCAAATCAATGTAATATGATTTCCTTCACAAAATACATACTTAACATGGATTCTTTCACTATATTCATATATAAACTTATGAAAATAATTTTATAACAAACAATTTATCATATAAAGATATATACAATAAACAATTCAACCTTCATAAAGTTTTTACAGAGAATTTTAGAAGAGAATATAACTACAACTTTTATAAAAAATACAAGCAAGAGGATACCTTTATTTTAGAAGATGATGGCTATTCTTTTTATTATGAAGCTTTCTTTTTTCCCAATTCCTCTATCTAGACTTCTCCCAATTCTCTCTTACTTTTCTCTATAATTTTCTTCTTCTCTTCTTTTTTCTTCTTCTGAGTCTTTCTCACTATTCTAAACTCTAACTTACGTATTAAGCGCAATATAACGTATAGGTAATAATATATGTAATAAGTATATAATATAATTTTAACTTTAACTGACATCAATTTTTTTTCTTAAACTCAAAAGCCATAAGGCTTGTTTGGCTAACTAACTAAAAATTAACTCATTAAATCTTACACCTTGTTTGGTAAAACAGATTTAAATTAAAGACTTAACATTCATTAAGCCTTGTTTGGCAAAAACTGAATTAACCTCCCTTAACTTATTTTAATAACTCCTTTATAATAAAGTTTATGGTCACACTTTAATTAATTAAATTTTAATATTCAATTTAATTAATTATAATAATAATTTATTAAATTAATTCACCACATAAACCAATACGACATAATTATAATTTTCTTTATAAATATAATTTTATTTAATCAACCAAATATTAAAATATTATTTCATGATGATCAAATTCCTTAACTTATTAATTATTTATTCAACAAATAAATAATCAAATCAAATCAAATTAAACAAATATTTATTCTACAATAAACACATTAATTAAATATTTAAATAATTTCATAAATATTTAAAATTATAATTTAAATTTTTGGATGGTTAAATCCTTCCCTCTTTACAATGATTCTGTCCCCAGATTCACAACTCAAGCAATTCGTTCGTCATATTCTTCCTTCCTTACAAATATTCTATCCCCAGAATCAAAGACACAGATTAAAAAAATAACTCAGGGTAATTCTTCATCATTTCAGTTTCGAGTTTCCACGTATCATCTTCGACATTGTCGTACTTGATCACATGATTGCAGTCGAGCTTGTTCGATCATCTCACCGAAACATGAAAAACTTTTTGAATGCGCTCTAACTATAGAGGTCAGGGTACCTCAAAACCATCTTTCAACTTCATCAACGCTTCCTATACTATAGCTATTTTTTACCCAATAGTTCATCAAACTTACCACACTTTGGAAATCCAGGAACTTGCCATAATCATATGAGTTTAGGAACTTATCCTAGTCAGACCATAGGCGTCCATTCGCTGAGGGGTTCAAAACATACCATATGATTATAAGTCTCGAACTTACCATATACTTTAGTTTTAAGAACCGAACCTAATCTCAATATCATCTATCTTAATCTTAACAACCTCTAACTATCAAATATATATACATGAGAAAAGAATCACCTTTCTACCACACACACATTGATAGCGCGATACCGATATTCCAATGATTATCAACGTGATAAACCAAGTATATGCACAAAACCTCTACCCACACAAATGTTTGTACGACTTATTCACCATATGAGTCCTCGGTTGAAAACCCACTTAACATTACTTTACTCTTAAATTATTTTAACTTACCCATAACTTGCTCAATGCGGATTCCTCGTATGTCATTATCAAAAACTTCTCGTGCGCTTAGCACCCCTTCCGATGTTTGGACTTCCTTTTATTTTGGCAATCGATTTGCAAACGATATGACATACCTATTTCTAATTGTGTTCCACACGTTCTTGCAAACCCTTTTGAAAATTCGATGTAAATCGTGAATCTCGATTCGACACAATTGACACAGAAACATCGTGTCTTGAAACGATTTCATAACTTCACACACTGCTCGATATGTAATACGCTAACTTTGACAAACCAAAAATCTACCGCCATATCTTGCCACCAATAGTAGTATCAAAGGCAATATATAATTTTGTGCTTCCTAGTTAATTCAATATATAAATTTTATGCAAAACTTCATTTTCAATTCCTGGTATTAGCGAAACCTAGTTTCTTCCTTCTAACTTCAACTATCCTTAAGTATCGATTTTTTGAATTGACACTACCTTCATCTGAATAGTCTTCCTTAACTCTATCCAACAAAGTTGTACTGTTTTTCTTCTGAAAAACTTCTCCTCTGCCTTTTCATATATCTTACCTCCTACTACCACTTAGTCATTTCTATTATGAACCCATTTTGCACAGTTAACAAAAATAACTACTACCCTTTTTTTTATATCTCACCCTACTACTCAAAAATAACATCATTAAATCCTCAGGGCAATCACTAATACCTCTACTCTGAATCGTGAGTCGAATACCCTTTCACATAAAAATTTTAATTGACGCAATGTGTACGAAAAGACCCTGTCATTCTGCCTAAACACACAGCCTAATACTTTGTCTGATGCATTGCTATACAACACAAAGTTTTCTGTACTATCTGGTAGAGACAACATAGGTGCCATACTAAATTCTTCTTCAATTCTTGAAAATCACTTCATAATTTCCTGCCCATATAAATTCCACTGATTTCCTCGTCAATTTAGCTAACTAAGTAGTTATCTTATTCTCCACATAACCTACAGATTATTTTCTTAATAACTTCTTGTTTTACAACATCGATAAATAACTCTACCGTACAGACGTCTTGCAACTAAAAGAATAAAATACTACCTTTGACTTCCTCAGAGTTTTAAGGTTTATGCGCTTTCTATGACAATGACTTATGACCACATGGTTTAACACGTGGCCTTTAATACAACATGAAATTTCTTCTCACCAACATAAAAGGAATCATTATTCACACTTCTAACTCTTCACGAAGCGAATCTAGTTTCTATACGAATTCATCAGGCATAAATTAACAAGTGGCGGTTAAATTAAATAACACGCATCCATATAGATAACTGATCGGAAACATACCTTGTGTTGTGTCCTGGATCTTCATGTTGGATGATTGTTCAGTTGCTCGACACGGCGCATCTGACTCTTTAATAACAAGTTTGCCACTGCCCCTTTCGCTTCCACTTGCTTTTCCTACCGCTTTCTTTGGGCAACCTCGAGCCAAGTGCTCCTTCGATCGACACGTGAAGCAAGCTCTCTTCTTTGGTCTTGAACATTTTGGTGCAATGTGATCCTTCGAGCCACAATTAAAGTGTGACAACCCGAAAATTTGGACAATTTATTAAAATCTTAAATGATGGATTTAAGGTCAAATATTAGACCGAGACAGAAAATAAGTGTATGCGTTTGATGTTATTGGGAAGGAATTTTGAGGGTTTCAAAATTCTGTAAAGGAAATAGGTGAATTATTCAGGATTAATTGTTTATGTGATTAAGTTCTTGTGAATATGGTTATGTTCTGTGTACAGAATGTGGTTAAGGGTCATGGGTTGACCAGATAAATTATATATGTAACAAACCCTAAGAATATATTAATAACGACAACGCTCGGTTAGAAAACCCTAACGTCTAATAAGAAATCCTAGAAATCGGTTCTGGAAACCCTAGTTTCAGTTTCTGTTAAAGTTAAACCCTAATTTGGGTATATAACGGAGAATTTTATTGCTTTAGTGCTATGCATTAAGTATTAATTAGGGTAATGGTTAATTTATTTACAAACCCTAATTTTTAAATTATGGAACCCTAATTGTTCCGTTAAAAAAACCCTAATTGTTCAGTGGTGGAATTAATCGCTAAAATTAGCAATGCTAATTAGGAAACCCTAAACCTAAATTTATGAGTAATTAGAAAACCCTAATCTAATTACGAGATTTAATTTCTAAATTAGAAAATTAATTTTTCTATTAGAAACCCTAATTAGCGGTTTATAAACCCTAATGAACATTTTGACCCTAATTGCGTAATTAGCAATTTTAATTAGGAATTATTAATCCTAATTAACAAGATTAAAGCATGATTAAGGAATTTTAATATAATTAGTAAATACTAATTATATGTTAAAATTGTTAATATTCTAATTTTTATAACCGAAATTTGGAAAATGTTAGAAACTAAGTTGCTAAATTTTTAGGGTCAAACCCTAAACTCTCAATGATCCAAACCCTAACCCTAAGGGTGTGCAACTCATGCAAAATCTAGAAATAAAATGGAAATGACAAAATTGTCCCTTTTGTTTATTTATTAAAGAAGCTTGGAAATCTTGCCAAGATCATGGTTGTTCAACAACCCTAGCCCTAGCCCTAGCTAGCATTTGACAAATCTCAGCAACTCAGCCTCCAAGCAAGCCACATGCAATGAATCAAAGCATAATATAAATAAATTAAGAGAGAGAAAGGGGGTCACTTTATTTCATTTCTCCCAAACTCTCCTCTCTCTAGAAATTCAAAATTTGGAGTGAGAGAGTGAGATAAGATGATCTATAGTCAAGAATCAGCAAGCCAATAACAGATCAGGAAGGCAGAAATCAGAAATCAAGCATAAAAGTGGTATAAATCCTAATTTCGAAAATCTCATGATCTTATGTTAAATGTTGTTATTTGTTGGTTAAATATGTGTAATAGGGTGTCAATTAGAGATCTGGGTTGATGGATCATGGATTCATAACATCCAGATGCTCGAATCTAGCAATTTATGAAATCTAGAAATGTTGAAAAATATGGCCTGACAACCATATGTCAGGGCTCATAGATCATTGTTTGTTAATTGTTTTTGCTATGTAAGAGTTTATACTTGTAGTATGTAGTAAGAACTATAATATAGAACTTGAATCAGGTATAGATCATGTCTAGATTGAAAGATACAAGTGGTCAAAGACCGTTGACCGATCACAAAAAATTGGTTTATGGAAAAACCCAGAATTACCCAGACGTCTGACAAGTTATTTCGAGCCTTTGATCTTGCTGTGTGTTAGCAGTTAGGCCAATTTGTTGTTGATTAGTTGTAGTCTGGTATGTAGACTACATATTAAAGCCTTTAGATCACCTAGATCGTAACTGAAATGGCTGGAAATTGTGGTCAAAGTATTATTGACCCACTGTTCTTGACGAAATCTGGAAAACCCAGAAATCGTGAAGAACAGCTCCTGACATGTAGTTTGACCGGACTTAATAGCTTAGATCTGTTGTTGTTAAGTTGATCTGATGATCGGTTGTTGTACCTTGACATATGGACTACACGCTAGAACTTACAGATCACCCAAACTAAACTCAGAACTCAAGATATAAGGATCGAAAGATGTTAACCTCGACTGTTCTTCATTTTCTGGAAAACCCAGAAAATGAAGAACACGTTGTCAGAAAGTTTGCAGGCTTAGATCTTGCCGGTTAGTGATGTTATGGTTATACAACTTGTTCATAATTGTAGTATTACATTTATTCTACAATATTAGCACTTTAGAAGACCCAGAAATTGATCAAAACACAATTTAAATTCCGGTCAAACCAAGCAACCCGAAATCTGTCAAGAACACTCAAGAACACCTATGGCGACAGAAAATGTCGCTATAGGCCTTTAGCAACAGTTTTATTTAATTAATTCCGAAAATTAAATTAAAATTAGAAAAAATTAGTTTTTAATTATTAAAAATACAAAATAAATTATGAAAAATTATATTAAAGTCTGAAAAATAATTTTTAACTATTTTGAGTGTATTTCAAAAATATTTAGTATTTTTGGAATGTAAATGGTATTTATTTATTTAATTACAATATTAAATAAATTATTTAAAAATAGTTTTTAATTCATGAAAAAATCATGAAAAATAATATTATGGTATAAGAAAATATTTTAAGTTATTTTCCATAACTTTTGATATTTTGTGATGAAATTCATTAATAATTTATTATTAATGGTAATTAATTTATTTAATAGCTATATTAAATAAATTATGAAAAATTAGAATTAATGTTTTATAAATCATATAAAAATGATTTAAGTGTTATAAAAATATTTTAAGTTATAAATTATAACTTTTGATATTTTGGCATAAAAATATTAATATTTTAATATTAATAGCAATTATCGGATAATGGATTAAAGTGTTGGAAAATTATATAAATGATTTTTAAAGTATTAAAAATACTTTGTGATATTATAATTATATTATAATATTATATAATGATTTTCATTAATATTTTATATTAAATAAATATTAATAATTAAGGAATTTTGTGGTATTTAATTTATTTAAATACGGTTTTAAGGATTGAAAAATGTTGATAAATGGTAATAATTATTCTAAAATTATTACGAGCCTAGGAAAAATGTTTTGACTGATAAGAAAATTATCTGTGATATTGTTAAGTATTAAGTCAGAGATTAATTGAACGTAAACTCGATAAAAGTTCGACTAGACCGTCGGGATGATAGAAATGTGTCGGTTTCAACTCAGACTTCAATAGTTTGACTTGATACCTAGTCTTATGTGCGGTAAAGACTGATAGGGTTATGTGGTAATGTGTTTAGGATATTCTGTGGTTTTAAATATAGCAGTATTATACTGTGATGATATTATTCTAATTATTGGAGATCTATATTATTAATATTAGGTCTTCGGTGTAAAGCGTTATTAATTGCGTGCGGTAATCAACGGTTCAGGCAAGTTTTCTTGTATTTAACTCTAATAAGAGTGTTTATTCAAGCTTATGGTTAATCATTACTGATTGCCATGAAATTTGTACTCTGTACATCTTGCATGTATAAGTCAGGTATGAAAGGCTGATCACCTTCATTACCAGTTGGTTCAGAAATGTTTGTTCATGTAAAATAATTGTTCAGTCAAAATTTTGTTCCTGCTAGTTCACAATCATATTGTTGAATCATAGCCAACCAATTATTCATACTCTTCAATCATGATATATTGTTATGTTATTGTATATAAACTTGCTGGGCAACTTTTATGCTCACCCTTGCTATATCATGATAAAACATTGCAGGTAAAGCAAAATGCGTCGTATACAGGAAACGATTAAAGTTAAGTACAGCTTGGGAAATAAAGTGCAGTTAGTTTGTAATTGTGTATATGGTCAATATTGTTGTGTAATAGATATTTTAGGAAATGTGTAATAAGTTAAGGTTACTCGACCTTGGGGGAATAGTGTGTAATGTATTGTATAAACAATTTATGTTTATATCTTCCGCAAATAGTGATAGAAATAGTGAACCGAGTCCGAGGCGATTCGGGGCCCGGATTCGGGGTTATTACAGTTGGTATCAGAGCTGTTGGTTATGAATCTTAGGTAGGAATACCTGAGACCAATAACTGCAGTGATTAGGATAAGAATAACTCAAATAGAGTTAGTTGGTCGGTAAGATTCAAAGATGAATCTCGGCGGGTGTAAAACACAGAGTTCCCAAACTCTGATAATAAAGTTGAACAGTAATGGTGAATAGATCGAGTCTAAAAGACTGAAAGTGCAGGGATAGGAGATCGTAAAACAAAACGATCATAGTGCATGGAATTGAATCGTAATATATACGATAAGATCACCCCGTGATCTGATAAAGGTTATGATATGGGAAATGAATCAATCAAATGATTGAAAAGTTTACAACAAGATGTTGTGTGAAAGTTGTACTATGAAATGGTACTATGAAAATGAAAACTCATAAATGAGTTATGGATAATGAATACGAATTATATTCGTATGAAAAAGGGGGTTAAGATTAGGTGGGGATTTCAATGAGGACTCGTGTTAGCAACTGAGTTGTATGATTCCTTGTACTACTTAGTTGGTAGCATTGGTAATAGTTGAAATGTTGTGTCACGCTAGTTATTATATATAGATAAATAGGTCATAGGTAGAGAATATAGGATTAAGTACGAGTTCTTAGAACTCATACTTATGTGACATTCTTGACGCATAATTATATGAAATGTTTATGAGCCCCTCAGCGAACGGACGCCAAAGGTCAGACTAGGGTCAGTTTATAAACTCATATAATTGTGGCCAGGTTATGAAATCATAAGTGTGGTTTTATGAATTGGGTATAGTTGTGTGTGAATAGAGTGTTAAGGATTATAGGAACAAATAGATTGATAAGCAAATGATCATTAGAGGAGACTTAGGTTTTCTTAAACTCCTAGCCATGCTAAACTTCGAAATTTTTGACATCAAGCTAAATACGCACTATGTGCCTTTTAAAAAAAATGTAGACTCGTAACCATTTTTGAAACGGTTTAAAGTACAGTCTATGCTACTTATTTTGGCTAGACGCAAATGATTTGAAATATCAAAAATTGTTTTCAATTATCACTCATGTACCATGTAACCTTGTGCAGAGATGATAAAAATGTGATGGAGTTGTAAATACAGGAATACTTAGTGTGAACTTGACCTAAAGTCGTTGTTCCACTATTGTATGATGTGTTATGACAAAGTCATACAATGACGGCATCCTCAAACGGATTGTTAATACAGTGCGGCATCACGACGTCATTCTCGAAAATGTTTTCAAAAAAATTTTAAATTAGCCAACGGGGTTTGGCTACACCTAAATAATTCGATTGAATTGAATTATTGATATGAGTCTATGCTATTTGATTCAACAAGACTAAAGTTATAAAAACTCCAAGTGTTCATTGAAAGAATTTCCCAAACCAAATTGTTTTGGTGCGGAATCCAATAAGACTGAGGTAAAAGTTTATGCGCCCAAGGCGGAAAGGAGGAACAAATTGTTCCGACCAACAGTACCTGATCAGTACAGGGCATATCGGGCTGATCACCCTTTGTGTCCGTAAGTAATGACGGTTTGCAGATGAATTTCCATAAAACCTATGCGAAAATGACAGACAAATAGTCTAAATGACTCCTCAGTATAATTTCAAAACTTTTACTCTAGTGAGAGGTGTATTGGGTAACAAGTAATAATGTGTGTGAATGGTTTATGTGTTCACGGTGTAAGGTGAATTTCGGGGACGAAATTCTTATAAGGAGGGGTGAATGTGACAACCCGAAAATTTGGACAATTTATTAAAATCTTAAATGATGGATTTAAGGTCAAATATTAGACCGAGACAGAAAATAAGTGTATTTGTTTGATGTTATTGGGAAGGAATTTTGAGGTTTTCAAAATTCTGTAAAGGAAATAGGTGAATTATTCAGGATTAATTGTTTATGTGATTAAGTTCTTGTGAATATGGTTATGTTCTGTGTACAGAATGTGGTTAAGGGTCATGGGTTGACCAGATAAATTATATCTGTAACAAAGCCTAAGAATATATTAAGAACGACAACGTTCGGTTAGAAAACCCTAACGTCTAATAAGAAACCCTAGAAATCGGTTCTGAAAACCCTAGTTTCAGTTTCTGTTAAAGTTAAACCCTAATCTGGGTATATAACGGAGAATTTTATTGCTTTAGTGCTATGCATTAAGTATTAATTAGGGTAATGGTTAATTTATTTACAAACCCTAATTTTTAAATTATGGAACCCTAATTATTCCGTTAAAAAAACCCTAATTGTTCAGTGGTGGAATTAATCGCTAAAATTAGCAATGCTAATTAGGAAACCCTAATCCTAATTATTTCAATTTATGAGTAATTAGAAAACCCTAATCTAATTACGAGATTTAATTTCTAAATTAGAAAATTAATTTTTCTATTAGAAACCCTAATTAGCGGTTTATAAACCCTAATGAACATTTTGACCCTAATTGCGTAATTAGCAATTTTAATTAGGAATTATTAATCCTAATTAACAAGATTAAAGCATGATTAAGGAATTTTAATATAATTAGTAAATACTAATTATAAGTTAAAATTGTTAATATTCTAATTTTTATAACCGAAATTTGGAAAATGTTAGAAACTAAGTTGCTAAATTTTTAGGGTCAAACCCTAAACTCTCAATGATCCAAACCCTAACCCTAAGGGTGTGCAACTCATGCAAAATCTAGAAATAAAATGGAAATGACAAAATTGTCCCTTTTGTTTATTAATTAAAGAAGCTTGGAAATCTTGCCAAGATCATGGTTGTTCAACAACCCTAGCCCTAGCCCTAGCTAGCATTTGACAAATCTCAGCAACTCAGCCTCCAAGCAAGCCACATGCAATGAATCAAAGCATAATATAAATAAATTAAGAGAGAGAAAGGGGGTCACTTTATTTCATTTCTCCCAAACTCTCCTCTCTCTAGAAATTCGAAATTTGGAGTGAGAGAGTGAGATAAGATGATCTATAGTCAAGAATCAGCAAGCCAATAACAGATCAGGAAGGCAGAAATCAGAAATCAAGCATGAAAGTGGTATAAATCCTAATTTCGAAAATCTCATGATCTTATGTTAAATGTTGTTATTTGTTGGTTAAATATGTGTAATAGGGTGTCAATTAGAGATCTGGGTTGATGGATCATGGATCCATAACATCCAGATGCTCGAATCTAGCAATTTATGAAATCTGGAAATGTTGAAAAATATGGCCTGACAACCATATGTCAGGGCTCATAGATCATTGTTTGTTAATTGTTTTTGCTATTTAAGAGTTTATACTTGTAGTATGTTGTAAGTACTATAATCTAGAACTTGAATCAGGTATAGATCATGTCTAGATTGAAAGATACAAGCGGTCAAAGACTGTTGACCGATCACGAAATACTGGTTTCTGGAAAAACCCAGAATTACCCAGACGTCTGACAAGTTATTTCGAGCCTTTGTTCTTGCTGTGTGTTAGCAGTTAGGCCAATTTGTTGTTGATTAGTTGTAGTCTGGTATGTAGACTACATATTAAAGCCTTTAGATCACCTAGATCGTAACTGAAATGGCTGGAAATTGTGGTCAAAGTACCATTGACCCACTGTTCTTGACGAAATCTGGAAAACCCAGAAATAGTGAAGAACAGCTCCTGACATGTAGTTTGACCGGACTTAATAGCTTAGATCTGTTGTTGTTAAGTTGATCTGATGATCGGTTGTTGTACCTTGACATATGGACTACACGCTAGAACTTACAGATCACCCAAACTAAACTCAGAACTCAAGATATAAGGATCGAAAGATGTTAACCTCGACTGTTCTTCATTTTCTGGAAAACCCAAAAAATGAAGAACACGTTGTCAGAAAGTTTGCAGGCTTAGATCTTGCCGGTTAGTGATGTTATGGTTATACAACTTGCTCATAATTGTAGTATTACATTTATTCTACAATATTAGCACTTTAGAAGACCCAAAAATCGATCAGAACACAATTTAAATTCCGGTCAAACCAAGCAACCCGAAATCTGTCAAGAACACTCAAGAACACCTTTGGCGACAGAAAGTGTCGCTATAGGCTTTTAGCGACAGTTTTATTTAATTAATTCCGGAAATTAAATTAAAATTAGAAAAAAATAGTTTTTAATTATTAAAAATACAAAATAAATTATGAAAAATTATATTAAAGTCTGAAAAATAGTTTTTAACTATTTTGAGTGTATTTCAAAAATATTTAGTATTTTTGGAATGTAAATGGTATTTATTTATTTAATTACAATATTAAATAAATTATTTAAAAATAGTTTTTAATTCATGAAAAATCATGAAAAATAATATTATGGTATAAGAAAATATTTTAAGTTATTTTCCATAACTTTTGATATTTTGTGATGAAATTCATTAATAATTTATTATTAATGGTAATTAATTTATTTAATAGCTATATTAAATAAATTATGAAAAATTAGAATTAATGTTTTATAAATCATATAAAAATGATTTAAGTGTTATAAAAATATTTTAAGTTATAAATTATAACTTTTGATATTTTGGCATAAAAATATTAATATTTTAATATTAATAGCAATTATCGGATAATGGATTAAAGTGTTGGAAAATTATATAAATGATTTTTAAAGTATTAAAAATACTTTGTGATATTATAATTATATTATAATATTATATAATGATTTTCATTAATATTTTATATTAAATAAATATTAATGATTAAGGAATTTTGTGGTAATTAATTTGTTTAAATACGGTTTTAAGGATTGAAAAATGTTGATAAATGGTAATAATTATTCGAAAATTATTACGAGCCTAGGAAAAATGTTTTGACTAATAAGAAAATTATCTATGATATTGTTAAGTATTAAGTCAGAGTTTAATTGAACGTAAACTCGATAAAAGTCCGACTAGACCGTCGGGATGATAGAATTGTGTCGGTTTCAACTCAGACTTCAATAGTTTGACTTGATACCTAGTCTTATGTGCAGTAAAGACTGATAGGGTTATGTGGTAATGTGTTTAGGATATTCTGTGGTTTTAAATATAACAGTATTATACCGTGATGATATTATTCTAATTATTGGAGATCTATATTATTAATATTAGGTCTTCGGTGTAAAGCGTTATTAATTGCGTGCGGTAATCAACGGTTCAGGCAAGTTTTCTTGTACTTAACTCTAATAAGAGTGTTTATTCAAGCTTATGGTTAATCATTACTGATTGCCATGAAATTTGTACTCTGTACATCTTGCATGTATAAGTCAGGTATGAAAGGCTGATCACCTTCATTACCAGTTGGTTCAGAAATGTTTGTTCATGTAAAATACTTGTTCAGTCAAAATTTTGTTCCTGCTAGTTCACAATCATATTGTTGAATTATAGCCAACCAATTATTCATACTCTTCAATCATGATATATTGTTATGTTATTGTATATAAACTTGCTGGGCAACTTTTATGCTCACCCTTGCTATATCATGATAAAACATTGCAGGTAAAGCAAAATGCGTCGTATACAGGAAACGATTAAAGCTAAGTACAGCTTGGGATATAAAGTGCAGTTAGTTTGTAATTGCGTATATGATCAATATTGTTGTGTAATAGATATTTTAGGAAATGTGTAATAAGTTAAGGTTACTCGACCTTGGGGGAATAGTGTGTAATATATTGTATAAACAATTTATGTTTATATCTTCCGCAAATAGTGATAGAAATAGTGAACCAAGTCCGAGGCGATTCGGGGCCCGGATTCGGGGTTATTACATAAAGCACACCCTCTTTCCCTTTAAACAAACACCTACATGTTTCTTTCCGTAATTGGTAAACACCTCCACCTTCTTATTTTCCTTCCCTTGATGATTTTCAGTGTTAATATTATTGTCCCACTTTCTTTTTCCAGCGTTACCGGTATGACTATGACCCACCTTATCATCTTCACTCTCCTTTTCCCTCCGCTCTTAATTGTTTGCCATAGTATTACCTTCCCTGTCTACATTAATCGTTCTTTCCAACCCTGTAGCAAATGATTTTGGTTGGAACATCAAGATTTGATTATACAGCTAGAAATTTAGTTGATTTGTTAGTGCTCTGACTAGTAAATTCACCAATTATGGCACTAGATTTGCGTTAGCTTCCATAATGTATGCATTTCCCTTGGGGTTCTGTTGATGTTGTTGTCTTCTTCTAGGTGGCATCTTATTGTTTAAAACTTGAACTATTAGATCATAGTTCATCCACACATTAACACTTTCAAACTTATCTTAACCACTTACAGATAACACATAATATATCTTAATAAACAATGATAATACTTTTTTTCATTTACCACACAAAACAAAATAACCTCGTTGTTATTTATATTATTTATCCCGAAATAATAAAATTCCAGGATTACTTCATCACATCCCACTATTTAATTCAAAAGTTAGGATTTACATCTATTAATTTTTTTTTCTTTCATGTTTTATATATCATCTTATTGTTTTTCTTGCAATCTACAAGAACAGTCTACGTTGTATAGCTTCATTTCACTCTTGCTCCACGATACGAATCATCAGGAGAGTGGAAGATTAAATGCTAAGTTACATCATTCGCTTGGCACTCTTTGACTTGTCTTCAACACGTTCTATTCGTTTAGAAGCCTTCATCAATGCGTCCTCAGCTTTTGCCCGCTTTGCTGACTCCTTTCCCTAGCCATTCCTGCACAATCTCGTTAATAACTAATAAATATCCTCTTTAATACTTTAACTGAGATAATCTCTACTCTACATCTACAAGTCGTACGGTAAAGTCTTGAGTCGCGACATCTTTTTACGCTAGCTCTATGGCTTTCCTAACTCTTCTTACTCATATTTCATATTTATATTCTAAAATTCATCTTCCGGATCAAAGTCAAGCTCATACCCAAGTTCTACAACAAACATCCACGGGTATGGCTTTCCCAATACCAACCATACTCAAACTATATAACTTTTCAGGGCTCCTAATCCCTATCTTCCTTCATCAATCTCTCTGACAACAAAGTTTTAATAACTCCACAACTTGATATGTATAATACTTGGTACTCCTAAGTACTCACGAGCAAATAAGTCATTAACACATAATCACATAAAGTCTTTTATCATTTTATCTTCAATGAATTTCCTTAATTCATTCATCAGAACTCGATAAGAGTTTATCAAATCTATGCTTTCAATCTCCTAGAAGATTATAGCCTAAGGTTTCCCCACCTAAGGTTCATAACCTAAAGCTTTGATACCCTCAAATCCAGGCACTTCAATCCCACAGATTTGGTGTTCACTGTTACGGGCCCCAAATCCGAGGTCCCAAATCACCATGGATCTGGTTCGATCATTCTATACAACTATTACTATTTGCGGAAGATATAAACATAAATTGTTTATACATTATACTTACACATTTTTCTCCAAGGTCGAGTAAACTTAACTTAATACATAATACATAACTTATTTAATACATAACATTATCATCATACATTACTATTACAAATCTAATCGCATACGTAAACTAAAGCTGGAACTGTCTTTAACATTTCCTTGTATCCGACACATTCATCTTAATCTGCAATGTTTTATCATGATATAGCAAGGGTGAGCATAAGGATTGCCCAGCATGTTTAAGTTAAATAATATTACGATATATCATGATTGAAAGAATCTGAATAATAAGCTGGCTATAATTCAACAATATAATTGTGAACTGGCAGGAATAAAATTTTGACTGAACAAGTATGGAACATGAACAAATATATCTGAACCAACTGCTAATGAAGGTGATCAGCCTTTTATACCTGACTTATACATGCAATATGTACAAAGTACAATTCATGGAAACCATCAATGATTAACTATAAGTTTATCCGAATGAAACAACTCTTAGTAGAGTTAAGTAAAAATAAACTTGCTTGAACCGTTGATTACCGCTACACAATTTATATCTCCTTATCCGAAGACCTAATATTAGTAATATAGATCTCCAATATTAGAATACTATCATCACAATATAATACTATAATATATATATATATATATATATATATATATATATATACATAGAATAACCTAAACACGTAGCATATAACCTTATCAGTCTATTCAGCACATAGAACTTAGCATCAAGTTAGACTATTTAAGTCTGAATTGAAACCGACACAATTCTATCATCCCGACGGTTTAGTCGGACAATGGGCGAGTTTAAGTTCAATTAAAATCTGGCTAAACACTTAACAATATCTTAGACAATTTTCTAAGCAGTCAAAATAATTTTCATAGACTTGTAATAATTTTTAAGTAATTATTACTATTTATCATGAATTTTCAATCATTAATATCGTATTTAAATGAATTAAATACCACATAATTCATTTATCATTAATATTTATTTATTATCAAATATTAATGAAATACATGTCATAATATTATAATATATTTATAATATATCAAAGTATTTTTAATACTTTAAAATCATATTTATATGATTTTTAAACAGTTAAATTCTTTATCCGATAATTAATATAAATATTAAAATATTAATATTTTCACGACAAAATATCAAAATTTATATTTTATAACTTCAAATATTTTTATAACACTTAAATCATTTTTATATGATTTATAAATCATTTATTCTATTTTTCCATAATTTATTTAATATATTTATTAAATAAAATAATTATCAATTATATTAATTAATTAATAAAATTCATCACAAAATATTAAAAGTCATTAAAAATAACTTCAAATATTTTATTATACGATAATATTATTTTTCACGATTTTTCATGTATTAAAATCATTTTTAAATAATTTATTTAATATTATAACTAAATAAATTAAATACCATTTATATTCAAAAAATATCAAATATTTATGAAATATACTCTAAATAATTAAAACTATTTTCCAGACTTTAAAATAACTTTTCAGAACTTATTATGTATTTTTAATAATTAAAAACCATTTTTTCTATTTATTTAATTAAAATAATCAATTTCCGAAATTAAGTGTCGCTATAGGGGCCTTAGGTGACGAATCTATCGCTAATGGTGTTCTTGGCCGTGTTCTTGAGGAAACCCAGATCTTCATGTCAGTCATTGAGGGACATGGTTTGACCGGTTCTAACTTTTTGATTCTTAGGTTTCTGGACTTGTTCTTGTTTCAATAATATAGTACTAATGTAATACAACAACGACCAACTAAGTTCATGGCCATAAGACACGACATCAGAGAGTTATTAGCCTTCAAAGATCTTGTCAGGAGCTGTTCTTCATTTTTGGGTTACCCAGAAATGAATAACAGTTTGGATAGGCTACTTTAGATTCTTGTACCTTGCAGTCTAGGTCTTGTTTATGTAATCTAATGGTTCACTCGTGTAGAAAACATGGCAAGGTACAACTTTATAACATTCGATCAGTCTAACAACATCACAAAATGAGGATTCGAGCAGGTCAAAGTAGCGTCAAAGAAACTACCTTTGAAAATTCTCGGTTACCCAGAACTTTTTACGGCCAGTTGGTCAACGATAGTTTGACTGCTCATTACTACTATTCGGTTACGGTTCGGGTTGATCTAAAGCCTTTTGTATGTAGCTTACACAACAGACCACAAGTATCAAACAACTACATGGACTAAACACCAACACACAGTAAGATCAAGGCCCTACAAAGTGACTGTCAGACTTTTCTGGGCAAACTGGGTTAGCCAAAAATAGTAAGTCATGGCCGGTCAACACAGTTTGACTGCTCATATCTCTCAATCTACTCATGATCTTGCAATGTTTATAGTTTCAGAGCAAAGTCCTCATGACATAGAACACATTTATAACCTAAAACAACACAAAGCAAAAATAGAGAAGGATTTACAAGCCCTGATATATGGCTGTCAGGCTATCATTTTCAACATTTCTAGATTTTTAAAATTTTTAGATTCGAGCGTATAGATGTTATGGATCCATGATCCAACAACCCAGATCTCTAAAAGGAACCTTTTAACACATATCTAACCAACAACTTACATCAAAACACAAGATTTATAAAAAATAGGGTTTATACCACTTTGAAGCTTGATCTTGACTTCTGATCTTTGGGATCTGTTCATGGCTTGTTAAGATCTGATATAATCTCCACTTATCACTTACTGTGACTCTATATCTTGAAATTCTAGAGAGAGAAAGGGTTGGTCAAGAATGAGAAATAATTTTGCATTCTCTCTCTTTAATCTATAAAATGACTTGATGCAATGCTAGGAGCTGCTAATTTCGGCTGATTGCTATGAGATTTAGGCCATATGACTGATATATAGTTGGTTACCAACTCCCCTTTAGCTAGATTTGCAAGTTTCCTTCAATTATTCAACAAAGGGCAAAATGGTCATTATGCTATTAAATTTAATGGCATTTTTGACATTGGCCAAACCCTTAGGGTTTGGAAAACCTTAGGTCTTAGGGTTTGAAAACCTTAGGGTTTAGGGTTTTGCAATTTGATTTCTAAAATTTTCAATTTAGGTTTTAAAAATCAAAATTTAATATTTCTAAATTATAATTAGAATTTTCTAATTATATTAAAATTTCTTAATCATAACTTAAATATTGTTAATTAGGATTAATATATCCTAATTAAAATCGCTAATTAAGCAATTAGGGTCAAAATGGTCATTAGGGTTTATAACCCACGAAGCAGGGTTTCTAATAGAAAAATAATTTTCCTAAATTAGAAATTAGATTTCGTAATTAGATTAGGATTTTCTAATTACTATAA
The DNA here is from genome assembly GCA_020205505.1 of Panax japonicus. Lineage (NCBI taxonomy): Eukaryota > Viridiplantae > Streptophyta > Magnoliopsida > Apiales > Araliaceae > Panax > Panax japonicus. The sequence continues at coordinate 583,790 of JAINUV010001451.1, forward strand.
CTTGAAAATTAGGATTAATGTTTCCTAATAATAGGGTTGTTCATCTCAGCTTTGATTATCAGGTTCTGAACCAAATGAAGTTTGGTTGGGAATTAGCTTCCAAGGAATTCTTGATCTTTAGAATGCTCATCAACCAAGTACTGGTTGAATCAGATAGAAACAAATAAATATTCAAGAGTTTGATTATAATATCTTCATGAACAAGATATATCGATGAATCAATAAGAGCTAGAGTATTAACAATTTCTAAATTGAACAAATGTTATCATTGACAACATGCTTTCAAAATTTATTTGAGTCCGTATGTAAATCAAAGGAAGTTTGGTTTAGGTTGACTTCAAGGGTAATTTAGAGTTTAGAACATTCATCAACTAAGTATTAGTTGAATTGGAAAAGAATTGCTAGATAACTTAGAGTTAAGTACAAAAATGTTGGATAGTACAATGACATTGGAGAACGAAGATCAAACAACAGTTATTAGTAACTGAATAAACAACATTACAGACTTTGAATAACCAAAGTAATCTCGTTTAAAGTAAAGAAATATAGATTAACTAATTTGCTCAACAATAAAAGAGAGTTAAAGATTTCGCATGACAATAAATCTTTAAACAAGATGTTAGGGTTAGAGAATTTGCATAAGTATAACGTAATAGTGAAAAGTAACCTTGCTGAATAATAAAGTAGCAAAGGTTAGGGAACTTGCCTCGTGCGTAGGTTAAACAATCACTACTCACGTTCACCACAAGTCCTACACATACCATATGTATTGACAATACACATTAGTTACACTAATATTAGTTTCATATAGCTCACTAATAACATCACATCTTTTTATGAACATCACTATTTAGCTTTATTACAACTACTTAAGTGATCAAGTCATTGTACCACATACACATTAACAACTTGATATAACATCCTATTACATGTCCAACATTTTTCCGTTAGGTTATACTAATACACAAAGGATTGCACTTGCATCCGCGCATCCCGACGCCCTCCGATGGCCTTCAAATTCACAACAGTCGTAAAGATGACTATTTTGACCCTTCATAACGATTTCAAATTGAAAAACATAAAGAATAAAAGCTATAGGTATACTCGTCCTCGTTACGGATCATCTTGAATCGCATCAATCGGAGTTCATATTAAAACATTATGCTCATTTTAGTAAACTATGTCCGATCATTTTTTTTTCAAAATTTTGGCTTGACAGAACACTCACCTGCCGAGGAAGGGGTTTTTGCACTGGGGGAACCGTCGGGGCGGGGGTCCCTATTACGACTTCGTGATTTCAGCTCTAGAACAATACAAAAAGCTAAATTAGTCCTTCAAGCTCCTTTCTAACAATCATACCAACCTACCCAATGTGTAATATGTTTACGGAAACATAATCTAATATTTTCTATCGCGTTTCTAGCCATCTAAACAACATAAACATCCAAATTACAATCATTAATTTTCACTATTTTTGCTAAAGCTTCACTTTTTGAAAGCTTCAATGAAAAATCATCACTGTGACTTTTGTTTTCAACCAAAACAGTTAATTCAACATACTATGCTTATGTTTATTCATCCTCTTTCAAATTCAATAGTTAATTTATAAATTAAACAACTAATTAGACCTTAATTTTACTTTAAACTAAGCAATATTCACATATATTCATACCAATTCACTATAATATGATTTCCTTCACAAAATACATATTTAACATGAATTCTTTCACTATACTCATATATAAACTTATGAAAACTATTTTATAACAAACAATTCATCATATATAATTATATACAATAAACAATTCAACCTTCATAAAGTTTTTACAGAGAATTTTAGAAGAGAATATAACTACATCTTTTTTGAAAAATACAAGCAAGAGGATACCTTAATTTTAAAAGAAGGTGGCTATTCTTTTGATTATGAAGCTTTCTTTTTCCCCAATTCCTCTATCTAGACTTCTCTCAATTCTCTCTTACTTTTCTCTATAATTTTCTTATTCTCTTCTTATTTCTTCTTCTGAGTCTTTCTCCCTATTCTAAACTCTAACTTACGTATTAAACCCAATATAACGTATAGGTAATAATATATGTATTAAGTATATAATATAATTATAACTTTAACTGACATCAGTTTTTTTTTCTTAAACTCAAAAGCCATAAGGCTTGTTTGGCTAACTAACTAAAAATTAATCCATTAAATATTACACCTTGTTTGTTAAAACAAATTTAAATTAAAGACTTAACAGTCATTAAGCCTTGTTTGTTAAAAACTGAATTAACCTCCCTTAACTTATTTTAATAACTCCTTTATAATATAGTTTATGGTCACACTTTAATTAATTAAATTTTAATATTCAATTTAATTAATTCTAATAACAATTTATTAAATTAATTCACCACATAAACCAATACGACATAATTATAATTTTCTTTATAATTATAATTATAATTTTATTTAATCAACTAAATATTAAAATATTATCTCATGATGATCAATTTCCTTAACTCGTTAATTATTTTTTCAACAAATAAATAATCAAATCAAATCAAATTAAACAAATATTTATTCTTCAATAAACACATTAATTAAATATTTATATAATTCCATAAATATTTAAAATTATAATTTAAAATTTCAGATTGTTACATCCTTCTCTCCTTACAAGGATTCTGTCCCCAGAATCACAACTCAAGCAATTCATTCGTCACAGATTCAATGGGAAATTGTAAAATATGTGTATTGGGTTTTCTATATATATGAACTCCTCTTCTCTAATTTCCATTTCTAAGATTTGTCAAAGTGTGAGATTGAGAGCATACAAGTATTCTAGGACATTGGGAATTCATTAGGAGCAAATTCATTCATATTGTAGAGGTATAAGTTTTCTTCTTGTTCTTCATTTTGAGTTATGTTAAAATTCCATTCTTGAATTATCTATTTCTTGATTATGCCAAGTTAAATTGTGTTTGGGTTTAGAACACTTATATAGTTGTTATATGGGCTTATTAACATGTTTAGTATGCAATGTGGCTTGGTTACAGTCGAATTGGTGAAGAAAATTGGTATTTGGCTTGTTATCTGCCGAGGCTGGGAAGTCTCTGGACTGGAACAGGAGCTGCGATGTAGCGCGTATCCCTATTACAAATGGCACGCGCTCGCGCCCCTCTACATATTTTGTTGGCGGTTTTGTTGTGAAATCTAATTTATGGAGCATGCTAATACAACTTAGTTAAGCTTATTTCAATCCTTGATATACTAGTTATGTTGCATTTCATATAATCACTCACCTAGCTTGATTTCAAACGAAAACTTGAGTTTTCAATATGCAAACTCGATAGACCATGTGTAACTTAAAATTCTAACTTAAAGGCATATTAGTGTGGTCTGATTTCATTGAATGTAAGCATTCAAGCAGGATTTTTAGTGAGGGGAGTAGTTTATCATACTAAATGACATTGATAACATGTTAATGGAAACTTAGAGTTCAAAATGGATATTAACTTATCATATTCGTAATGTATATTCTAATCTTGCAAGTATGTTAGTATGATTTTGAAATGCATGTCGGATATACTAACTTACGTATATGGATTTCGTAACAAAACATGATCATGTTGGACTTATTAGTCAGCTTTACTAATGAAAATACGAACTTTGAACGTGAATATTAACATGCTACTTTGAGAGTTAGAATCTAATATTTGTGAACATGTTTAATGATACTCTTAGACTCACTCATGTATCATAAATATATATATACCATGCTTAGGTATCGTAATTCAAGTGAAGCATAAACGAAGTATATTTTCAAAACAAAAACGATGTTAATTACACATATGTGATGTGAATACTCACAAGCATGTCTAAGATGAGTTATATGACTACCTTATATGTTTAAGAATCAAGCGTGTTAGACATTGTGGGTTCATAACCTTGAATGGCCTTAAATTGTTGAGATGTTCAACTTAGAACCACATTATGCAAGAAGGGATCTAGATTAAACTTGAACGATATGAAATGACCCTTGACATGTTAATATATGTTATGTATGTAAGGATGGGCAAGCTAGGCCAAACAAGTGATTGCTCAGCCTTGGTTTGAACTGGGAGTCGCACGGTCGCGCGTCTCCTCTGCAGACTTCGAAAGTGACTTCTATGATTTCTGAAGTATGTAGCATGCTAGTATAACCTCATTATGCTTATTTCTATTCATGACACACTAACAGAGGTAGCCTTGCATGTTAACACCAACCATAGCTTGAATTGACAAAGTGTTTTAAAATAATGAAGTCTAACGGTAGTTCCGAGCTACGTAATAACATAAGTCTAAGATTTCATGATTAAGTCATGTGTGTACACTTGATCTATATATCATGATTATTTATCGAATATGTTTAACTAATGGGCATCCTATACTCTATAAATATGATTCGAAAGTGTTGATTTCTTATACGTCGATAAACTACGCTTAAGGTAAGTATCTGAACTATCCTTTACATTGTGCAAGTATCCTAACTCCTGAATTACTTTATTCAATGGATATCGTAAGCTTATATCTTTGAATGCAAGTTATCTTACTTATTCGTTCAATTGAGCTAGTATGTCTAAAACTCTTGTGAAAACTATTATTCATGTTGAACTTGGTATTGTTCTTGGATATTGTGAAAGTGTCTATGCCATTATATGCATGTTTATAAAACTGTCCAAACCAATTGATTGGTGCGAAAATCCTGAAAACTGAGTTGAACAACCCTTATGGTAAGGGAAATGTATGTTGTTGGAAACCCTAACACATGAGTAAATTATTACTGTGATGTTATGCATAACTTATAGTATTGTAGACTGATCATCTACTGTACTTGATTCTTTTGGGTTATCAGTTTAATATTGATGATTGTAGTAGATGTTCAATAGTCCTTAGTGACTGCTCAGTATAAATTGGTTATCCAGTTGGATACATTGATAGTCCTTTAATTCATATATATCTGTTGATTTATATTGAATTAGCATTCTTATTTCTAAGGATTTGATTCAAGAATTGTTGATATTCATTATTCATTATATTATTCTGAAACTCTGAACTATCATAGAGATGATACTTCGATATTTCAAACTCGCGTTATAAAACTCTTTACCCTTGTTGTATATTACTTGATGGGCGATTTATGCTCATTCTTGCTTATTTAAAACCTTTCATTTAAGGCGAAGTAGGGAAAGACAAGGGCAAGGGAAAGGCTACCGACTAGCTTGTCCCTTTATGTTTAAAACTATTATGTTTTATTAAGACTATTTTCAGACTATGCTTAAACTTAAGTCGGATTATGTAATAAGTCTTTATTCGATATTATTATGTAATCTATTAAGTACTGTAGGTTATGAGACTTGAGAGAATAATTTTAATAAATCATTGTATATTATTCTAAATTAGATTTTCCGTTGTGAATGTGTGATTTTAGTTATTATTGTATTACTTTGAGCAAGTGACGAACCGAATTCGAGTTACCAAGTGGCAGTCTGAATATGGGGGCATCACATGTTGGTATCAAAGCTATAATTATAAACCTTAGGAATGAGAGTTTTTAGATTATAACTTAGGAAAAACTTAGAAGTTAGAAAGGGGATAAAACTCATGTAGAGTTTTCCTAGAGAGACTTAGTCTGTTATAAAATGTAACTTCATTCTATACAATGAACTTATGTTTATTTAACATTCTGATGGAGTTTTTGTTTGTCTTATCTTATGTTGGTGATTGCAGGATGACTGACATGGAAGGACCTATTCGAGTAGTAGAGGAGGAGCCGTGTGATATCCATGTGGTATATGAGGCACCATTGATAGCAGAACCAATATCAGTAGTGCCCCCTATTGTTGATGATGTGAGGAGGAGGAGATGGAGCTTCTACCTGAGGAGTCTAATCCGGAGGAGGAGCCAATAGAGGACTCCGACGAGTCTACTTTTGAGGATCAGATGTTGGGAGAGCATGAAGAGCAGATTTTGGAATTAGGATGTAGAGTCAAGGAGCTAGAGGCTGAGACTCTTGAGAGGCAATTAGTGATGTAGGAGATGGAGGTGGAAATTGCTCACCGTGAGGAGGCAAGGATCCAAATGGGGACTTTATTTCACCGAGCGGTGGCTAGGAATGTTGAGTTGGCAGGGAAGCTATAAGAAATGGAACAGAGAGTTTTAAGTGAGAGGACGGAGAAGGAGGCTCTCTGAACTTAGTTAGAGATAGAGATAATGGATATGATTCACTACGAGGAGAAGTGTGAGGAAGCCAATGACAGGGTGGATGATCTAGAGGATGAGGTATGGTGCTAAAGAAGGAAGATGAACAAGATAGGCTATGCTCTACGCACGGCCATGGATAGATTGATCGATGGGGTAAATCACTACCCAGCTGAGCAAGGACAGACCCGACATACCATAAGTCTAGATATGTTGCTGCACATTACACAAAAGGAATATCAGAGCGCCGTGGACTGTATGATGTTAGATTGAGTCTAGAGGAAAAGCTCAGTAGTGTAGTATTTTATTTATGTGTTGTTTAATATGTTTATGTAATCTCAGTCTTTTGTGTTAGATATGTGATGATGGTAACCTCAACTTTTTAAAAGTGTTAGAGGGGTAGTAAGCTAGTGTTGTCCCCGTCTTTTGTGATAATAGGGGATATGTGTTATCATTTATAGCAGTATACTAGAAAAGAACATGTATTGTAACCATTTGGCATATGAATATAAATGGTCTTATTTCATAAACGTGTTTTAAACCTCTAGTTCTTTTCAATTAAGAAATGTCTAAATATAATAATTAAATAATAAAATGAAAAATTTTATGATGCAAAAAATGCCGCCCATACGTAGAATAACTGTCTCATAAGAGTCAATTAATGATGAGAGAGGACCAGTAGATCCGATACAGAGACTTGTAGATTTATTGGGAGAAGCACTGAGCGGAAGAAATGAACTTTTATAGCCCGTTCCCCAAGCTGTCCCAGTAACAACCTTTAAAGATTTTAAGAGTGTAGGACCGTCAGAGTTCGCAGGAACCACTGACCCAATAGTTGCGCAAACATGAATCAAGGAGATCGAGAAGGCCTTCACTATAGCTCGCGTGAGTGAAGACCATAAGATAGTATTTGCCACAAACATGATGAGGGGCAAAGCAAACTATTGGTGTGAAACTAATCAGCAGAGAGTGGGGGAAGGAACGATAACATATGAGAGGTTTACGAAGTTGTTCTTCGAGACATATTTCCCGAAGAGTATGAAGAGTAGGATGGAAGTGAAGTTCCTAGAGTTAAAATAAGGAGATATGACGGTGGCGCAATATGCAACGAAGTTTAATGAACTAGCCGATTTGCGGAGCACCAAGTTGGGGATGAGGAAAGGAAGGCGAGACTTTTCGAGCAAGGGTTGAGGTCGTGGTTGTATAATAAGGTATCAGTCTTCAAGATTGATTCCTTTACGACCTTGTTAGTTAAGGCAGTCATTGCAGAAGCCGGCAGTGAGGCCTTAAGTCTATATAATAAGGAGAAGAAAAACAAGAACACTAGGACTGAGCATCGTGGAGGAAGCGGCAACGGAGGGAGTAATTCTGGAAAGAGGAAGTGGGAAAATAACAACAACAACAACAACAAAAACAATAATCACAGTGGAAGTCATCAGGGAAACTTCAAGAAAAGGGTTGAAACTTGTAACAAGTGTGGAAGAAGTCATCAGGGGGAGTGCTGGAAAGGGAAGAGCACTTGCTATAATTGCGGCCAAGAAGGGAACATATTGCCAAATTGCCCAAAGCCAAAGAAGATCAGAGGATGTTTTGCTTGTGGATCAACAGAGCACCAGATAAAGGATTTCACGAAGAAAGGAAGCGGTGGAGCTGGCGGAGGCCAGGGAGGAGGAAACAAGTTAATGATTGGTGGACATGTACAACCCAACTGATCGACTGCCCAAACCTTTAACATGACCGTCCAGGATGCAGTAGCTGCGAAGGACGTGGTATCAGGTGTAATCCCAATCAGTGATATAAATGCTTATGTATTATTTGATTCGGGTGCCACCTGTTCTTTTGTATTTGAAGAATTTGCTAGTAAACTTAGTACACCCCGAGAACATTTAGAAGATCCTTTGAACAAGGGAAAGTGCAAGGCTACTGACTAGATTGTTCATTTATGTTTAAGACTATTATGTTGTATTAAGACTGTTTTCAAACTATCCTTAAACTTAAATAGGATTATGTAATAAGTCTTTATTCGATATTATTATGTAATCTATTAAGTACTGTAGGTTACGAGACTTGGGGGAATAATTATAATAAATCATTGTATATTATTCTAAATTAGATTTTCCAATGTGAATGTGTGATTTCAGTTATTATGGTATTACTTTGAGCATGTGACGAACCGAATTCGAGTGACCAAGAGGCGATCCGAATTTGGTGGCGTCACAGGTAAACTTGCGGCTCCTTTCTCTATAAATAAAGTGCTTAGGGGTGGCCATTTTAAAGAGAAAAAAGACGAGGAAACATTTTCCATTTTACTCTGTACACCCTCTAAACTGAGTGATTTCTTTTTTCAAACACTTGTGAGCTCGTGTTTTGTTACATTTAATCGATGGAAACCGAGTATTAATTCATTAAAAGCTATCTGAAGTCTTCCTGACAGCCTACTGTAAGACATCTCATATTTCTTAAGCCTTTTCTCACTTCCATCCACACATATTTATTCACATTGAGAGTCATGTTGTGTGTGTATGCCCGTATCATCGATCTGTGACTTTTACTGCTTATATATATATATATATATATATATATATATATATATATATATATATATATATATATATATATATATATTTTATCGAACTATGCTTTGATTGAACCCGAATATAATATTCAGAGCATTTACTGCTTTTATATATATATAAATACTTATATATAAATATCGTTATCAAACTCTTTTTGATTGAGCCTGTATATACATCCAGAGCGTTTACTGCTTATATATATATATATATATATATATATATATATACTATTATTGTAAGACCCCAATTTTTATAAATAAAGATGAAATTTTTTTAATTATTATTTTTGAATATTTTGGAATAAATTTGATATAATAGTTGTGGGTAATATTTATAAATTTTGCAAAGTACGGAAGTTGTTATAAAATATTCGTTTGGTCGGAGAATATTCTTTTTATCGGGGAATATTCGTACGACGGCACAATCATTGGTGGACCCCACAACGGAAGTATTGTCGTAGTTAGAAAACGACAAAATTATCTTCTATAAAATAACGGCGGAGGTGTTACCGTTAAAACTGTTGAACTACTCGGTAGTAAAAGTACAGTAATACGCGTTGTTGCATAGTAGCACACGGTATTGATTATTGATGCTAACGTGAGAAGTCACTCAGCTATACTCAATTATTGCTACAGTAATTGCTGCATCATATCTCTTATATTATTGATTCAATTATTGTCATAGTATCATCTGTATAATATGTTATATTATTTAAACAATAATTGAGACGACAAGTTATAAATGATTAATAATTGTTGAAAGATTAAATATGTGTTGATTAAAAATAAAATGATTTCTGGTAATTTTTATTCAATCCTTGATGAATATAAAGAGTCTATTATGAGACGTTGGTGATAAGTTTAATTATTTATGGAGGGCCATATGTCGTCATCTGAGAGTCTCTTTCGTAAATAGTAATTACTTTCGTAAATAGTAATTACCTTCGTAAATAGCAATTACCTTCGTAAATAGTAATTACCTTTGTAAATAGTAATTAACTTCGTCAATAGTAATTACCTTCGTAAATAGTAATTACCCTCGTAAATAGTAATTAACTTCGTCAATAGTAGTTACCTTCGTCAATAGTAGTTGTCCCTTCAATATTACCAAGAGTTAACTGCCTCTTCGGTGTTCCAAGGGTTAATTACCCCTTCGTAAATAGTAGTTGTCTCTTCAATATTACCAAGAGTCATTTTGACCCTTCGTTAAGACCAAGAGCCACCCTCAGTTTTTCTATAAATAGAAAGCTAATTCCTTCATTATTTCTTACGAATTCACCGAAACTCTAGAGAGAGAAACTATAGAGAGAAAGAAGAAAAGTATTCTGCTACTTCACTTATATCCAGTTTTTCTAAGGTAGGGAATATTATTTGTTGTACCCGTAAGGGGTGTTATTCTTTCTTCTTGAAGAGAACTTATATTATTCCATTCATTATTATTCTGTTGGAATAACCTGTATACGCGGTTTACCCTATACTTGGTGACATTCTTCTATTATTCTGTTGGAACATCCTATCTGTGTGTTTTACACCAGACCTGTTTCCATTTTTATTATTCCGTCTTTATTATTCTGTCGGAATATCCTGTTTGTACTATACGCCGGACATGGTTCCATTTTTATTATTCCGTCTTTATTATTCTGTCAGAATATCCTGTCTGTGCTATACGCCAGACCTGGTTCCATCATTTACTATTCCTCATTTATTATTCTGTTGGAACATCTGTCGGTGTGAATTTCACCTGACCTGGTTCCATTATTATTATTCTGCGGGAATAACCTGCTTGTGCGGTCTCTATCACATGCATGGTGATATCTTTTGTTATTGTATTCGGTATTACTCTGTTGGATAAAACTTTGACTTCTATACTCCATGAAATTAGTGGAATATCCTTGATATTTACGCTTCATCCAGTATCCTTTCATGAAAATATTCTTCTGATCATTCTTGAATTTTACACCACAAAACAGTATCGTGTTGACAATTTGGAAGTTAATAATTTCTGGATAAAATAATTCTTGAACTTGTTTTATTGAATTCTTATATCATTGTCATCATCCTCATGTTTATATTTTGTTGAAAGTCATCTGTGGCCTGTAGTGCATAGATGGACTTGGTATGATTATGACCAGGGATTATTCGGTGTAATCATGACTGTAATATTAAAAATGATGTAAAAATTAAAAATCCTCATGGGCCCGTAGTGCATTGATGGACAGTTGTTGGCATGATCATGACCATTAATGAATACATAAATATTCTTGGCCGTAGTGCATGAATAATTGTGGTCGTGATACTAAAGAATATTCTTGGCCGTAGTGCATGAATAATTGTGGTTGTGATACTAAAGAATATCCTTGGTCGTAGTGCAGGGCTGATTCGATGATTTGGAATATTTATTAAGCTGAGTCTCAGCTATAACAGTGATGAAAAACCTTTTAAATCATAAAAGATAGTAGATTTTATTATCTACTTGACTCTTTTAATGGATTGCTGATTCTGTTGTAGTTAAACATGATGTTTATTATATTTTATCAGTTTAACACTGTTGAAGGCTAATGATAATTTATTCTGCATTATCTCAGTCATAATATTTCTTAATGGGCTAGTTGAGCTCACCCTTTCTTTCACTGTTCTCTTCAGGAAATGAGAATATAGTTGGGACGAGTCGGGGAACGGAGTAATGGTCCAAAGGATAGCATTAGTAGTCCTCACTATTCTGTGAAATAGTGTGACAATAATTGTAATGAGGACTCCTTTTGAGTTTGTATAATCTCTAGTAGACATTATTTGTATTCAAACTCACAGTTTATGATTTGTCGTATTGTACACGACAGTTGTATTAGTAGGTTGTATTTGAATTCTGTACCATGTATCTGGCGACCCAAGATGGGTGATGTATACCTAATTTTGGGGGCGTCACAGTTGGTATCAGAGCTTAGGGATATGATCCCTGGCTAAGATTGAGACTAGAACTAGGAGGGGGGAGACGGGGAATTACTTCGCTAGTATGACCTACCTAAGTTTATGTGCTATTTTATTGGTCGGTCAGAATATAGGGATAATATGTTACATGTCAATTAACCTTTTGTTTTGTGGCAGTATCTGAAAATGACATCTGAGAATGTTGAGAATAGCAATGGAGCACAGGCAATTGTTGATTCACCACATATCAATAATCAGGATAATGTGCATCAAGAAGGCGATAATCCTCATGCAAACAACAACAATGACCAAATGATGAATGATCAAATGTTCAGAGGCTTTATGCAATTCATGCAACAGCAGGCGAGAGCGACTCCTGTCCAAAACGTTGATGGAAACACGGGAAACTCTCGGGCGGTCACCGCTAAACAGTTCAAGGAGCTGGGACCACCGGAGTTTAAGGGAGAACCAAAACCACTTAGGGCGAAAACATGGATAAAGCAGATTACCAAGATATTTGATGTCTTGGGATGCTCTGAGGAGCAAAAGGTTCCCTTTGCTGCCTTTATGTTGCGCGAAGAGGCAGATTACTGATGGGAATCGGTAAAACGTACTCAACCTGCTGTACTGAAGATATCTTGGGAGAAGTTCCAGGAGCTGTTCAACGACAAATACTTTCCCGAAAGTATTCGCCACATGAAGGAGGTGGAGTTTATTAAGTTGGAACAAAATAATATGACCGTGTCGCAATACGAGGCAAAATTTGCAGAGTTATCACGATTTGCGTCCCACTTTGTGGATAATGAAGAGAGAATGGCGCGAATGTTTTTAAGAGGTTTGAAGCCGGAGATACGTCAACATCTTATTTCTCATAAACTGTGTTTGTATTCAGATGTTGTAAATAGGGCTCAGTTAGTGGAGCGCGATAACGAGTCAACTCAACAAAAAGAGAGCAGCCGGCAAAATTATAATACCAGCGAGAGTGGTCATCGAAGCGGTGACAACAAGCGTGGAGGGAATCAGCAGGCCAGAAATGGTTACCACTTCGGTGGTAATCAGGGCCAAAACAATAAGAATGGACATTTCAAAAAGAGGAGATTTAACAATGATGGAAAGACGTCAGCACCAGCACCCGTTGTTAAGGAAGGAGAAAGACCACCTATTATATGCTTCAAATGCGGAGGGGAGGGACACATCAGTCCAAATTACGCGATGCCGTCCAAAGAATGTTATAATTGTGGAAGAGAAGGTCACTTAGCCCGATTTTGTCGTTTACCGAAGACAAATTCAGCTAGGATGGAGGCACCAAAGGCCGTCCCAGAAAGGTCAAAGCCGGTAGTGCAAGGGAGAGCGTTTGTTGTGACCTCCCAGAGAGCGAGGAACCCGGATGAGGTCATCACGGGTAAGCTTATCATAAACTCTAATAAAGTCTATACTTTATTTGATACTGGTTCTACCCATTCTTTTATTTCTCCTACTTGCGCTCATCGATTAAATTTGACTCCGGAGAAATTAGACTTTGACTTATCTGTGGAAACTCCATTGGGAGAAACCTTCATCACATCCACTGTTTATAAGTCTTGTTTGGTTCAAATCGGTACCCTCACATTACCTGTAGATCTTATTTCATTGAAAATACTTGCATTTGACGTGATTCTAGGGATTGATTGGTTAACTACTCATCATGCAAAAATTGATTGTTTCCATAAGGTTGTTAGCTTTAATATTCCTAATCAACCTATTATGCGAATTCAAGCGACCAAACCATTAAAATCAATCACGGTCATCTCAAGCCATAAAGCTATTCGTTTATTGAAAAATGGATGTCAAGCTTTCTTAGCTCATGTCACAGATTTAAATAAAAATACGTCAGTTTTGAACGATATCCCTATTGTTAATGAATTTCCTGACGTATTCCCGGAAGAACTTCCTAGCCTACCCCCAGAGCGTGAGATTGAATTTTGTATCGACCTTGAACCCGGTACAAAACCTATTTCTAAAGCCCCATTTTGAATGGCTCCTATTGAACTTTAGGAGTTAAAAACCCAACTGCAGGAATTGTTAGACATTGGCTTTATTCGTCCTAGTACTTCTCCTTGGGGTGCTCATGTTCTATTCATGAAAAAGAAAGATGGGAGTATGCGACTTTGTATTGATTATCGGGAGTTGAATCATGTCACCATCAAAAATAGGTATCCATTGCCACGTATTGATGACTTGTTTGACCAGTTGCAAGGAGCCAAATTCTTTTCAAAGATTGATCTTCGTTCCGGATATCAACAATTGAAGATTAGAACCGATGACATTCCAAAGACGGCTTTCAGAACTCGGTACGGGCATTATGAATTCCTAGTTATGTCCTTTGGATTGACTAATGCTCCTGCTGCCTTCATGGATATGATGACCCGAGTATTCAAGGAATATTTGGATCACTTTGTGGTCGTCTTTATTGATGACATCCTTATTTATTCCAAAAGCCGTGAAGATCATGAGCAACACTTGAGGCTGACACTCCAAAAGCTTCGTGAATATAAGCTTTATGCCAAGTTGAAGAATTGCGAGTTCTGGCTTGAGGAAGTAGCATTCCTTGGGTACGTGGTATCAAGTCATGAAATATCTGTTGACCCAGCAAAGATTGAAGCTATTCAAAGCTGGGAGCAACCTAAATCAGTGACCGAAGTACGTAGCTTTCTCGGTTTAGCTGGTTATTATCAGAGATTCGTGGAAGGATTTTCTCGAATCGCTACTCCATTGACTCTGCTGACTCGGAAAGATACAAAGTTCGATTGGAGTGAAGAATGTGAGAAGAGTTTTCAAGAACTCAAGAGGAGACTCATTTCAGCACATGTTCTAACAATACCATCTGGCTCGGAGGGATTTGTCATCTACAGTGATGCTTCGGAGGGAAAAGTCATAGCCTATGCCTCGCGACAACTCAAAGAATATGAGAGGAATTATCCTACTCATGATCTAGAGTTGGCAGCTGTTGTCTTTGCACTTAAAATTTGGAGGCATTACTTGTATGGGGAGAAAGTGGAGATCTTTACGGATCATAAAAGCCTCAAATATTTCTTCACTCAAAAGGAAATCAACATGCGACAACGACTTTGGCTTGAACTGTTGAAAGATTATGATCATACCATCCAATACCATCCTGGAAAAGCAAACGTGGTAGCTGACGCATTGAGTAGAAGATCACATGCAAGTACGAGTGCGATATTGTCAACGCAAGGGCCCATTTTGTGTGACTTGCAGAGGATGGAGATAGAGTTAAAGACACCATGGACGCATGTGACGATGGCGAATATACGAGTAGAACCGACTTTAATCGATAAAGTTAAAGTTGCTCAAGCTACAGACCTGGAGCTGATGCGTATGAGGAAGAAAGTGCAAGAAGGTGCTATGCTGGAAGCAAGAATCGATGAAGAAGGAATACTTCGAGTCAACTCCAGACTTTGTGTTCCTAATGACCCTGATTTAAAGTATAAAATCATGATGCAGGCGCACAATACACCTTTTGCAATCCATCCTGGGAGTACCAAAATATATCATGATATTCGTCATACATTTTGGTGGAGCAATATGAAGAGAGAGATAGCGTTGTTTATCTCTAGGTGTTTAACTTGTCAACGAGTTAAAGCGGAGCATCAAGTACCAAAAGGTCCATTGCAACCACTTGGAATTCCAGAATGGAAGTGGGAGCACATTACCATGGATTTTTTTACCGGTCTTCCTAAGGTTTCTCAAGGCATAGATGCGATTTGGGTCATTGTTGATAGATTGACCAAGTCTGCTCATTTCTTATTGATACGAGAAACATATACACTTGAACGTCTTGCTCGTATGTACATAAACGAGATTGTAAGACTGCATGGTATGCCAGTATCCATAGTTTCTGAGCGAGACCCAAGATTTACATCACGATTTTGGGTTAGTTTGCAAAAATCTATGGGCACAGACTTACGATTTAGCTCGGCATATCATCCTCAGACGGACGGACAGTCGGAGAGGACTATTCAAACTCTCGAATATCTATTAAGACTCTGTGTCCTTGATTTCAAGGGAAGTTGGGACAAGTTCTTACCATTGGTGGAGTTTTCCTACAACAACAGTTATCAAGCAAGTATTGGCATGGCTCCATTCGAAGCGTTGTATGGAAGAAAGTGTCGTTCTCCAGTATGCTGGGATGAGGTGGGTGAAGCAACGTTGTTGGGACCGGAGTTGGTTCGTATGACTACGAAAAAGATTCAAACGATCCGACAACATATAAAAATCTCACAAAATCGACAAAAGAGTTATGTTGATCTTCATCGAAAGGACGTGGAATTCAATGTAGGAGATCATGTGTTGTTACGTGTTACTCCATGGAAAGGAGTTACAAGATTTGGAAAGAGAGGAAAACTCAATCCTCGATTCATCGGTCCATTTTTAATCCTCGATCGAGTAGGAACTGTGGCCTATAGACTCGCTTTACCGCCAAGT